>CM077647.1:181566583-181671583 GCA_039707465.1 Rhabdophis nuchalis
TGGATGGATGGATAGATGATAGATAGATAGATAGATAGATAGATAGATGATAGATAGATAGATAGATAGATAGATAGATAGATAGATAGATAGATAGATAGATAGATAGATAGATAGATAGATAGATAGATTTTTTTATAGGATCTGCTTTTCCATTCCTCGGTTCCCGCCGCTTTTTCAGGGTTGCCTGCTGAGAAACCACCACCATATTCTCCCACCAACACCCCAAAATCCATAGTCTACATGGGATCCCTCCTGCAGAAGGCAGCCAATGGCAAGAGGGGGAGGGATTGGGCTGGATGGTGCGATTGGTTGCTTTTGTGGTGGCCCGCCAGCGGAGCTGGTTGCAGATTCGGACAGTGAGGTGGTGCTGGATTCTGGGGAAGGCTCTGAGGAGGGCTCTGCGTCGGAGGCAGAGAGGGCCAGGGCCATCTGACAGTTATCAGCTGCCTTCGGAGTCAGACATCAGTGGGGCCGAAGAACAGCTGGAGCCTGTTCCCAGGGTGCGCATGCGCAGAGCTGCCAGGAGAAGGGAATAGCTAAGGAACAAGGGTCAACTTGGGAATAAGGCCAAGGTGGACAGTGAATGGACCCTCCCAGAGGAAATAAAAGAGGGAGCGCCAGGGGAGTGGAGTTTGCAGGAGGCCAGGAGTTCCATTCATTAGAATAAAGATCTGTTCCTGACTTCTTGCCGAGGAATTGCTGCTACAGCATGGAGTTTAGAAGATATCACCCTGGCAGCTCTCCAAGCCTGATCAAGGCCTGTAGTTATGAAATCTCTTGAAAGACTGTCGGCCAGGACTTTGCTGGAGAGGAATTCCCTTGAACCTAAATAAAAGGGGTTTTATCAGGACGAGGAATCGGCTTCATGATCTTGGGAAACCCAGGAGAGAACACTATTGTCCTTTCACCCAGAGGACCCCTGGTCTATGGAACTCCCTGCCAGAAGAAGTGGTGACAGCCGTCAGCCTCGACCCCTTTAAGGAAGGATGAGAGGAGTTCATGGAGAACAAGGGTATCCATGGCTATCATGATGGATGCCTAAGGACACCCTCCGGGTTGGAGAAATAGGCAGGATGTCTCTCAATGCCATTTGCAGGGAATCGTAAGCAGGTGAAGACATCTGCTTGGGAAGACCCTGAAGCAAATTGGGAGCCACTGTGGGAGACAGAAGGCTGGACTGGATGGGCTGCGGCCTGTTCCAGCAAGGCTGTTCTTATGTACCTCTGAAATTGTTGTTACTATTCCTGCCCAGCATTGGAGTATCCCATGGAGGAGCCAAGGCCAACTGAATCAGGGGTGTCCAACCTTGGCCGCTTTAAGACCCGTGGACTTCAACTCCCAGAATTCTCCAGCCAGCTGCGTAGAGTAACTTTCCTAATATGCAGTAAGCGTAATATACCTTGACTTCAGCAAAGTGAAAGAAAGAGCTGGCCGGGGGAATTCTGGGAGTTGAAGTCCACAATTCCTAAATCAGGGGTCTCCAACCTTGGCCACTTTTAAGACCTGTGGACTTCAACGCCCAGAATTCTCCAGCCAGCTGCGTAGAGTAACTTTCCTAATAGATGGTGGGTATGCAGTAAGCGTAATATATCTTGACTTCAGCAAAGTGAGGAGAAAGAGCCGGTTGTGGAATTCTGGGAGTTGAAGTCCACAGGTCTTAAAATCCCCAAGATTGGATGCCTAACTTAGACGTTTGTCTCACAACCTCTTCCCAGCCAGGAATGCTCACCCAAAAGCTACAACGGACCCTAGTGCAAATCCTGCCGTTGCAGGAATTCCTCCCTCGCACATCTGCCAATCCTTCCCCCCACCCCACCCCGGCGCACGCTACCTTTCTTGGGGTCCTGAGTTTCTCCCTCCACCTTCTCCTTGCTGTCGTCGCTCTCCGTGGATTTTTCCTCTGCCACCAGCTTCTCCAAATCAGCATCTGGAAAGAAGAGGAGGAACGAATGAATGAGGGAGAGGGGGACAGAAAAATACCTAGCATAAATACGTTTAGATTGAATTTTTTCCTTTTGGATGTTGTTTTCCTCTTCTGAATAAAATAAAAATTGGGGGGAAAACCCCCCAAAACTAAGTACAATTTTGTCCCAAAGGTGCTTATTTCAGGAGGCAACTAGACTTAAATTATTATTTTTTCTTTTGAAGATGTTTCGCTTCTCATCCAAGGAGCTTCTTCAGCTCTGACTGGATGGCGGGGGAATGGAAGGATTTACACTCCTGGCAGACAGCTGGTCATTTGCATCCTTTTGGAGGGTCGGTGAGGCCACTTGGAGGTTTCTCTGTGTCACCTGAATTGGTGCAAATGGTTCCTGTAGCCTGCAGTTTTCCCTCTGGAAATCCATTTCTACTCCCACCCCGTTCCAAGGGCCTCGATCCCAAATGGTATAGCTTAAAATCTGTAGAGATTGTCCATCATCCAGGTCATGGTTGTTCCAAAGCTGCTTTTTTCAAGAGGCAACTAGACTTCCTTGGGGGGGAGGGTGAAGAAGTTTCGCTTCTCACCCAAGGAGCTTCTTCAGTTCTTTAGAGCAAAGGAGATCAGTTCTTCAGATGAGAAGCGAAACGCCTTCAAAAGCAAAAACCAGGAAGTCCAGTTGCCTCCTGGAAAAAAAAAGCACCTTTGGCGCTGAGTGTGCCGAGGTACAATACAATACAATACCAGAATTGGAAGGGACCTTGGAGGTCTTCTAGTCCAACCCCCTGCCTAGGAAGGAAACCCTATACCAGTGGTCGGCAAACCCCAGCTCACGAGCCACAAGCGGCTCTTTGGCCCCTCGAGTGCGGCTCTTCCTCTACCCAGCCACGGGCAGACTCCATCTGTTGCATAGGCGGCGGCTGCTGCCCCCCCGAAGCCCTGCGACACTCAGCTCCCGCCATCCCAGGTCGCCCGGCAGGGGCGTCAGACAGAACGATCGGGTGCGTCTCCACCGGCTCCCTCCGACGGCCACCACAGCGCAATTTCCAGGGCTGCCCGCCACACGGGGTGGGAAGGAGGTGGGCGTGCAGCGCCCGGACGGCCTTGGCGGCGCTTAAGGTAGCTGCAGCCTTGGGTGCTCCCCCCGCCCTCCAGCTTGCTGCGGGAGGAGGCAGCCGTAGCCTCCCCAGTTGACATGTCGGCCTCTCCGCTGCTTCCCAGGTTGGGGGAGGAGAGAGGGAGGGAGAGACTGACAGACACATAGAGAGACAGAGAGAGACAGAGATAGACAGAGGGGGAAGGAGGGAGAGACAGACAGAGAGAGACACAGAGAGAGAGGGAGGGAGAGAGGGAATCAGAGAGAGGGAGAGACAGACAGACACACACACATACAGAGTGACAGAGATGGGTGGAGGGAGGGAGGAGAGAGAGACAGATACAGAGAGAGAGAGAGAGAGAGAGAGAGACAGAGAGAGACAGAGAGAGAGAGAGAGAGAGAGAGAGAGAGAGAGAGAGAGAGAGAGAGAGAGAGAGGAGACAAAAAGAAAAAGAGAGAAAGAGAAAGAAAAAGAAAGTGGGAGAGAGAGATAAAGAAAGAAAGAACTTATGACCACAATTGAGCCCCAAAATTTGGTTGCTAAGCAAGACAGTCGTGAAGTGAGTTTCACATTTTCCGAGTTGGCCACGCCCACCCGATCACATGACCGCTGAGCCACTCGCACAAAACAGGCCACACCTTTTGGCTCTCAAAAGAAATTTCAATCGTGGTACTGTTGATATTTGGCTCTATTGACTAATGAGTTTGCCCACCACTGGCCTATACTATTTCAGACAAATGGCTGTCCAATTTCTTCTTAAAGACTTGCAGCGTTGGGCCATTCACAACTTCTGGAGGCAACTTCTGTTCCACTGATTAATTCTTCTAACTGTCAGGAAATTTCTCCTCAGTTCCAGGTTGCTTCTCTCCTCGATTAGTTTTAGATGGATAGGGTGACAACAGAAATAAATGCTAGAGGAGAAACTATTTGATTTGGAAGATATGGTACAATTGGTTCGAGAACAGAAGCGCAGATTAGGAAATCAACAAAGAAAGATGATCAACGAGCTAGAAAATAGGAATAAGTACTGAATTTTTCGGAGTATAAGACACATCTCCTACATTTACACATCATTCTACATTTCGGCAAGAAAAACAAAATGCACAGGTACAGTATAGGTGGGACCTTGCTCAATAGTAGTAACTGTGAGAGGGATCTTGGAGTCTTAGTGGACAACCATTTAAATATGAGCCAGCAGTGTGCAGCAGCTGCCAAAAAAGCCAACACAGTTCTAGGCTGCATAAACAGAGGGAGAGAATCTAGATCACGTGAAGTGTTAATGCCACTGTATAGTGCCTTGGGAAGGCCACACTTTTGTTACCTTACCAAGACCTGGATGACAGGGAACCTCTTACAGACTTTTAAAATACAATTTTAATGCTCCTGTGTGAGCTTCCTTTTGGAAAGAACCTTCCTGATCAACTAATAAAAGGAGAGAAGCAACTTAGAACTGAGGAGGAATTTCCTGACAGTGAGAACAATTGATCAGTGGAACAGAAGTTGCCTCCAGAAGTTGTGAACGCCCCAACACTGCAAGTCTTGAAGAAGATGTTGGAGAGCCATTTGTCTGAAACAGTAGAGGGCTTCCTGCCTGGGCAGGGGGTTGGACTAGATGACCTCCAAGGTCCCTTCCAACTCTGCTATTGTGATTGTGATTGTGAACCTTCCTTACCCAATTTCTCCTTTTCGTCCTTGACCGCCGGCTCGGCTTCCGACTCCTTTTCTCTGGCCCCCACCAGGCCCTCGTCCTCCAGCTTCTTCGAAGGCTCCAGCTCCATTTTATCCCCTGCGAAGGGGGCAGAAAGGGGCGGTTCGGGCGCGGAAGGCTGGGAAATGCAAGGCAGAGAACTCCACATAAGACCACCGAGAGGGCAGAGGGTCAAGGGCAGCTCCCATCCGGGACAACACCGCCCCCCCCCCCCCCATAGAGGTAGCCAGGTCACAGGGGCGGAAGACCCCAAGGCTATTTTTTCCCCACCACCCTCAGAGGCGGTAGCCCATCGTTCCGGCTTTAACCCTGCATCGAATTCAGTTTGCTTCTAGAAATACACGAAGAACGGTTGCAGGAGTTGGGTCTAGTGCAGGGGTCTCCAACCTTTGCAACTTTAAGTCTGAAGGACTTCAGCTCCCAGACTTCTCCAGCCAGCTTTGCTGGCTGGAGAAAGTCTGGGAGCTGAAGTCCTTCAGACTTAAAGTTGCAAAGGTTGGAGACCCCTGGCCCAGGCCCTGACACTGACAGCTTTGCTGGCTGGAGAAGTCTGGGAGCTGAAGTCCTTCAGACTTAAAGTTGCAAAGGTTGGAGACCCCTGGCCCAGGCCCTGACACCGACAGCTTTGCTGGCTGGAGAAGTCTGGGAGCTGAAGTCCTTCAGACTTAAAGTTGCAAAGGTTGGAGACCCCTGGCCCAGGCCCTGACACCGACAGCTTTGCTGGCTGGAGAAGTCTGGGAGCTGAAGTCCTTCAGACTTAAAGTTGCAAAGGTTGGAGACCCCTGGCCCAGACCCTGACAGCTTTGCTGGCTGGAGAAGTCTGGGAGCTGAAGTCCTTCAGACTTAAAGTTGCAAAGGTTGGAGACCCCTGGCCCAGGCCCTTACACTGACAGCTTTGCTGGCTGGAGAAAGTCTGGGAGCTGAAGTCCTTCAGACTTAAAGTTGCAAAGGTTGGAGACCCCTGGCCCAGGCCCTGACACTGACAGCTTTGCTGGCTGGAGAAGTCTGGGAGCTGAAGTCCTTCAGACTTAAAGTTGCAAAGGTTGGAGACCCCTGGCCCAGGCCCTGACACTGACAGCTTTGCTGGCTGGAGAAGTCTGGGAGCTGAAGTCCTTCAGACTTAAAGTTGCAAAGGTTGGAGACCCCTGGCCCAGGCCCTGACACTGACAGCTTTGCTGGCTGGAGAAGTCTGGGAGCTGAAGTCCTTCAGACTTAAAGTTGCAAAGGTTGGAGACCCCTGGCCCAGGCCCTGACACTGACAGCTTTGCTGGCTGGAGAAGTCTGGGAGCTGAAGTCCTTCAGACTTAAAGTTGCAAAGGTTGGAGACCCCTGGTCTAGTGAAATGAAGGACTAGGGGGACACACGATAGCAGCGTTCCAATATTTGAGGGGCCGCCACAAAAGAAGAGGAGGGGCGGATGAAATTATTCTCCAAAGCAAGACACAAAGCAATGGGTGGAAACTAATCAAGGAAAAAAATCGACCTGAAATTAAGGAGCAATTTCCTGACCGTGAGAACGATTCATCCGTGGAACTGCTTGCCACCCGAAGTTGTGAATGCTCCAACCCGGGAGGTTTTTAAGAAAAAACTGGACAACTGTTTGTCTAAAATGGGATAGGGTCTCCTGCTTGGACAGGGGGTTGGACTAGAAGACCTCCAAGGTCCCTTCCAACTCGATTATTCTGGTCTAGTCCAACTCCAGGCTCAAGCAAGAGACCCTTTCATTTCAGGCAAGTGGCTGTCCAGTCTCTTAAAAGCCTCCAGTGTTGGAGCACCCACAACTTCTGGTGGCAAGTTGTTCCACTGGTGAACTGTCCTCACTGTTAGGAAGTTTCTCCTTAATTCCAGGTTCCTTCTCTCCTAGTTTCCACCCATTGCTTCTTCTTCTGCCTTCAGGGGCTTTGGAGAACAGTTATACTATAAATAGAATAGGTACGACATACCTGAAGTCAATACAGATCAATAAAAAAATTAAAAATCAAACCACTCAGGCTTGTTCAAAAGCTACTCGAGGGACACCACAAGTATCCTACAGGTGAAATCATTCTTTCAAACTTAATTCTGAAGTTTGGGGGTTTTTGTTTTTTTTAAAAAAAAAAGAAAAACGGACACAAGAAGTGAGGATTATTAAGACGGGAGCAGGAACCTACAAAATATTCCTACAAGGTGATTTCTCTAGACCAGGGGGTCACCAGCCTTTTGGACCTCAGGGACCACTAAATTCATAATTTTAAATCCCACGGACCACTAATATGATCTGCCTAATGACCAGCTGGGTGGCTGTGGCCAGGCAATCATGTGACTGGGTGGGTGTGGCCAACTCAATGCCACTCACGTTGAGGGGCACCTCAACAGCCTTTACTCGCCCCTCCCCTCCCAGCCACTCCTCGCCCCCCCTGGCCTGGGCTCCTTAGGGCCCCAACAGGAAGCCGTTGCTGGAGCTAAGCAGCCCCCAGGAGAAAGAGTTGGCCAAACAGCTCAGTTCCAATTGGATCTGACCGAGAAGGAGGCTCAGCAGAAGCTCCTCACTGAGGACTAGGAGCATGGGCTTTCCAAGCAGAGGGAAGACCCGTGGGAGTGCAAGGCCAGGTGCCGGCGCCTGGAGGCTCAGCGGGCTGAGATGGTCGGCCAGTTCCAGGCCAGGATGCAGTGCCACTGGAACGAGGCCCTCCGGCTCTTCGCCACCAGCGGCTCTTCCCTCCAGCCTTCGCCCAAAGCCCCCCACCAGGAAGCCAAAGCAGACCCCCAAGTCGGGATTTCTGCCCCCCCTCCAACCACCCACAAAAAGACCCCGAAGGGGGAGACTCTCTTCAGTAACACAAGCGTCCGTTGAACGTATCCGGCCCAGGGGGCCGTAGTTTGAGGACCCCGGATTTAGTGCAATGTAAAAAAACTGCAAATAATTTTTCTGAAATTACGAACCTCCGTCTCCATTTTCTCGCCGCTCTTGGCTTCCTTCTCCGACTTCTCATCCTTGGTCTCCACATCCTCCTTTTCGGCCGAGGGGGCGCAGTCTCCTTTGTCGCTGGGGGCCGGAGTCGCTGAAGGAACAAGAGGACACGATAACACGGCTTTCGATTTTAGGGATCATCCTGACAACCAATTGTCCGGACTCCTGCCTTGGGGGTTGGACTAGAAGACCTCCGAGGTCCCTTCAAGGATTCTGGGTACCCGCTTTTCCTTCCCCAAAGATCTAACTGCCCGCCTTCGCCCCGAGCTCAGCCGCCTGCCTGTCACTTCAAAATCAATTTAACGGCCTCTTGTGTTTCACGAAATGTGCAGGCGGCCCTCGCCTTTACAACCGTTCGTTTAGCGAATTATGTCCATTCGCAGCCTGTAATGAGTCTTTACCATAGTTTTTAAGAGTCCAACAGAAGTCTACCAAAGTCTTTCAGGATAAGGCTGATAAGAACCCCACCTTTATCTTCCTTGAAACGCTGCCAAAGACTTACGGTATTTTTCGGAATATAAGACGCACCTTTTTCCCCTCAAAAAAAGAGGCTGAAAATATGGGTGCGTCTTATGCACTGAATGCAGCATTTTTTGTCTCCCGAAACTCCGCCCCCTTCACCAAAATGGCCATGCATAGCCTGTAGGAGGCTTTCGGAGTGCTCCTGGGGGCTGGGGAGGGCAAAAATGAGCAAAAAACAGCCCATTTTTTGCTCAATTTTGCCCCCGCAGCCCTCAGGAGCACTATAAGCTTTTATTGACAAAAAGTGGGCCTGTTTTTGCGGGAAAAAAGGCCATTTTTGCTTGTTTTTGGGACACCCTCCCAGGTGCATTCTACAAGCCTCCTAAGGGATATTCATGCCCTTTTTTGGGGGGCGGAAAGGGGGGTCCATTTTCACAAAAAACAGACCGTTTCTGGAGTCCAAAACTTTTTTTTAAAAAAAATTGCTTCTTCAAAACCTTGCTGTGCCTTATACTCTGGTGCGCCTTATACTCTGAAAAATACTGTAATTGGCCATTAGCTTGGCAAGGCCACCCAGTGCAAAGAGTCCAAAGGGAGCTTCAGAATTTAAACCGAACAGAACGAACCAAGTTGCTTCCTGCAAAAGGCTCACACGTCCGTTTTCTCCTCTTTTATGTCTTATGGGAGGGGCCAATCATCTCTCCAAGCCTTACTCCCGAGTCGCCCCTTTTGTCTTAACCGTTCTTGCCCTTCTGGCAGCTCTGCGCATGCTGGGAAGAGGCTCCCCCTGTTCCTCTGCCTCGCTGATATCAGACTCCGGAGGTAGCACATAACTCCCAGATGGCCTCGGCCCCCTCTCTGCCTCCGACGCAGAGCCCTCGTCTGAGCCTTCCCCACACTCCAGGACTGGCCCATGTCCCTGCCCAACCTCCTTGCCGTCCGACTCTGCTGCCAGCTCCGCAGGACGTCAGCAGACCACAACAGGGTGTGTTAGGATAATTATCCTGATGTTGGGTTGACAATATATATATATATATATATAAGCCAGGATTATTAAAGGGTATATGGATCTTTAAAGACTATGTGGAATCTGATTAATTAGATTAATCATAAAAAGCAGCAGGAAACACAGTTCATCCCTTTTTTTGCTTTCCTTTGCTTCCTGATTGCCACGGAGGAAGGAGCTGAAGACGGAAGAGAATCATTGTTTTGACTGACTGTAAGATAACGGTGTTTTTTGGTGAAGGACTGTTTATTGTTAGAAGAGTTAGTATCACTGTTTGGAAGAAGCATTTTAGTTACATCAAGAGTAAAGACTATTTATTTTTTCTACTATCAGTGTTTGAGAGTTCTTGTGTGGTTTAAGCAACATATCGCTGTCCGGTGTATTGCACTATTCCGCCTGTTTTTTGTTCCAATGGGGGTGTTTTTTACCCCTAACAGGGTGGATTCTGACAACTTCAGGGGAAGGGATTTGGGGTTCGGATACCTACCTGGCTTGGAGGTGCAGGGCGTGTTGGTGCAGCTGGGTTCTGGGGTGGTGGTGGAGGTTTTGATGGTGGGGGACGAAGCTCGGGAAGACTTTTTGGAGTCCGCGCTGGGGTCGGGCATCAATTCCGGCATGCTCCAGCGGCCGTTAATATGTTCAAACTCTTGTACCTGTCATGCAAACACACACACGCACACGCACGCACACATGCCTCCATGAGCAATTTTGAGCCTGCAATGACAACGGTCACAAAATAAAACAGTAGAAGACGTCTACCCTAGCACAAAATTCTGGGTGGGACTTTGAGAGGGCGCCCAAACAGAGAAGCACATTGCTTAGACAGAAACTGCGGGGGTAATGGTTAAAAAGTGCTGGGTTAGAAACCGGGAGATGGTGAGTGCTAGTTCTGCCTTAGGTAGGAAAGCCAGTTGGGCGGCTCTGAGCCAATCAGCAGGAGACAGGGAATTCTAGTCTCAATTTAGGCATGACATAAGTATGAAAGCCAGCTGGGTGACTTTGGGCCAATCACCAGGTGATGGTGAGTTCTAGTCTTTCCCTTAGGCATGAAAGTCAGTTGGGTGACTTTGAACCACTCATCAGGAGACAGGGAATTCTAGTCTTTCCCTTAGGCATGACAGCCAGTTGGGTGACTTTGGGCCAATCATCAGGAGACAGGGAATTCTAGTCTCAACTTAGGCATGGCAGCCGGCCTGGTGACTTTGGGCCACTCACCAGGAGACGGGAAGTTCTAGTCCCACCTTAGGTATGAAAGCCAGCTGGGTGACTTTGGGCCAATCACCAGGTGATGGTGAGTTCTAGTCTCACCTTAGGCATGAAAGCCAGCTGGGTGACTTTAAGCCAATCACCAGGAGACGGTGAGTTCTAGTTCCACTAGTTAGCCATGAAAGCCAGATAGGTGACTTTCAACCCAACTTCTTTTACAGGATTGTGGCTTGTGAGGAAATCAGGAAAAGGAGGAAGGAATATTGGGTATGTCCACTGCTTTGAGTTATTGACAAAGAGAATAACGGCAGAAGTCAACGGCTGAGGAATTCTGGGAGTTGAAGTTTTACACAGCTTAAGGTCGCCATGTTGGCTGGGGAATTCTGAGAGGTGAAGTCCACACATCTAAAGGTTGCTAAGGCTGAGACACACCATCCTAGGAGCAGGGGGTGGAAACCTCTAGGTACAGATCCTAAAACCAATACTCCACACCCACCCACACTCCTCTGTGCTCCTGGAATTTTCCGGTTCCACCCGTTTGCCATCAGATTCTCTTCATACGTCTTCAACCTTCAAGAGAGCATGGGGGCTCTGTCGCTGTGGGCCAGCTTGGCAGAAGTCACGCCTTAGACTCGCCAATGCGCCTGGCCACA
Organism: Rhabdophis nuchalis; assembly: GCA_039707465.1. Classification (NCBI taxonomy): domain Eukaryota; kingdom Metazoa; phylum Chordata; class Lepidosauria; order Squamata; family Natricidae; genus Rhabdophis; species Rhabdophis nuchalis. The sequence goes on from CM077647.1 coordinate 181,577,587, forward strand.
GCCTTCCCTTGCTCTGCGTCTGCTTGAGGGAGAGCAGGGCGTCCTTCGCCTCCACCTCCAGGAAAAGGCAGACGGATACAGGGTAGGAGGGGATGTCAGATGAGTAAGAGCCATCATCACTTGGCAAACAAAAGGGTCAGGTTTGGTCTCGTGGTGAAGGCACCAGGTTAGAAAGCTAGAGACTGGGAGTTCTAGTCCTGCCCTGGACACGAAAGCGAACTGGGTGACTTTTGGCCAATGCTGCTGATACAAATTCAAACCAGGGGACCGGGAGTTCTAGTCCTACCTAAGGCATAAAAGGCATCTGGGTAACGTTGGGCCAATCACCAGGAGGCGGGGAGTTCTAGTTCCACTTTAGTCAAGAAAACCAGATGGGTGAATTTGGGCCAATCACCAGGAGTCTGGAAGTTCTAGTCCCACCTTGGGCATGAAAGCCAACTGGGTGACTTTGGGTCGATCACCAGGAGGCAGTGAGTTCTAGCCCTGCTTTAGACATGAAAGCGGACTGGGTGACTTTGGGCCAATCACCAGGTGACAGTGAGTTCTAGCCCTGCTTTAGACATGAAAGCGGACTGGGTGACTTTGGGCCAATCACCAGGTGACAGTGAGTTCTAGTCCTGCTTTAGACATGAAAGCCGGCTGGGTGACTTTGGGCCAATCACCAGGTGACTGGGAGTTCTAGTCCTGCTTTAGACATGAAAGCCAGCTGGGTGACTTTGGGCCGATCACCAGGAGACAGTGAGTTCTAGCCCTGCTTTAGACATGAAAGCGGACTGGGTGACTTTGGGCCAATCACCAGGAGATAGTTAGTTCTAGCCCTGCTTTAGACATGAAAGCGGACTGGGTGACTTTGGGCCAATCACCAGGAGACAGTGAGTTCTAGCCCTGCTTTAGACATGAAAGCCGGCTGGGTGACTTTGGGCCGATCACCAGGAGATGGTGAGTTCTAGTTCCACTTTAGCCATGAAAGCCAGATGGGTGACTTTGGGGCCAGTCCCTCTCTTTCAACCCAACCTCTTGAACCACACGTTTTCACCCTCCTCAGGCTCCGGAAAATTTGTTTGAGCCTCCGGGAGGGCGAAAATGGCCTCTCCTAGGCTTTGGAGGCCCCCTGGAGACCTCCCAGAGCCTCCACGCGGGTCCTGCCCTTACCTGGCATGATGAACAGGCCGCGTGGAGACTCCTGGGAGGGGAGGAGCTTGGCGGGCGGGGCCAGCCAGTCCTTCCAACTACCAGTTCAGTGAACCACATGTAAAATTAGCATCCGGTTCGCCCCAAACCGGTCCGTACCGGCTGAATCCCACCCTTGGGCGTGGCCGACTGGGTGGCTAATCAGGGTTAGTTTGGGGGTTTTTTCCCCATGCTTCGGCCAGGTTGAATATGTTTTTAAAAGCTTTTTAACTTTTGTATATTTGTTTCTATTCTGGCTGTACATCGCCCTGAGTCCTTCGGGAGTAGGGCGGTATAAAAAACCAATAAACTAAACTAAACTAAACTAAACTAAACTAATGCTGAGTAATTATGGGGGTTTCCTCCTGGCCCATCCGCCTTTGCTGCCCATACCTTTTTTTTAACCAGAGACATGACTCCTATCCGTGTCAGGACCTGCTGTCTGGAGAGACCCTCCCTCGGCACCCCGTCGGCAAAGGTCTCCGAACCGTCCGCCCCGGGTTCGCAGAGGTGCCTCATGAACAGAGAAACGTAGGCCCTGCGGAGACAAGAAAAAAGTCAAAATCTTCCATCAGTGCCCGTTTCAAGAAAGCCTCTTACAACGTTGAGGATCACTTTCCATACCATCTGAGGCTGCAACGGCTGGGCCTCTTCCCTCTTGAACGACGGTGCCTGAGAGGGGACCTGATTGAAGTCTATCAAATCATGCACGGGGTGGACAAAGTAGAAAAGGAAAAAGCTGTTTTCCCTATCGCACAACACTAAAACTAGGGGGCACCCCATGACACTTTTGATAGCTAGACCTCAAACAAATAAGAAATAAGTCCTTTTTCACCCAGAGGATCCCTGGTCTATGGAACTCCCTGCCAGAAGAAGTGGGGACAGCTGTCAGCCTCGACGCCTTTAAGAAAGGATGAGAGGAGTTCATGGAGAACAAGGGTCTCCATGGCTATCATGATGGATGCCTAAGGACACCCTCCAGGATGGAGAGATAGGCAGGATATCTCTCAAGGCCATTTGCAGGGAATCCTAAGCAGGTGAAGACATCTGCTTGGGAAGACCCTGAAGCAAATGGGGAGCCACTGTGGGAGACAGAAGGCTGGGATGGATGGGCTGCGGCCTCTTCCAGCAAGGCTGTTCTTATGATTGGATCTCAGACCTTGCTTTACCTTGCTGCTATCTTTTCATAACCAGTAAAAGTACTCTTACTTCTTTCAAATGGAGTTGAGTGGTTTCTTTCTTGGTTATTGTTAGAGGCAGACCTGACAAATACCACTAGAAATCATTGAGTCACGGACCTCGGTTTTAATTTCCATGAAAGCTGGGACATGACCAGTGAAGTAAAGACAAGGATCGAGAAAGCTCTAACAGCATTCGGTCAGGCTCTTCGGCCCGTCACACTTTCTATTATCCTACTAGGCATTTTCTATTGTGGGAAAATGGGAGTTAGAGGATAGGGAGCCATAACAAAATCCTTTCTAGAAAGCCAAGGTCATTTTTTGTCTTTGAACCTCTGCACCTGACCGGAACTGGATGGGTGGAACGGCCAGCATGGCAATAGGAGATTGGACCACGGGATGGACTTGTGGGTGTGTGTGGGGGCAAGATCTTGGAACTTTCAATTAGGTGGGGAAAACTGGGAAGCTTTCAGATTCAGGTTTGCCCAGAAGTGCCAGCATGGCTCTTTTTCACAAATTGGAACTTTGAGCAATACTTCAGAGCAATACTTCAGACACTGATTGACTTTTGGATGCTGTTTGGAACCCTGACACATTCTTCCAAATGGAAAAGGTCTTCTGCAGATGCTTGCCAGATGTTACGTCTTTTTTATCCTGCTCTATGGAGTGGAGAGTTGGTCTTGCAGCAACAGGCAACTACACACAACACCAAAACACAAATGAGAGGAATGGGGGGAAGGGGGGAAGCTTGTAGGACAGGGTTTCTCAAGCTTGGCAATTTTTAAAGTGTGTGGATTGCAATTCCCACAATCCCCCAGCCAGCATCACGGCAACTGTAAGGTGCCTGAGAAATTCTGGGAGTTGAAGTCCACGCCTCTTAAGGCTGCCATGATGGCTGAGGAATTCTGGGAGTTGAAGTCCACGCCTCTTAAGGCTGCCATGATGGCTGAGGAATTCTGGGAGTTGAAGTCCACCTCTCTTAAGGTTGCCATCACGGCTGAGGAATTCTGGGAGTTGAAGTCCACATCTCTTAATGGTTCCGCCCCAGGCGCCTGATGGATCCCGAAAGGTTCCAGATGGAGTTTGGGCCAGCACCTGTAGCCTTGACCCGCGACACGACTGAGTACCTAGTGGCCGCATGGTATAGTGCTGCCACGGGGGCCTTGGACCGTGTCGCGCCTTTGCGGCCTCTCACGCGGCGTCGCCTCACCCAGGCTCCCTGGTTTAACGAGGAGCTGAGGGAGATGAAGCGCCGCAAGTGACGCCTAGAGAGTAGGTGGAGATCCTCTTGGTCCGAATCTGACCGAACACTAGTGAGAGCCCATTTGAGGACTTATTTAGTGGCAATGAGGGTGGCCAGACACGAGTATTGTGGCACCCTTATCGTGTCCGCTGATAACTGCCCGGCAGCCCTGTTTGGGGTGACCCGCTCCCTCCTTCAACAGAGGCCGCGGGAAGCCCCGCTGCAGGGCCGTACCGAGGAATTTGGTGAATATCTGCTGGATAAAATCGCTCAGATCTGGAGCGGGCTGCCCTCCACAGACAGTAGTCTAGAGGAAGTTCCCGAGGCAGGTCTTGAGACAATTTTATGGGAGGACTTTGACTTTGTTGCTGCCGATATGGACAGGTGATCGAGGAGGCTAAAGGCCACCACATGTTTATTGGACCCGTGTCCCTCCTGGCTTGTACTGGCATCCTGGGAGGTGACACGAGGCTGGCTCCAGGAAATAGTGAACGCTTCTTTGAGTGAGGGGTCTTTGCCTACCGCCTTGAAGGAGGCGGTGGTGAGACCTCTCCTCAAGATGCCTTCCCTGGACCCAGCATTATTGGAGAATTACCGTCCGGTCTCCAACCTTCACTTTCTAGCGAAGGTTGTAGAGAGTGTGGTGGCACTGGAGTTTCCTCGCCACCTGGAGGAAATTGATTATCTAGACCCCCGCCAGTCCGGCTTTCGACCCGGTCATAGCACCGAAATGGCATTGGTCGCGTTGGTGGATGATCTCTGGAGGGCACGGGATAGAGGCTGTCCATGGAAGATCAAGTGACAGCCGTGGCCAGGAGGGCGTTTTACCAGGTCTGCCTGGTACGCCAGTTGCGCCCCCTATTGGATCGGGACGCCCTTCGCACAGTCACTCATGCTCTCGTGACATCCCGACTGGATTATTGCAACTCTCTCTACATGGGGCTCCCCTTGAGGTGCACCCGGAGGCTTCAGTTGGTCCAGAACGCAGCCGCGCGAGCAATTATGGGCACCTCTAGGTTTGCCCACGTAACACCGCTCTTGCGCGAGCTGCACTGGCTACCTGTCGTCTTCCGGGTGCGCTTCAAGGTGTTAATTATCATCTTCAAAGCGCTCCATGGCTCGGGACCTAGTTATCTGCGGGATCGGATCCTGCCTCATACATCCTCACGGCCGATACGCTCCCACAGAGAGGGACTGCTCCGGGTGCCGTCCACTAGACTTTGTCAGCGGGCGACGCCCAGGGGAAGGGCCTTCTCTGTGGCGGGCCCAGCCCTCTGGAACGACCTTCCCCCCGATATTAGGACAACCACGGACCTCCGCTCCTTCCGCTTAAAATTAAAGACACACTTTTTTCGCCTGGCCGGCCTTGGGTAGTCTCTTTTTAGGTTAGGGGTTTTTAGGGGTAATTTTTAGTTTAGTATATGGGTTTTAGCGCAGGAATAATTTAATTTACTTTTAATTTTGTAGTTTGTATTCTGTACTTTGTTCTTTGTATTTTTAATTGCCTGTGCCCCGCCTCGAGTCCCCTTGGGGAGAGAGAGCGGGTTATAAAATTAAATTATTATTATTATTATTATTATTATCCTCATCCTGTTAGATCTCTCAGCGGCTTTTGATACCATCGACCATGGTATCTTATTGCACCGACTGGGGGGGGGGGGGTTGGGGGGGGGAGGCACCGTTTTACGGTGGTTCTCCTCCTACCTCTCTGGTCGATCGCAATTCGTGTTGACAGGAGGGCAGAGGCCGACTTCTAGGCCCCTTACTTGTGGGGTGCCGCACGGGTCGGTCCTCTCGCCACTCCTGTTCAACACGTATATGAAGCCGCTGGGTGAGATCATCCGTGGGTTTGGGGTAGAATACCATCTGTACGCTGATGACACTCAGCTGTACATCTCTACCCCAAACCACCCCAACGATGCCGTTAAGGTGATGTCCCGGTGTTTGGAGGCCGTACGGATCTGGATGGGCAGCAACAAACTCAAACTCAACCCGTCCAAGACCGAGTGGCTGTGGTTTCTGGCCTCCCGGTTTAGCCAGTTGACACCATCACTGGCCATGGGGGGCGAAGTTCTGACCCCTGTGGAGAGGGCGCGCAATTTAGGAGTCCTCCTGGATTCCCGTCTGTCCCTGGAGGATCAGGTGGCGGCCGTGGCCAGGGGGGCGTTTTACCAGGTCCGCCTGGTCCGCCAATTGCGCCCCTTACTTGACCGGGAGGCCCTTCGCACAGTCACTCAAGCGCTCGTGACTTCTCGTTTGGACTACTGTAACGCTCTCTACATGGGGCTCCCCTTGAGATGCACTTGGAGGTTGCAGTTGGTCCAGAATGCGGCCGCACGGGTGATTATGGGTGCCTCAAGGCAATCCCACATAACACCGCTCCTGCGTGAGCTGCACTGGCTGCCTGTGACCTTCCGGGTGCGTTACAAAGTTGTGATGACCATCTTCAAGGTGCTCCATGGCACGGGGCCTAGCTACCTACGAGACCGCCTACTGCCCCATATGTCCCTACGACCGATACGCTCTCACAGAGAGGGTCTACTCCGGGTGCCGTCAACCAGGCAATGCCGGTTGGCGACGCCCAGGGGCAGAGCCTTCTCTGTGATGGGCCCAACCCTCTGGAACGCTCTCCCCCCTGAACTCCGTGTCATCTCGGACCTCCGTCTGTTCCGCCCGCGGTTAAAAATGCACTTTTTCCAACAAGCCGGCCGGGCATGATCTTACCTGACACTGCACTGCCTCTAGTTACCAAAGTTTTAATTCAGGGGTTTTAATATGGGTTTTTAGCACAGGGTGGGTTAATTTAATTGAGTTTTAATGAACGTTGTATTTTTGTATATCTGTGTATTTATATTTTATATTCCCTGTGCACCGCCCCGAGTCCCTATATGGTGAGATGTGTGCGGCTTATAAATTCGAATAAGGTTGCAATGATGGCTGAGGAATTCTGGGAGTTGAAGTCCACATCTCTTAAGGCTGCCATGATGGCTGGGGAATTCTGGGAGTTGAAGTCCACATCCCTTAAGGTCGCCATGAGGGCTGGGGAATTCTGGGAGTTGAAATCTACACATCTAAAGGTTGCTAAGGCTGAGACACACCATCCTAGGAGCAGGGGGTGGAAACCTCTAGGTACAGATCCTAAAACCAATACTCCACACCCACCCAAACTCCTCTGTGCTCCTGGAACTTTCCATTCCATCTGTTTGCCATCAGATTCTCATAGTACGTCTTCAACCTTCAAGGGAGCATGGGGGCTCTGTCGCTGTGGGTCAGCTTGGCAGAAGTCACGCCTTAGACTCGCCAATGCGCCTGGCCACAGCCTTCCCTTGCTCTGCGTCTGCTTGAGGGAGAGCAGGGCGTCCCTTCGCCTCCGCCCCCAGGAAAAGGCAGACGGATACAGGGTAGGAGGGGATGTCAGATGAGTAAGAGCCATCATCACTTGGCAAACCAAGCACTGTTGATGTCAGTTAGTTCGATCCTAGGTAGATGCAGGTATTTCGCTCTCTCGGGGCACACTGAGAATATATCTGCTGAACGAAACCCTGCATTGGCGACAGGGAAGGGCATCCGGCCCTTTAAAAAACGCCGGCTCTGCTAGCTGCCTTCAGTTGCACAGACTCCACCCCTAAAAGGGATTCTGGGGTTTGTTAGGATAATTATCCTGATGTTGGGTTGACAATATATATATAAAAGCCAGGATTCCTAAAGAGTAGATGTAACTTGAAGGACTATGTGGAATCTGATTGGCTGTGCTTCCCAGCTCAATCATAAAAAGGCAGCTGGAAACACAGTTCATCCCTTTTTTTGCTTCCTGATTGCCACTGAGGAGGAGCTGAAGACAGAAGAAGTATTATTGTTTGTTTTGACTGTAAGATAACTGTGTTTTGGGTGAAGGGCTGTTTATTGTTAGAGGAGTTAGCATCACTGTTTGGAAGAAGTATTTTAGTTACTACAAAAGTAAAGACTATTTATTTTTTCTACTATCAGCGTTTGATAGTTATTGTGTGCTTAAAGCAACGTATCTCTTGCTGTCCGGTGTATTGCACTATGTCGCCTATATTTTCCAACGGGGGTGTTTTGTTACCCCTAACAGGGTTGTTAAAAGAGGATGATGATGACTGATGATGTTAGGTAGCCAGGTCATGAAGCATCTTCAAGAAAATCCCCCCCAAAAGTGGAGTTTGCAGGAGTTCACTTCATTGGTTCGTGACTCTCGGAGGCTCCTTGCCACGTTTGGCAGAAATCGGGCCTGGCAGCTCTCTCCAAGCCAGATAAGGTCTGTGACCGTAAATCCTCCCTCGAAAGACTTTGCTGGATGGGAAGGAGCAGAATTCACAGTCAATGAATACAAAGGGTTTTTTTTTGTCGGGACCAGGAGTTGGCTTCCGGCTTTTGGGAAGGCTGGCAGTGCTTCTCAAGTGCCCCCCATGGTCTATCGTGTACGTCTGGAGTACCGCTTACTCCTGGAGTAAGCGAGGCAGCTTCAGGGGCTAAGCCAGTTCCCCAGAGAGCGAGCAAGGAGACTTTGGCAGGAAGACCGAGTTTCCCCCATCTGTGAGAGACAAACTGCTGGCATTCATCTTTTGGCGCTGCGCCTTCTTCCCGAAGACGAAACGGGCTACAAAAGCCCTCTTCAAAAGGGAGACGGAAGAGCCAGAGGCAAAACTGTCACCTTCCCGGCGTACGACGGAAGAGACGAAAAACAGGAAAGCCCAGGCGGAGCGACATTAGTGAGCGACACGGTATAAAAGGCGTGTGACACGGCCTGTCATGTGCACAGCTCGTGAAGCTTCAGAGGGCTCCAGCAGGCCCCACCGATGATGGTGTTTTGGGAAGTTTCCGATTGTTCTGACTGAGGCTTCCCCAGAGACTGAAGCAAACTCTTTCCTTAATTTCCCGTGAATTCTGCTCCTCCAGCAAAGTCTTTCGAGGGAGGATTTACGGTCGCCGACCTTATCTGGCTTGGAGAGCTGCCAGGCTGATAGCTACACAACTTGGCCAGGAGTCTCGGAGAGTCCCCAACCAATGAAGCGAACTCCTGCAAACTCCACTCCCTGGGCGCCTCCCTTTTATTTCCTTTGGGAGGGGCCCGTTCACCGTCCACCTGTGGCCTTCCTCCCAAGTCGACGCCTGTTCTTTAGCTCTTCCCTTCTTCTCTGGCAACTCTGCGCATGCGCACACTGGGAACAGGCCCCAGCTGATTTTGGGGGGGGGGGGCCTACAAAAATGGCAAATTCTGCGGCTCACTTGGGTGCCCACACACACCCCCTCCGCCCCCCCAAGTAGGGACGCCCACTTGTAAGTTCTGAACCCCGCAAAGGAGAGGGCACCTACTTAAATTCCTTCTCCGTCTTGCCTCGCAGGTCCCGAACCAGCCACTGGGACGTGAAGGCGTCCTGGGGAGGCATGCCCCAGCGCATGACAGCGTTCAGGAAGGCCTTGCGCTGACGGGTGTTGAACCCCAGCACCTGCAGGAAGGGAGGACGAGAGGTCAGCCCCGCCAACGGCACCGGGGCCCAGCAGCGTGTCTTGACGCTGCGCGGGGGCGTCTTCGGATTACGACCGGTTGTTTTGGTAACAGATCCAACGCTCCAACGGAGCGACCTGGAATCTCTTCCAACCGAGAGTCCAAGTTCTGATAGTCTCTTGGTTTCTCTTCTCTTTTCTTCTCCCTCTCTTCTGTCTCTCCTCTCTCCTCCCCTTTTCTCTCTCTTCTCTCTTCTCCTCTCCATCTCTCTTTCTCTCTTCTCTCCTCCCTTCTCTCTCTCCTCTCCCCACCACTCTCTCCCTCCTCCTCTCTCTTCTGTCACTTCTCCCCTCTCTCTCCTCCTTCTCTTTCTCTCTCCTCCTGCCTCTCTCCTCTCTTCTGTCTCTTCTCTCTTTCCTCTCCCTTCTCTCTCTCTCTCTCCTCCTGTCTCTCTCTCTCTCTCCTCCTCTCCCTTCTGTCACTTCTCCCCTCTCTCTCCTCCTTCTCTTTCTCTCTCCTCCTGCCTCTCTCCTCTCTTCTGTCTCTTCTCTCTCTCCTCTCCCTTCTCTCTCTCTCTCTCTCCTCCTGTCTCTCTCTCTCTCTCCTCCTCTCCCTTCTCGTCTGTCTCTTCTCCCCTCTCTCTTTCCTCCCGTCTCTCTCTCTTCTACTTTTCTCCCCTCTCTCTCCTCCTTCTCTTCCTCTCTCCTCCTGCCTCTCTCTCCTCCTCTCTTCTGTCCCTTCTCTCTTCTGTCTCTCTCTCTCCTCCCCTTTTCTCTCTCTCCTCTCCATCTCTCTTTCTCTCTTCTCTCCTCCCTTCTCTCTCTCCTCTCCCCACCACTCTCTCCCTCCTCCTCTCTCTTCTGTCTCTCTCCCTCTCTCCTCCTGTCTCTCTCTCTCTACCCTCCTCTCCCTTCTCGTCTGTCTCTTCTCCCCTCTCTCTCTTTCCTCCTGGCTCTCTCTCTTCTACTCGTCTCCCTTCTCTTCTGTCTCTTCTCCCCTCTCTCTTTCCTCCCGTCTCTCTCTTCTACTCTTCTCCCTTCTGTCTCTTCTCCCCTCTCTCTTCCTTCTCTTTCTCTCTCCTCCTGCCTCTCTCTCCTCCTCTCTTCTGTCCCTTCTCTCTTCTGTCTCTCTCTCTCTCTCTCTGTCCTCCTCTCCCTTCTCTTCTGTCTCTTCTCCCCTCTCTCCCTTTCCTCCCGTCTCTCTCTCTTCTCCTCTTCTGTCTCTTCTCCCCTCTCTCTTCTCTCCCTTCTCTCTTCTCTGTCTCCCCACCACCACTCTCTCCCTCCTTTCTCTTCTGTCACTTCTCCCCTCTCTCCCCTCCTTCTCTTTCTCCTCCTGCCTCTCTCCTCTCTTCTCTGTCTCCTCTCCCTTCTCTCCTCTCTACTCTTCCTTCTCTCTCTCCTCTCTCCACCACTCTCTCCCTCCTCTCCCTTCTCTTGTCTCTTCTTCCCTCTCTCCTGTCTATTCTCCCCTCTCTCTTCTCCCTTCTCTCTCTCTCTTCCCCCCGTCACCTTCTCTTCTGTCTCTTCTCCCCGCTCTCTCCTCGCCCTTCTCTCTCTCCTCTTCCCCCACCCTCTCCCTTCTCTTCTCTCTCTCTTCTGTCTCTACTCCCTTCTCTCTTTCTCCCTTCTCTCCTCCCCCCACCATTCCCACTGCATCCCCACCGAGCTTGACTCTCACCTCAATGTTGCCCCCAACCCGTGCCAGAAGTGGGGGAAGAGGTTTGTCCTTCTCATTCCGAAGCTGCCTCCTGGACTGCCGGCGACCTGGATTGGCAGAGGGAGGAAGAAGACAAGCAACGATTTCAGGCACTTGGAGGGAGGGATGCTCAGGAGTCCCCAAAAGCCTCCCCCCCCCACTTCTCTCCACCAAGGAGATGGCCCAAGACTCAAGCAAACAAACACAAAAATCCGTCCAGTGGCCATGATTCACCCTTCTGACATAGCCAAATTTCCCAACGCTGGTGAGTCACTGGAACCAGGCATTCACAACTTCTGGTGGCAAGGAATTCCACTGATTAATTCTCCTCACTGTCAGGAAATTCCTCCTCAGTTCTAGGTTGCTTCTCTCCTTAATTAGTTTCCACCCATTGCTTCTTATCCTGCCCCCAGGTGCCTTGGAGAATAGTTTGATTCCCTCTTCTTTGTGGCACCCTCTGAGATATCGGAACACTGCTATCATGTCTCCCCTGGTCCTTCTCTTCATCAAACTAGACATACCCAGCTCCTGCAACCGTTCTTCATATGTTTTAGCCTCCAGTCCCCTCATCCTCTTGGTTGCTCTTCTCTGCACTCTTTCCAGAGTCTCCACGTCTTTTCTACATCGTGGCGACCAAAACTGTATGCAGTATTCCAAGTGTGGCCTTCCCAAGGCACCATACAGTGGCATTAACCCTTCACGTGATCTTGATTCTCTCCCTCTGTTGATGCAGCCTAGAACTGGGTTGGCTTTTTTGGCAGCAGCTGCTCACTGCTGGCTCCTATTTAAGTGGTTGTCTACTAGGAGAGATATATATGAGACCGCCTCCTGCCCCATGCATCCCTTCGTCCGCTCCGCTCCCACAGAGAGGGTCTTCTCCGGGTACCGTCGGCCGGGCAATGCCGGTTGGCGACACCCAGGGGAAGGGCCTTCTCTGTGGCGGGCCGGCCCTCTGGAACGACCTACCGCCCGACCTACGCACCACCTCGGACCTCCGCCTCTTCCGCCAACGTCTTAAGACGTATCTATTCCAACAAGCCGGCCTAGCATAGCCCCCCGTTTCTGACTTTTATCTATAAATTGTTAATTTGCAGGGTTTTAAATGGGTTTTTTAGCACGGGATTTATAATTTAATATATTTTTAATAATGTATACTGTTCTTTTGTTATGGTTTTAATAATGCCTGTGCGCCGCCCTGGGTCCTAACAAGGAGAAGGGCGGGGTATAAATTCGAAAAAATAAAAAAATAAAAAAAATAGGACTCCCAAGATCCCTCTCACAGTTGCTACTATTGAGCAAGGGGCCACACATTTCCTTCTGTTCGGACGGAAGGCCGTATAGGGAAGGGAGTGTTCTAAATCGGACGCCTGGATTCTTTAAAGAAGGCTTCAAGAGCCTTTCCAGAACCTTCAGCACGAAGACCCGACCAGCCCTCATTACCTTCTGGCCTCTCGTCAAAATCTTCATCCTCCTCTTCGGAACCAACAGAATATTCAGACTGATTGTCTGAAAACAAATACAGAAAAGAAGAAAAAAGAAAATCAGAATGCCGATTTCCAAGCGTAACAAGACGGGGATTTTTGGGATTCGCTCCCAAAATTGAAGTCCAGAAGAAGAAAGGGAGTCTTTTTATTTTTCTCAAGCTTGTCCACTTTAGGACAGGTTGGACTCCAACTCCCAGAATTCTCCAGCCAGCCACACTGGCTAGGGGATTCTGGGAGTTGAAGTCCACCCGTCTTAAATCACCCTGACTGGAGGATTCATAAATAAAAATAAAAGTAAAGGTAAAGGTTCCCTTGCACATATGTGCTAGTCGTTCCCGACTCTAGGGGGCGATGCTCCTCTCCGTTTCTAAGCCGAAGACGTCTCCGTGGTCATGTGGCCGGCATGACTAAATGCCAAAGGCGCGTGGAACGCTGTTCCCTTCCCACCAAAGGTGGTTCCTATTTTTCTACTTGCATTTTTGGCATGCTTTCGAACTGCTAAGATGGCAGAAGCTGGGACAAGTCACGGGAGCTCCCTCTGTTACGCAGCGCTAGGGATTCGAACTGCCAAACAGCTGACCTTTCCAATTGACAAGCTCAGCGTTTTAGCCCCTGAGCCAGCGCGGCGTTCCCTTAGGAAATATTAAATAGGCAGAATATTATATTTTCCCTAGAGGAGACACCTGTTTCTAAAGACAGAAACTCAAGAAGAGCCCCAAAAGCCCCATTACGCAAGAGCTGAAGGACCCTTAACATAGTACGGATCTACGGTATAGATGCGTCTTCTCCAGGATCTTGAAAAAACTGACTTCTGCTCCCTTATTCACTAATTACTGGTTTATAGCTGTGTAGTTGTTGAGCAAACTATCAAAATACTACAAACAAACAAAAAAGGAAGGGGGCCTACAGTGGCCTACAGGTGGAGCTCTCGCCTCAAAATCAGGAGGCTGTGGGTTCGATCCTAGGTAGAGGCTGATATTTCTCTCTCTCTCTGGGTGCAAGGAGAATATATCTGCCGAATAGAACTCCGTATTGGCAACAGCCAATAGATCGGGTTGCCCTACGCACAGTCACTCATGCCCTCGTCTCTTCCCATCTGGACTACTGCAATGCTCTGTACATGGGGCTCCCCTTGAAGAGCCCCCGGAGGCACCAACTGGTCCAGAACGTAGCCGCACGGGTAATTATGGGGGCGACGCGACGCTCCCATGTCACACCCCTCCTGCGCGAGCTACACTGGCTTCCGGTGGTTTCCCAGGTGCGATTCAAGGTGTTGGTTACCATCTTTAAAGCGTTCCATGGCTTAGGACCTGGGTACCTACGAGATCGCCTTCCGCCACCGAAAGCCTCCCACCGGCCCGTACGCTCCCATAGAGAGGGTCTCCTCATGGGGACGTCGGCTAGACAATGTCAACTGGCGACACCCAGGAGGAGAGCCTTCTCCGTGGGAGCCCCTGTCCTCTGGAACGAATGGCCCCCAGAATGAAGAACTATCCCTGACTTACGCACCTTCCGCCGTGCTCTCAAAACCTTTTTCTTTCCCAACAAGCCGGGCTGGCATAAAGCATGTTTTTTAAATTTAAAATTTAAAATTTAAAATTTTAATTTTTATTGTTTTAATCAGGTTTAGTTTGGGGTTTTTTCCACATTTCGGCCAATATTTTAATGATGTCTTTTAAAAGTTTTCTTTTAACTTTTATATCTTTGTTTTTATTTTGGCTGTACACCGCCCTGAGTCCTTCGGGAGTAGGGCGGTATAAAAAACCAATAAACTAAAACACCAATAAACTAAACTAAACAGCAAAGGGCATCTCGCTCAGCTCCATTCAACTGCCCAGACTCCACCCCACAAGGGATTATGGGGTCGCTAAAAGAGGAGGAGGAGGAGGAGGAGGAGTTTTTGACCATGCCAAGTGTCGGGCTCAAAACTTGAAGCTTGGGTTTTAGTGGAGGGAATGTCCAGGGGATGGCCAGAGGGGTGCCGTTTTTCGTTTCTGAAGCACTGACCTTGGTCTTCTTGGGCAGCGTCGTTGTAGTTAACCTGCTTTCGCACCCGCTTCCCTTTGCCCAGATTGCGAGCCAGGTCCTCCTGCTGCTGCTCGTAATGGTGCCTCAGCAGCTTCTCCCAGTAATCGGGGTCGACGTTCTCTTCCTGCTTAATAATCTCCCGTTCAATCTCTTCAATCTATCAGTAGGGGGAGAAAGAGAGAGAGAAGAGAGAGAGGGAGGGAGGGAGAGAGAGAAGGGAGGGAGGGAGGGAGAGAGGAAGAAAGAGAGAGAGAAGAGAGGGAGGAAGAGAGAGAGGAAGAAAGAGAGAGAGAGAGGAAGAAAGAGAGAGGAAGAGAGAGAGAAGAGAGGGAGGGAGAGAAAGAGAGAGAGAGAGAGAGAGAAAAGAGGAAGAAAGAGAGAGAGAGAAGAGAGGGAGGGAGGGAGAGAGAGGAAGAAAGATAGAGAGTGAGAGAGAGTAAGAGAGAGAGAGAGAAGAGAGAGGAAGAAAGATAGAGAGTGAGAGAGAGTAAGAGAGAGAGGAGAGAGAGGAAGAAAGATAGAGAGAAGAAAGGGAGGGAGGGAGGGAGGAGAGAGGAAGGGAGAGAGAGAGAGAAGAGAGGAAGAAAGAGAGAGAAGAGAGGGAGGGAGAGGGGGGGAGAGAGAGAGGGAGGGAGAGAGAGAGAGAGATTGGAACACACAAATACACACAGAGCAAAATGTCTCAGCCTTGGCCACCTGAAGTCGGTGGACTTCAATTCCCAGAATTCCCCAGTCAGCGATTTCCCCCCCGCCCCCACTTTGCTGAAGTCAAAGATATATTATGTCTACCGCATTCCCACTGTCTATTAAGTAAGTTACTTACTGTATTTTTCAGAGTGTAAGATGCACCTTCCCCCACCCCCCAAAAAAGAGGGTGAAAATCTGGGTGTGTCTTATACACTGAATACAGCATTTTTGGCCTCCTGAAACCCCGCCCCCTTCACCTGCAAAGTGCAAAACCCTTTTTTTAAAAATTTAAATGTATCTCTTCAAAATCTTGGTGCGTCTTATACTCCGAAAAATACGGTATGTATTAAGACAGTTGCAAAATAGGTGCGGAAAGGTAGCCCAGACACATCTGCTTGAGCAGGGACTAGAAGACCTCCAAGATCCCTTCCAACTCCGATGTTCTATGACTTGGTCCTATTCGTGCTGAATGTGTCAGGGTTCCCGGTAATTCTGATTAGTTTTGAGAGAGCTGGCTTGCTGTCAGGGTTCGGACGGATGCCCTAATTAAATCATGAGCCTCCAGCCAAGTTTCAAAAGAAATCCAGTTATTTATCGGGAGTTTCATGCTCGATAGCAGCAACTGTGAAAGGGATCTTGGAGTCCTAGTGGACAACCATTGAAATAGGTGCCAGCCGTGGGCAGCAGCTGCCAAAAAAGCCAACCCAGTTCTAGGCTGCATCAACAGAGGGAGAGAATCAAGATCACGTGAAGGGTTAATACCACTTTATAAGGCCTTGGTAAAGCTACACTTGGAATATCTTGCATCTAGTTTTGGTCACCATGATGTAGAAAAGACGTGGAGACTCTGGAAAGAGTGCAGAGAAGAGCAACAAAGAGGATTAGGGGACTGGAGACTAAAACATAGGAAGAACGGTTGCAGGAACTGGGTATGTCTAGTATAATGAAAAGAAGGACTAGGAGAGACATGATAGCAGCCTTCCAATATCTCAGGGGTTGCCCCAAAGAAGAGGGAGTCAAACTATTCTCCAATGCACCTGAAGGGCAGGACAAGAAGCAATGGGTGGAAACTAATCAGGGAGAGAAGCAACTTAGAACTGAGGAGAAATTTCCTGAGTTAGGACAATTAATCAGTGGAAGAGAAGTTGCCTCCAGAAGTTGTGAATGCCCCAACACTGGAAGTCTTCAAGAAGATGTTGGAGAGCCATTTGTCTGAAACGGTATAGGGCTTCCTGCCTGGGCAGGGAGTTGGACTAGATGACCTCCAAGGTCCCTTCCAACTTTGCTATTGTATTGTATTGTAAATTCCCAAGTGAAGCCAGCTCTGACCCCATGTAATTTACGCCCAGTTATGACCCTGTTTCCCCACTCCTCCCAAGGTGTGTCATCAATCACATTCACCAACAGGGCAATTTCGGGGATTCTCCAGCTGCCGCAAGTAACCCTTGGACACAGCCTTGTAAGTCTGGAATGTGCATCTGTCTTCCGCTGTCCATCCCCCACCCTTTCCTTGTTTTCCCATCCCCCACCCTTTCCTATGGCAACTCGAGAGCAGGCCAGGGATGCTTTGCGAGTTGACGGAATGCTGGTAAACGCTGGCTGGCTGGGGAATTCTGGGGGTTGACGTCCACCCATCTTTAAATGGCAGACCCCAGAGCGAGATGGGCATGGCCCCCTTCGAGCCAGCTAAGACCCAAAACAGCCACGACCCCACAACTGACCTTATCCTCTTCCCGAACCACGTACTGCGCCACCTTGAAGGAGCTGAGGTATTCGTTCATGTTCTGGACGTCGGCGTCGTCGGTGGCGTCCTGGTTACGGTCCAGGAGCCGGGCGATGGCTTCATTATCGTAGTGGATAACGCTGCTGTCTTCCTCCTTGTTCTCGCCTGGAACAGGACGGGGAGGATGAAATATCACGGCGGATTTGATGACGTTTGGTCAGTAAGCACACCGGGATGATGGGAACTGGATTTCCTTGTGAATGGTTATAGATATAGGTAGTTCCCTAACTTACAACAGTTCATTTAATAATAATAATAATAATCTTTATTGTCATTGTAATAATAAAATTACAATGAAATTGGTCTTAGCGCCAGGTGGAACACAGAAAGCAGTGACAGCCACAATAGGAATCTCTCTCCAGGCAAATGAAAAGGCCGACAAATGACAGTTGAAATAAAATGGCCGACAAATGACAGTTGAAAAGGATCAATTGTACTTTGTCTTTCATTATCCATCTCTTCAAATCTGTTTGGCATTTTAGGAGTTGGTGGAAGAGCCATCATCTTCTTTTAATAACCCCATAATCCCTTGCAGGGTGAGATCTGGGCAACTGAATGCAACTAACAGTGTTTTTTTAATGGCCCGATGCCCTTCCCTGTCGCCAGTGCGGAGTTTTCTTCAGCAGATATATTCTCAGGGTGTCCTGAGAGAGAACCGATCAAAATTATGGCACTGAAAAAAGTAACATGACCTTTTTTTACAGTTATGTCCAATTCAGACGCTTGGCAACTGACTCGTATTTATGACGGTCGCAGCATTCTGGGGTCACGCGTTCGATCCCCCTTCTGCGACTTTCTGACAAGCAAATTCCACGGGGAAGCCAGATTCCCTTAACAATCTCGGTCTCTAATTTAACAACTGCAGGGATTCACTTAACAACTGCGGCCAGGAAGGCCGTTAAAATGGGACAAAGTTCACTTAACAAATGTCTCGCTTAGCAACAGACATTCTGGGCTCAATGGTGGCCGTACGTCAAAGACTACCTGTATTGGGTGCAGAGGTGATATTCAGCCAGTTCAGACTGGTGCAGGGCAAACTGGTAGCAGAGATTGTAGATGGGCCAGCCA
Source organism: Rhabdophis nuchalis (assembly GCA_039707465.1). Classification (NCBI taxonomy): domain Eukaryota; kingdom Metazoa; phylum Chordata; class Lepidosauria; order Squamata; family Natricidae; genus Rhabdophis; species Rhabdophis nuchalis. The sequence goes on from CM077647.1 coordinate 181,595,393, forward strand.
CTTGCTGGCCCATCTACAGGGCTCTAGGCCGTCCTATTTAGCCACATTTTTGAGACTGGGTGCATGCACGAAGGGCTGGGCGCATGTGCAAAAAAGTCACGCGAGCAAAATATTTTTAAGCTGCCCCAATCCAACGAGACTCTTGGTGACTTACAAGAAGAGACGGGGATGAAAGCCTCCCTACAAGGAGCAGCACAACCACAAGGAGGAAAACCACACATAGTGAAGTGGCAAATAAAACACATTGAGACAGAGGCAGCAATGCAGGTTGTCCTCAACTTACGTCCACGGCCGGGCCCAAAATTTGTTTTGTTAAGCGAGGCAGTTTTTTTAAAAAAAATAAAAAATTGGCCCATTTGACGACCTTGTTAAGCGAAGCACTGCAAGTTACTAAGTGAGTAACACCGCCGCTAAGTGAATCCGCCTCCCTCACTGACTTTGCATCTCAGGAGGTCGCAAGAGGGGATCACGTGACCGCGGGAGCACACTGCGACCGTCATAAATATGAACCGGTTGCCAAGCGTCCGAATGTTTGGTCCCATCACCAAGGGGAGCTGCGAGGGTCGCTAGGCGTCAAAATTGGTCGTATGTCCCTTGTGACAACACCGTCGTAACTCTGAACGGACACTAAACGAATGGCTGTGAGTTGAGGACTCTCTGTAGTCAAATGACAATTTGGTCTTTCAAAGTTTCCAAAAGACCAACAAGGTTAGTGTCAACCCTGAAAATTTGTGTGTGTCTTATACACCGAACGTAGCCCCTCCCCCACCGCCCCTCCCACCCTTTGGCCTCTGCCTCCCAGCAATTTGCCTCCTTGTAGCAAACAGCAAAGACCCTGTTTCAGTTTCAGCACAGCCTGATTGTTGGTTAGATCAGCCTCCCTCCCCCGAGGATGAGCTGTTTTAGACTGCAGGGATTGCCATTGCCCATTGCCCCCTCCATGCGCCCCGTTTTTGGCCTCTGCGCGCCCCATTTTCCATCCATTCTGATCCCCACCACCTGGCAGGGGCAGAAAATGGGGCACCCAGAGGCCAAACATGAGACATGGAGGCCAAAAATGGGGCACTCAGAGGCGGCAATAGGCTATGGCAATCCCTGCAGCCTGAAACAGCTGATCGTCGGGAGGCCCAACGATCAGCTGCTTGTGCTACTCGGGCTGTACTGAAACTGAAACGTGCTGTTTGCTGCAAGGAGGCAAATTGCTGGGAGGCAGAGGCAGATTTTTTTCTCCCCTTGTGCTAATCAGGTAGTGCTGAAACTGAAACTTGCTCTTTGCTGCAAGGAGGCAAATTGCTGTGAGGCAAAGGCAGATTTTTTTCTCCCCTTGTGCTAATCAGGTGGTGCTGAAACTGAAACTGAAACTTGCTGTTTGCTGCAAGGAGGCAAATTGCTGGGAGGCAGAGGCAGATTTTTTTCTCCCCTTGTGCTAATCAGATGGTGCTGAAACTGAAACTGAAACGTGCTGTTTGCTCCAAGAAAGCAAATTGCTGGGAGGCAGAGGCAGATTTTTTCTCCCCTTGTGCTAATCAGGTGGTGCTGAAACTGAAACTTGCTGTTTGCTGCAAGGAGGCAAATTGCTGGGAGGCAGAGGCAGATTTTTTTCTCCCCTTGTGCTAATCAGGTGGTGCTGAAACTGAAACTGAAACTTGCTGTTTGCTGCAAGGAGGCAAATTGCTGGGAGGCAGAGGCAGATTTTTTTCTCCCCTTGTGCTAATCAGGTGGTGCTGAAACTGAAACTGAAACGTGCTGTTTGCTGCAAGGAGGCAAATTGCTGGGAGGCAGAGGCAGATTTTTTTCTCCCCTTGTGCTAATCAGGTGGTGCTGAAACTGAAACTGAAACGTGCTGTTTGCTGCAAGGAGGCAAATTGCTGGGAGGCAGAGGCATATTTTTTTCTCCCCTTGTGCTAATCAGGTGGTGCTGAAACTGAAACGTGCTGTTTGCTGCAAGGAGGCAAATTGCTGGAAGGCAGAAGCAAATTTTTTTCTTGTTTTCCTCCCCAAAAGCTAGGTGCGTCTTATATTTCACAGCGTCTTATACTCCGAAAAATACAGTACTTTCTCTTGAGAACCAAGGGCATTCCAACACCTGAACAGGGGAAGGAGGAGTGAGGTCACCAGGCAACCAGGCAGCACTCTGCTTGAACCGTGGGACTGATTGTTGTGAGAGAGTGACAAACTTTTACTTTTAATTAGGTGAAAACCACGGGAAAATTCAGTGTCGATTTTCACCAGATCTGTGCCAATATGACATATCCCATAAAGCTGTTGTTTTGAGGAATCTACCTGCCTCGCGGTTTTGCTTGCTACGGATGTGTTGCTTGGAACCCCAACAGTAAGATTACTGCAATTAAATCCCCTGCTTAGAGGGATTACCCTGCATAGTAAACCCACAAACACACCCGCTCTGGTCTCTCACCCTCATTTTCGTCTTTGAAGAGTTCCTCCGTGCCAAATTTAAGGATGTCGTCCAGCTCCTGCTTGGACATGCTCCCGGACTTAGAGCCCAGCCCTGGACGGACGACCAGGTGGGTTAGCATCATCTTGCGTTTGGCCACCTGGGTGATCCGTTCCTCCACGGAGGCCCGTGTGACAAAGCGGTAGATCATCACCTTGTTCGCCTGGCCGATCCGATGAGCTCTGCTGAAGGCCTGAGTTGGGGGGGGGGGAATGGGGGTGAGGGAGGAAAAGAACCCCAAATTATGCATTTATTATGTATCTATTGGAATCTTTTTTTAGCCCGCCTTTATTATTGCTTGTACATAACTCAGGGGGGCAAATATACCAGTGATTCCATCCTCCCTCCTATTTTCCCCACAACAACCCTGTGAGGCGAGCTAAACTGAGAGATTGGCCCAAAGTCGCCCACCCAGTTTTCATACCTATGGTGGGTGTAGAGGTAATGGTCACTTGATTGCAAGGCCATTACGTTAATCACTAGGCAAAACTAGCTTTATTCATATTTATTTATTTATTTATTTATCTATCCATCCATCCATCCATCCATCCATATCTCTGTCTGTCTTTCTATCTATCTATCTATCCCTCCATCCATCCAGGTCTGTCTGTGTGTGTCCATCCATCCATCCATCCATCCATCCATCCATCCATATCTCTGTCTGTCTTTCTATCTATCTATCTATCCCTCCATCCATCCAGGTCTGTCTGTGTGTGTCCATCCATCCATCCATCCATCCATCCATCCATCCATCCATATCAGTGTCTGACTGCCTGTCTGTCTGTCTGTCCATCTATCTATCCATCCAGGTCTGTCTGTGTCCATCCATCCATCCATATATATCAATGTCTGACTGTCTGTCTGTTTGTCTGTCTGTCCATCTATCTATCCATCCAGGTCTGTCTGTGTCCGTCCATCCATCCATCCATCCATCCATCCATCCATCCATCCATCCATCCATGTCTGTCTGTCTGTCTGTCTGTCTGTCTATCTATCTATCTATCTATCTATCTAGCTAGCTATCTAGCTATCCCTTCATCCAGGTCTGTCTGTGTCTGTCCGTCCGTCCGTCCGTCCGTCCATCCATCCAGTGTCTGTCTGTCTGTCCGTCCATCCATCCATCCATCCATCCATATCAGTGTCTGACTGCCTGTCTGTCTGTCTGTCCATCTATCTATCCATCCAGGTCTGTCTGTGTCCATCCATCCATCCATATATATCAGTGTCTGACTGTCTGTCTGTTGGTCTGTCTGTCCATCTATCTATCCATCCAGGTCTGTCTGTGTCCGTCCGTCCGTCCGTCCGTCCGTCCGTCCATCCATCCATCCATCCATCCATCCATCCATCCATCCCTGTCTGTCTGTCTGTCTGTCTGTCTGTCTGTCTGTCTGTCTATCTATCTATCTATCTATCTATCTATCCCTTCATCCAGGTCTGTCTGTGTCTGTCCATCCGTCCGTCCGTCCATCCATCCAGTGTCTGTCTGTCTGTCCATCCATCTGTCCATCCATTCATCCATCCAGGTCTGTCTGGGTCTGTCTGTCTGTCCATCCATTCATCCATCCAGGTCTGTCTGTCCGTCCATCCATCCATCCATCCATCCATCCATCCATCCATCCATCCATCCATCCATCCATCGGCTGTCTGTGTCTGTCTGTCTGTCTACCTATCTATCATCTATCCAATTGATTGGCCGTCCATCTTATCATCAGGTAACTCTGGGCAGCTTACAGAACATCCCTACATTCAGACCAATAGGAAACGAATCAAGGACGCTCGGAATGGAAGGCAAATTGAGGGTGGGCTTCCCAATCTATTGGGGGCTGCCTGCAGACATTAATGAAAGGCACAGAGGTTAGACAGAGAGGTCCAACGGAGGCTTACGACACCTTCACGTATCTCTGGCGTAGTTTTTTAAATTGTTTTTAGTTTTTAAATTGGTTTTAGTAAGGGTTTTTTAACAGGATTTAGATCAGGCCAATCCATTTAATATATTTTTAATTGCATTTTTAATTGTATTTTATGCTCTATATTATTGATCTTACTATTGCCTGTACACCGCCCTGAGTTCTGCAAGGGAGAAGGGCGGTCTAAAAATTTAATAAATCCTAAATCATCTTAAATCCTAATCCTAAATAAAAAGCAATGGATGGCATGGCTTGCTTTGGATGAGCAGGGCTCTTGGTGAAGGACCAGAGGGTGGAATCTTTGGGCTGATCCCCCCACTCACCACCCCAAAAAGATCACCCCTCGTGTTTGCTTGTGTCTTCCTGACAGAGAAGGATACTCGCCTGGATATCATTGTGGGGATTCCAGTCGGAATCGAAGATGATCACCGTGTCGGCCGTGGCCAAATTGATCCCTAAGCCGCCAGCCCGCGTCGAGAGCAGGAAGCAGAACTGCTGAGCTCCTGGGGCTGGAAAGGAAGGGTTGGGTGAGTAACTGAGAGGAAGGGGGGTGGGGGGGGAAGCCCCTCCCTCCCCAAAAGTGAAAGATTGACTATTTGGATCGCTATTGGCAACTGCTTGCTTGCTTCAGCCAAGAAAGGGGAGAGGGATTTCAAAACACAAAGGCCATCTCCTGTCTCCCTATCTCCTGTTTCCCTGAAAATAAGACCTATCTCCAAAAATAAGCCCTGCTTAAGAACCTACGCCGCCACCCGCCCATCCCACGTGGTTGCTCGCAGTGACACGACCACGAGGTGACGCTGGGCGGTGGAGCCGTCCCACGTGCCCCTCACCGACTTACCTCAAGGCCCTCCACGCCCCAACACCTGCCTTGCGGCCATGTGCAGAAGTCCATGGAGCAAGAGGCTGAGTGTGCTGGGTGCCACGTCCGCGAGGCAGGTGTCGCGGGCGTGCATGGCCTCTGAGGTAGGCTGGCGCGGGGCGCGTGAGGCGGCTCCACCGCCCCCACCTCACCTGGTGTCCCCGGCACGTCGCTCGGGCTCCTGCAGTTGCGAGCAAGCAGAAGTGGGCTGACGGCCCCTGCTGGAGCTGGGGCTGTTGGAGTCACTGCCCCGAGACAGATGAGAAGATGTAGGCGGCCTGGCTGTGGGGGCCCTGAGGTAAGCCGGCATGAGGGCAATGGGGAGCTCTACCACCACCACCCCACTGCATGGCCTCCTGCCCCATTGTGAACAAGCGTACATGGGGGGGGGGAAATAAGACACCCCCCCTAGGACTCATTTTGGGACCTAAAAGAAAGGTGTCCTTGGCAGGGAAGGGAAGGGGGGGGGGTTTGGAGAGGGGGGTCCAGATCCCTCCTCCCCAGATGGGCAATTTGGCAGAGAGACCCACCTGTTTGAGGGTCCCCCCCACTGCCCCGTGCAGGATAAGGGCAGAGGAGGAAGTTAAAGGCTGCCCAGAAACTCCAGCCTTACATATAGGTGACCAGGGAGAGCTTTAAAGGTCAAGGTCAAGGTTCCCCTCGCACAGATGTGCTAGTTGTTCCTGACTCCAGGGGGCGGTGCTCATCTCCGTTTCAAAGCCGAAGAGCCAATGCTCTCCGAAGACGTCTCCGTGGCCATGTGGCCGGCAGGACTCAATGCCGAAGGCGCACGGAACGCCGTTCCCTTCCCACCAAAGGTGGCGCCCGTTTCTCTCCTTGCATTTTTCACCTGCTTTTCAAACGGCTAGGTTGGCAGAAGCAGGGACGAGTCACGGGAGCTCCCTCCGTTACGCGGCGCTCGGGATTCGAACCGCCAAACCGCCGACCTTTCTGATCGACAAGCTCGGCGTCTCTAGCCCCTGAGTTGCCAAGTCCCTTTTTGTACTTTGTGGCCTCTGTACTCACCGTTGAACCTATCTATGGCTTCTTGGCGCAAGGCTCCTGTAATGCCACCGTCTATCCGTTCGTATTTGTAGCCCTCGTAGTCAAGGAAGTCCTCAAGCAGGTCCAGCATTTTGGTCATCTGGGGAAAAAAATGACACACACACACACACGTCAGTGAGACTCAAGTCAGAAGGGGAAGAAGGCAGGTTGAAACCTCACAGTCATGAGAATACGGCCCCCGTTGGCTTCCCGAAAAGTCGAACGTCTCGAGAAAAATTAAAGCACCCTTGGTCCTCCACTTACAACAGCTCGTTTAGTGACCGTTCCAAGTTGCAGTGGCTCACGACCGTTTTCCACACTTATAGCCACTGCAGCATCCCCAAAATCCAGGCGCTGGACTATCCGAAGGGACTGTAAAATCGGGCAACTTAACAGCGGTCTCACTTAGCAACAGGAAATGATGGTCGTTAAGTGATGGACTCCCTATAACTGCTGTTTCAAAACCTTTTTTATAGCTTCAGAAAACAGGCAGCAAGTGTTCCAGGAAACGTGCAGAGCTGGAAGGGACCTCGGAGGTCTTCTAGTCCAACCCCCTGCTCAAGCAGGAGAACCTGTACAATCTCAGACAAGTGGCTGTCCAGTCTACTCTTAAAAACCTCCAGTGTTGGAGCAACCATAACGTCTGGTGGCAAGTCGTTCCACTGGTCAATTGTTCTCACTTTTAGGAAATTGCTCCTTAATTCCAGGTTGCTTCTCTCCTTGATGAGTTTCCATCCATTGCTTCTTCTCCTGCCTTCAGGGGCTTTGGAGAATAGCTGGACTCCTTCTTCTTTGGGGCAACCCTTGAGATACTGGAACACTTGCTATCATGTCTCCTCTTATTCCTTCTTTTCATTAAACGAGACCTACCCAGTTCCTGCAACCGTTCTTCCTATGTTTTAGCCTCCAGTCCCTTAATCCTCTTTCTTGCTCTTCTCTGCACTCTTTCTAGAGTCTCCACATCTTTTCTACATTGTGGCAACCAAAACTGGATGCAAATATTCCAAGTGTGGCCTTCCCAAGGCCTTATAACTCACAGTCCATCTGCTATCATCCTTTAACAACGCAAAGAAGCCAGAATAACTCTCCACTTAACCACGTAACCAATGCGAGAGCCGAAAAGCTAAGATGAATCGGAACGGAGAGCTAAATAGCTTGAAATAGATCTATCCTAGTCTACCTTCGTTTATTTATCAGCAAAAATTCAACATACACACACACACACACCTATATAAATAAAAATGTAACTATGAGTTTGTTCAAAACTGCTAATTTCCAAAACGAGTGCACCAATTGCCACCAAATTTTCACACAACGTTCCTTGCAAGGGCAGCACCAATGATATGTACAGATTGTGTGGATGGCACACCTCTCCTCCGCTGCCCCCCGCCAACTCCTCCCCCACAAGGCTGCGCCCGAGTCAGCGGCCTCTGTCGTCGCCCCCAACTTCCCCCCCCACAAGGCCGCTCCCGAGTCAGCGACCTCTCTCGCCGCCCCCCCTTTTTTAGGAGAAGGGCGGGGTATAAATTTAATAAAATAAAATAAATAAAATTTTGCTGGTTCGGAATGGTTCGCCCGAACCAGTAGTGGAAACCACAGGTGGCCCCACCCATCCGCCCTGGCTCCACGGCATCCCCTTTAGGCCCCTTTTTTTAAGTCAAAGCGCATGCCCGGATGTAACGCATGCGCACCACCTGATGTACGTCCCTTGCAGTTCTCTCAGGAAAGCAGGTGGGAAGGAAATGCCCGCCAGTAGAGCTGACTGACACTTGACCTCGTTTCCAGGAGATAATGAACCTGACAGGGTCACCCCCTCTGGCTTCTTCCTGACAACCTCACTGTGAGATGTGTTCATCACCTAGAGCAGGGGTCGGCCGCCTGCAGCTCTGAAGCCGCATGTGGCTCTTTCATCCCTCTGCTGTGGCTCCCTGTCACTCAAAATAGAATAGAGAATACCGATAGAATTCTTTTATTGGCAGAGTGTGATTGGACACACAAGGCACTGATCTTGTGCATCTAATCACACTCGGCCAATAAAAGAATTCTTTATATCCTCTAGCCACAACCGGCAAGGTGGGACACCCGGCCGGCAGGAGATTTATTGAGCTTTTTAACCAACCGTGGATAAATCCAAGAAAAGAAACGTTTTCAGAAGAAAACAGAAGGTTTAACGGTACGTGGGCAGATTCCTTTGCTTTCCCTGCTGACGAGATTGGTTTGTCAGTATGCTTACTATGTGGTGAGAAATTGGCAAACAACAAAAAAGCCGAAGGTATTGCAAGACATTTCCAGAATAAACAGCTTTTGCGCAAAAATATCCGGATGGAGATTGGAAAGGGGGGGGGGGTGAGAAACATTTTGGATTTTAAAAGGGTTTTTGTGGCTTCTTTTCTGTGGGAAACGGGTCCAAATGGGGTTTTTGTGGCTCCTGGTGTTTTCTTTTCTATGGGAAACGGGTCCAAATGGGGTTTTTGTGGCTCCCGGTGTCTTCTTTTCTGTGGGAAACCGATCCAAATGGGGTTTTTGTGGCTCCCGGTGTTTTCTTTTCTATGGGAAACGGGTCCAAATGGGGTTTTTGTGGCTCCCGCTGTCTTCTTTTCTGTGGGAAACCGATCCAAATGGGGTTTTTGTGGCTCCCGGTGTTTTCTTTTCTATGGGAAATGGGTCCAAATGGGGTTTTTGTGGCTCCCGGTGTCTTCTTTTCTGTGGGAAACGGGTCCAAATGGGGTTTTTGTGGCTCCCGGTGTCTTCTTTTCTGTGAGAAATAGGTCCAAATGGGGTTTTTGTGGCTCCCGGTGTTTTCTTTTCTGTGGGAAACTAGTCCACATGGGGTTTTTGTGGCTCCCGGTGTTTTCTTTTCTGTGGAAAACGGGTCCAAATGGGGTTTTTGTGGCTCCCGGTGTCTTCTTTTCTATGGGAAACGGGTCCACATGGGGTTTTTGTGGCTCCCGGCGTTTTCTTTTCTGTGGGAAACGGGTCCAAATGGGTTTTTTGTGGCTCCCAGTGTCTTCTTTTCTATGGGAAATGAGTCCACATGGGGTTTTTTTGGCTCCCAGTGTTTAATTTTCTGTGGGAAACCGATTCAAATGGGGTTTTTGTGGCTCCCGGTGTTTTCTTTTCTGTGGGAAACGGGTCCAAATGGGGTTTTTGTGGCTCCCGGTGTCTTCTTTTCTGTGGGAAACCGATCCAAATGGGGTTTTTGTGGCTCCCGGTGTTTTCTTTTCTGTGGGAAACGGGTCCAAATGGTGTTTTTTTTTGCTCCCGGTGTCTTCTTTTCTGTGGGAAACCGATCCAAATGGGGTTTTTGTGGCTCCCGGTGTTTTCTTTTCTGTGGGAAACGGGTCCAAATGGGGTTTTTGTGGCTCCCGGTGTTTTCTTTTCTGTGGGAAACGTGTCCACATGGGGTTTTTGCGGCTCCCGGTGTTTTCTTTTCTGTGGGAAACGGGTCCACATGGGATTTTTGTGGCTCCCGGTGTTTTCTTTTCTGTGGGAAATGGGTCCAAATGGGGTTTTTGTGGCTCCCGGTGTTTTCTTTTCTATGGGAAACGGGTCCACATGGGGTTTTTGTGGCTCCCGGTCTTTTCTTTTCTGTGGGAAACGGGTCCACATGGGGTTTTTGTGGCTCCCGGTGTTTTCTTTTCTGTGGGAAACGGGTCCACATGGGGTTTTTGTGGCTCCCGGTGTTTTCTTTTCTGTGGGAAATGGGTCCAAATGGGGTTTTTGTGGCTCCCTGTGTCTTCTTTTCTGTGGGAAATGTGTCCAAATGGGGTTTTTGTGGCTACTGGTGTTTTCTGTGGGAAACGGGTCCAAATGGGGGTTTTGTGGCTCCCGGTGTTTTCTTTTCTTTGGGAAACGGGTCCAAATGGCCCTGGGGGGGGGGGGGCGCTTAAGGTTGCAGACCTCTGATCTAGACCCAAGCTGCCATTGAGAAACCGAAAGGAGAAACTGTCAACCGAGCGGATGAGTAGGTCCATCTGGCAAATACTCAGCAAATGGTGTAAAAGGGTGGTGGTGGTAATAAGCCGCAGTAGAAAAAGAACTAAGCCGGCTTGCAAAAGGGAGGGGTGAAAGCCTGGCAGCTTTTAAGAGGGAAAATCAGTTTCCGGTGCTTTCTGAGCTTGGTGGTTTTCTTGCAGATGTTTCAGGACCCAACTAGGGAATGTCATCAGTGCTAGAAGGAAGGGGGGGGTTGCTCTCTGTTTATAATAGTGCCCTGTCAGAGTTGGTCGGAGCGGTCTTGGTGGTTCCCTGAGAAACGTCTCACCACTGACACCAACACCGGCAGAGCAAGCCGCTGGTATATAAAGAGAGCAAACCCCATTCCCTTCTAGCACTGGTGATGTTCCTTAGTTGGGTCATGAAATGTCTGCAAGAAAATGACCAAGCTCAGAGAGCATCAAGGACACTACAGTCCTCCTTCTCTTCCTCTTCCTCCTCTCTGCAAATTTCACTTCCTTCTAGCACTGATGATGTTCCCTAGTCGGGTCATGAAACGTCTGCAAGAAAACCACCAAACTCTGAGAGCACCAAGTACCCCCAAGTCCTTTTCTCCTCCTCCTCGTCCTTGTCTTCCTTCCTCCTTTTCCATCCCTTCTCCTCCTTCTCTTCCTCCTCCTTTCTCTTTCTCCTCCTCCTCAACCCCCTCCCTTCCAGCACTGATGATGTTCCCTAGTTGGATCATGAAACATCTGCAAGGAAAACCACCCAGCTCAGAGACCCCCAAAGACCCCACAGTCTTCCTCCCTTCTAGCCCTGATGACGTTACCTAGTTGGGTCACGAAACGTCTGCAAGAAAACCACCAAGCTCCAATAGCACCAAGGACCCCACACTCCTCCTCCTCCTCCATGACTGCTGTCATGTCTCCCCTGGTCCTTCTTCTCTGCACTCTTTCTAGGATCTCAAGCATTCTACTGTGTCAGTGAGCCTGTTGTGATTTTTCTGGCAAGGCTCTCTCTCTCTCTCTTTCTGTCTTTCCCTCTCTCTCTCTTACACGCACACACATACACACACACATCCTCCCTCCAAAAAGACTGCTGATTCCACACACACACCCATTCTATGCAATCCGCACCTGAGCCCCTTTTTTTACCTGGGAGAAGATGAGCACTCGGTGGCCTTGCTCCTTCAGTTTCCTCAGCATCTTATGCAGGAGCATCAGCTTCCCAGAGGACTTGATGAGGGCTCCCCCTTCGTAGGCACCGCTTGGCAGCTTGGGAGATTCCTGCCGGGACACAAGACAGCAGCAGTCACTCTTGCTGCGGGGGACAATAACACCAGGCGTGGGGGGGGGGGGGGGGGTGTCCTAAGTTTTTGGATGAGGAGGGAGAGAAAAGGCAGGGAACTGGCCGAAGGAGCTGATTTGCCAACCAAGGCTCGGTCATGTCGCTTCCCAAGATTAAACATGGAGTTCTTGGGGATCTCTTGAGCGTGGTTGTTTCCTTGCAGGCATTTCAGGACCCAGCTAGGCAGTATCATCAGCATTTGAAAGAGGTGTGATTTATGAGGACGGAGGAGGAGGAAGAGGAGGAGGGAGGAGGAGGAAGGAGGAGGAAGGAGGAGGAGGAGAAGTAGTGGAGGAGGAAGAAAGGAAGGAAGGAAGGAAGGAAGGAAGGAAGGAAGGAAGGAAGGAAGGAAGGAAGGAGGACGATGAATCCTCTGGGGTCCTTGGTGGTCTCTTAACTGGGTGGTTTTCTTACAGATGTTTCACCAAGGACCCCAGAGTCCTCCTCCTCTTCCATCTTCTCCTCCTCCCTCATCTTCCCCCACTCCACACACCCTACTTCTTTCAAGTCCTGATGATGTTCCCTAGTTGAGTCATGAAGCGTCTGCAAGAAAGCAACCCAACTCAGAGAGCACAAAGGATCCCATGGTTCTCCCCTTCCTCCTCCTCTCCACAGATCCCACTCCCTTTTAGCACTGACAACGTTCCCTAGCTGGGTCATGAAATGTCTACAAGAAAACAAGCAAGCTCAGAAAACACCAAGGACCCCACAGTCTTCCTCCTCCTCCCCACTCCACTTCATGAACCCCCTCGCTTCTAGAACAGATGATGTTACCTAGTTGGGTCATGAAACGTCTGCAAGAAAAGCACCCAGCTCAGAGAGCACCAAGGACTCCTTTTTCCTCCTTTTCCACTTCTTCCTCCTCCTCCTCCCACTCTCCCCCTCCCTTATTCCTTCTCCTCTTCCTCTTTCTGGCCTCCTTTTTGCCCCCTCCTCCTCCTCCCTTCTAGCATTGACAACATTCCCTAGCAAGATCATGAAAATGTCTGCAAGAAAACCACCCAGCTCAGAGACATCCCCAAGAACCCCCAACCCTGAGCTGCAAGTATTCCCTCCTCTTGATGCAAGATTAAGGGCAAAGTTGAAAACTTACAATACAATACAATACAATAGCAGAGTTGGAAGGGACCTTGGAGGTCATCTAGTCCAACTCCCTGACTAGGCAGGAAGCCCTATACCATTTCAGACAAATGGCTCTCCAACATCTTGAAGACTTGCAGTCTTGGGGCATTCACAACTTCTGGAGGCAACTTCTGTTCCACTGATTAATTGTTCTCACTGTCAGGAAATTCCTCCTCAGTTCTCAGTTGCTTCTCTCCTTGATTAGTTTCCACCCATTGCTTCTTGTTCTGCCCCTCAGGTGCTTTGGAGAATAGCTTGACTCCCTCTTCTTTGGGGCAACCCCTGAGATATTGGAAGGCTGCTATCATGTCTCCCCTGGTCCTTCTTTTCCTTAAACTAGACATACCCAGTTCCTGCAACCGTTCTTCATATGTTTTGCAGTCCTTACCCAGCACTTCCTTTTGCAGCTTCTCCACTGGGAAGCCCCCCACCTTCCTTGCTAGCGTTATTATTAACAGAAAGGAGCCCTTGAGCGGGAGACAACAATTCCTGCCGCCAGGGGACATTCCTGTCAAGCAGAGCAAACAGTCCTGGCCCTCCCCTCTTCCGCTTCCCGGGGCAATCCCTTGGCACCCACCGGCCTGGCCCACGTACCATCGCCGCGACGGGGAAGAGGTAGGGGTGATTGCAGCATTTCTTCAAGTCCATCATGATGTTGAGCAAGGAAACCTGGTTGCCGCCCCCGCGGGAGTTCAGCGCTTCGAAGTTGCGAGTCAAGATATATTTATAATATTTCCTGATTTGGGGGGGAAAGGGAGAGTGAGAGAGGTGGGGGGAATAAGAATAACGTAAGAAAAGGTGCTATAATCTACCTACTCACAGAAGCACCTATAACTTTATGGGAGAAGCGGGGGGGGGGGGGGATCCCATAACTAGATGGGGACATCGTTTACCCTGTTACTCAGTTGATCCATTTGGGGGGGGGTGGTGTCATTAAATAGGCTGAACCCCGGCTGCTATGTCACGGATATATGAGCCTCAGTGGCGCAGTGATTAGAGTGCAGTATATGGCAGGCGGCTTCTGCTGATCGTTGGCTGCCAACAGTTTGGCAGTTCGAATCCCACCAGGCTCAAGGTTGACTCAGCCTTCCTATCCTTCTGTAGTGGGTAAAATGAGGACCCGGATTGTTGGGGGCAAGAGGGAGACTGTCAACCACTTAGAGAGGGCTGTAAAAACCCTGTGAAGCAGTGTATAAGTCTAAGTGCAATTCCTTCCTTCCTTCCTTCCTTCCTTCCTTCCTTCCTTCCTTCCTTCCTTCCTTCCTTCCTTCCTTCCAACCTCCCCCTCTTCCTTCCTTCCTTCCAATGCAGTATTGCAGGCTGACTCTACCCACTGCCAGCAGTTTGATTCTGACCGGTTCAAGATTGACTCAGCCTTCCGTCCTTCCGAGGTGGGTAAAATGAGGACCCAGATTGTTGGGGGGAGAGGAGGCTGACTCTGTAAACCATTTAGAGAGGGCTGGAAAGCACTTGTAAAGCAGTGTATAAGTCTAAGTGCAATTCCTTCCTTCCTTCCTTCCTTCCAACCTCCCCCTCTTCCTTCCTTCCTTCCATTCAACCTCCCCCTCTTCCTTCCTTCCTTCCAATGCAGTATTGCAGGCTGACTCTACCCACTGCCAGCAGTTTGATTCTGACCGGTTCAAGGTTGACTCAGCCTTCCGTCCTTCCGAGGTGGGTAAAATGAGGACCCAGATTGTTGGAGGGAGAGGAGGCTGACTCCGTAAACCACTTAGAGAGGGCTGGAAAGCACTTGTAAAGCAGTGTATAAGTCTAAGTGCAATTCCTTCCTTCCTTCCTTCTTTCCAAGGAAGGAAGTGGACTCTGTAAACCACTTAGAGAGGGCTGGAAAGCACTTGTAAAGCGGTATATAAGTCCAATTGCTAGTGCTATGGCTCTATAAATGCGCTTATAGCCTCTTGAGCTATGATGGAAAAATTATGGATGGGGACCAGAGGTGGCACGCAGAGCCCTCTTTGTGGGCATGCGTGCCATCACCAGCTGGTCTTTGTGGAGAACCGGAAAATGGCCCGAAAATGGCCCGAAAAATAGTCCAAAACGGTCTGAAAAACGGCCAAAAAACAGGCCTTTTCCACGCTGTTTTTCAGGCCAAAAACAGTACAGAAAAAAGGCTGAAAATGGGCCATAAAATGGCCTGAAACCGCCAGAAAAATGGCCCCAAAACAGGCAGGTGTATGCCGGCGAGCTGGTCTTTGGGTTTCTGAAGATAAGTGCTTGCACGCGCATTCTGGTTTGGCCACTCGGGTGCTGAAACAGTTCGCCATTACCGAGCTTAGGTCTTAAGCTGGCTTGGTTAAAACAAGATTGTGCAAACACATGAAAAGAGTTATATCCAACGAATCCCTCCCTGAAAGCAATTCCTATACGAGTCCCAAAAGCTAACAGGTTGCGGCTTTAGCACTTCCAGGCTGACTCACTCAGCTCCAGTGGCAAATCTATGACACCTGTTACAGCAAGTGGCACACGCGATGGCCTCTGAGGCCTCCGAAAATCGTATGAGAACTGGGTTCCCATCCAGACAAAAAGAGGGCAAGAGAGAGAGAGAGAGACAGAGAGAAGAGACAGAGAAAAAGAAAAAGAGGGACAGGAAAAAGAGATAAAAAAGAAAGAGAAAGATGGAGAGAGAAAGTATAGAAAGAGAGAGAGATGAAAAATAGAAAAAGAAAGAGAAATAGAGATAAAAAAGAAAGAGAAAGAAAGAGATAGAAGGGAGAGAAAAAAAGAAAGACGGAGAGAGAGAGAAAGACAGAAAGATAAAGATAAAAAAGAGAGAAAAAGAGACCGAAAGTGTGAGAGATGAAAGAAAGAGAAAGAGGGAGAGAGAAAAAGAGATAAAAAAGAAAGAGAGAAAAAAAGATAGAAAGGAGAGAAAAAAGAAAGATGGGGAGAGAAAGAGATAAGAAAGAAAGAGATAGAAAGAGGGAGAGAAAAAAGAGAAAGATGGAGAGAGAAAAAGAGACAGAAAGAGAGAGAGAAAGTGAGAAAGAGAGAGATGAAAGAAAGAGGGAGAAAGAGATAAAAAGAGACAGAAAAAGGGAGAAAAAAGAGAAAGATGGAGAGAGAAAAAGAGAGAAAAAAGGAGAAAGAAAAAGATAGAAAGAGGGAGAGAGAAAAAGACAGTGATGAAAGAAAGTGGGAGAAAGATAAAAAAGAGAGAGAAAGAGATAGAGGGCGAGAAAAAGAGAGAGAAGAGAAAGAAAAAGATGGAGACAGAAAGAGAGAGAGAAAGCCAGAAAGAGAGAGGTGAAAGACAGAAAGAGGGAGAGAGAAAAAGAGAGAGAAAGAAAAGAAACAGAAAGAGGAAGAGAAAATAGAGGGAGAGAGAAAAAAAACAGAAAGAGAGAGAGGGAGAGAGAGAGAGAGAGAGGGAGACAGAGAGAGAGAAAGAGACCCAGTAAAATCAAAGTAGCAATTTTCTGAATTTCTAACCCAACACGCCTCAAAAGTTCTCCATCTCTCTTCTAACTCAACAAATTCCTGCTCCTTAACTATTACCGACTCCCAGAAATGTATTTTAGAACTCTGTCCCCACCTTACTTCCAAAACACACACAAACCTTAAAAAAGGAGCCCCAAAGGTGCCCCCCCCCCCCAAAAAGGCAACAGAGCTGTCTTGGTTTTTCTTCTTCGAAAACATTTTTCACTTTTTCAGTTCCTGAACTTCAGAACTGAAGAAGCTTCTTGGGTGAGAAGCAAAATGTTTTCAAAGAAGAAAAAGAAAAAAAGAAAAGAAAAGAAAGCCCAGTTGCCTTTTTTTAAAGGGAACAATAATAATAATTTTTAAAAAGCCTCTTTGGGGGGGAACAACCGTGGCCTGGATGGAGAATCATCTCCACCGAGAGCTAAAAAAACCGAAACCCTCCAACCCAACACCAAATCACGGAGAAGACTTGAGGCTCCTCCTCTGCCCCCCACCCCACCCCGCCCACCCCCAACGCTGCCCCGTACTTCTGCATGGGGCTGAGCTCCACCCGCACGATCAGCTCCGTCTTGGCCGGCATGTTCTTGAAGACGTCGGCTTTGAGGCGACGTAACATGTGAGGACCCAGGAGGTCGTGGAGCTTCTTAATCTGATCTTCCTTGGAGATGTCGGCAAATTCCTCCAGGAAGCCTTCCAGGTTGCTGGAGGGAGAGAGAGAGAGAGAGAGAGAGAGAGAATGAGTCCAGTCTCTTCTTGAACGTGTCCAGGGATGAAGTCCCTACAACTTCCGAAGGCAACTTCTGTTCCAGGGGTTGGTTGTTCTCACTGTCAGGAAATTCCTCCTTATTTCTAGGTTGAATCTCTCTCCTTGGTCAGTTTCCCTCCATTCTTCCTTGTCTGGCCTTCGGGGGCTTTGGAGAAGAGCTTGCCTCTCTGGGGCAGCCCCTCCAATATTGGAAGGCTGCTCTCCTGTCTCCCCTGGTCCTTTCCTAGACTAGCCAGGCCCAGTTCCTGCAACCGTTTGTCGTATGTTTGAGCCTCCAGTCCCCTCATCATCCTGCTTGCTCTTCTCTGCCCTCTTTCTAGAGTCTCCACATCTTTGTTTCTAGTGTGGGGACCAAAACTGGATGCAGGACTCCAGGTGTGCCCTTACTAAGGCTTTATAGAGTGGTGTTAGTACCTCCCTTGATCTCGATTGTATCCCTCTGTTGATGCAATTTAGGATTCCATTGGCTTTTTGGCTGCTGCCGCTCACAACTGGCTCCTATTTAGCTGGTTGTCCACTAAGACGCCGAGATGCCTCTCACAGTGACACCGCTATTAAGCCTAGTTTCACCCAGTTTACATGGGTCCTTTGGGTTTTTCTTCTTAAGTGTAAGACCAGAGGAATGCCATCGATATAGCTTACTTGGACTTCAGTAAGGCATTTGACAAGGTAGACCATAACCTACTACTAGATAAAGTAGAAGAATGTGGGTTAGACAGCATCACCACCAGATGGATTCGTAACTGGCTGACCAACCTGCACTCAACGTGTAGTCCTCAATGGAACTGCATCTACATGGAAGGAAGTATGCAGTGGAGTTACCCCAAGGCTGTTTTAGGCCCAGGACTCTTCAACATCTTCATCCATGATTTGGATGAGGGGATAAATGGGGAACTCATCAAATTTGCAGACGACACCAAGCTGGGAGGAATAGCCAACCCTCCAGAAGATAGGCTGAAGATACAGAAGGATCTGGAGAGACTTGAACATTGGGCACTGTCTAATAAAATGAAATTCAATGGCGAAAAGAGTCAGGTTCTACATTTAGGCAACAAAAATGAAATGCTCAGGTACAGGATAGGTGGGACCTTGCTCAATAGCAGCAACTGTGAAAGTTTTGTGTCTTGGAGTCCTAGTAGGCAACCATTGAAATAGGAGCCAGCCGTGGGCAGCATCTGCCAAAAAAGCCAACCCAGTTCTAGGCTGCATAAACAGAGGGAGAGAATCTAGATCGCGTGAAGTGTTAATGCCACTTTATAAGGCCTTGGGAAGGCCACACTTGGAATATCTTGCATCCAGTTTTGGTCACCACGATGTAGAAAAGACGTGGAGACTCTGGAAAGAGTGCAGAGAAGAGCAACCAAGAGGATTAGGGGACTGGAGACTAAAACATAGGAAGAACGGTTGCAGGAGCTGGGTATGTCTAGTCTGATGAAGAGAAGGACCAGGGGAGACATGATAGCAGTGCTCTGATATCTCAGAGGGTGCCACAAAGAAGAGGGAGTCAAGCTATTCTTCAAAGCACCTGAAGGGCAGGACAAGAAGCAATGGGTGGACACTAATCAAGGAGAGAAGCAACTTGGAACTGAGGAGGAATTTCCTGACAGTGAGAACAATTAATCAGTGGAACAGAAGTTGCCTCCAGAAGTTGTGAATGCCCCAACACTGGAAGTCTTCAAGATGTTGGAGAGCCATTTGTCTGAAATGGTATAGGGCTTCCTGCCTAGTCAGGGAGTTGGACTAGATGACCTCAGAGGTCCCCTCCAACTCTGCTATTGTATTGTATTTACTTGACTTTTCTCTACACTGAATTTCATTTTGTTGGAGAGGGCCCAGGGTTCAAGCATGTCAGGATCCGTCTTCCTTTCTTCCTTTTTTTGTTTTTGCCCTTGGTTGTTAAGCAAGTTGCTACCACGCCTCCGTGGTTGGAACAGGAGGAGTCACCCCTAAATCTTCTACAAGAAAGGATCTGAAGAACCCTCAGCGATGCAAAAGCAAGTGAAGTGGGGAATGGTGGCAATACCCAATCTGGCCAGGAGAGGGAGCCCTTTGGCCAGACACAAAACTTTTGTCAAGCAGAGAAACAAGTGTTGAAGTGTCCCCAAGCCACCTCCGCATGGCTCACAGACCCACAACTGAGGAGATGGGCTCCTCTGGTAGGTCACCCTTTCAGGTGTTGCAAAGGTATCTGGTCCTCCAGAATGCCACCTCCCCCTCCCGCCCCCTGGTTCCACCAGAATGCAAGAGTGTCCAACCTGGGCA
This sequence comes from Rhabdophis nuchalis, assembly GCA_039707465.1. Lineage (NCBI taxonomy): Eukaryota > Metazoa > Chordata > Lepidosauria > Squamata > Natricidae > Rhabdophis > Rhabdophis nuchalis. Next base: position 181,614,532 of record CM077647.1, read on the forward strand.
ACTTGTTCAGATTTGTGGACTTTAACTCCGAAGTCACCACAATATTAAAAAATAGGTGTGGAGACTCTGGAAAGAGGGCAGAGAAAAGCAACCAAGAGGAGGATTAGGGGACTGGAGGATAAAACATCTGAAAAAACCCACACTCGGAGCCGGCAGCCCATCGTTCCGGCCTCAACGCTGCATGGAATTCTGTGGGCTTCTAGAAACCTACGAAGAACGGTGGCAGGATTGGGGTTTGGCCAGTCTTGAGAAAAGAAGGACTAGCGGGCGGTGCTCCTCTCCGCTTCAAAGCCGAAGAGCCAGCGCCGTCCGAAGACGTCTCCGGGATCACGTGGCCAGCAGGACTCAACTCCCGAAGAGACATGGAACGCCGTTCCCTTCCCACCAAAGGAGGCTCCTATTTTTCTACTCGCATTTTTTAACGGGGTTTCGAACGGCTCGGTTGGCACAAGCTGAGACAAGTCACAGGAACTCCCTCCGGTACGCGGCGCTCGGGATTCGGACCGCTTGAACGGCCGACCTTCCTGATCGACAAGCTCAGCGTCTTAGCCACTGAGCTGCCGTGTCCTTTCTCGCCTGGACTACTGTAACGCTCTCTACATGGGGCTGCCCTTGAAGAGCACCCGGAGGCTTCAGCTGGCCCAGAATGCGGCCGCGCAGGTTGCCATGGGGGTCCCTAAGTCCTCCCATGTTACACCCCTTTTAGGCAGCCTGCACCGGTTGCTGGTTGTTTTCCGGGTGCGATTCAAGGTATTAATTATGACCTTTAAAGCGCGCGATGGCTTAAGCCCAGGGTACTTGCAAGACCACCTACTGCCACTGGTAGCCTCCCGCCGTCCAGTACGATCCCACAGAGTCGGCTTCCTCAGGGTGCCGTCGCCCAGACAGTGTCGGCTGGCGACCCCCAGGGGGAGAGCCTTCTCCGTGGGAGCTCCTTCCCTCTGGAATGAGCTGCCCCTCGGAGCTTCGCATAATTCCCAATCCTTCTGGCGTTCCCTAAAAAGTTGGCTTTTCCAGCAAGCCGGCCTGGCCCGAAAAAAATAAACGATTAATTTAATTGTTCATTTTAATTGGATTTTTAAATTTTTACCGCAAATGTCAATTGGGGTTTTTTGGATATTCTATTTAGTCTCCCTTTTAACTTTTGTAATATGTGGTTTTTTTTAATGTTGTACGCCGCCCTGAGTCCTTTGGGAGAAGGGCGGCATAAAAGTCCAATAAACCTCTAAACCTCTTTAGGGACGTAATAATAATAATAATAATAATAATGATAATGATAATGATAATGATAATGATAATGATAATGATAATGATAATGATAATAATAATAATAATAATAATAATAATAATAATAATAATAATAATAATAATAATAATAATAATAATAATAATAATAATAATAATTTTATTTTTAAACCGCACCCTCTCCCCACAGGGACCCGGGGCGGTGCACAGGCAGAATAAAAACAGTCAAAAAATACATACATTTCATAAAAAACAATTAAACCAACCCTGTGCTAAAAATTCGCTAAAAATGTGCTACCCCATTAAAAAACCCCAAAGACAGAGAGACTATCCTAGGCCGGCCAGACAGAAGAAGTGTGTTTTTAGCTTGAGACGGAAGGAGCGGAGGTCAGTGGTCATCCTGATATCGGGGGGAAGGTCGTTCCAGAGGGCCGGGCCCGCCACAGAGAGAGCCCTTCCCCTGGGAGTCGCCCGCTGACACAGTCTAGTGGACGGCACCCGGAGAAGTCCCTCTCTGTGGGAGCGGATCGGCCGTGAGGATGTATGAGGCAGGATGCGATCCCGCAGATAGCTAGGTCCCGAGCCATGGAGCACTTTGAAGATGATAACTAACACCTTGAAGCGCACCCGGAAGACGACAGGTAGCCAGTGCAGCTCGCGCAAGAGCGGTGTTATGTGGGTCGACCTAGTGGTCCCCACATAACACCACATTATCATAATGATAATGATAATGATAATAATAATAATAATAATAATAGTTATTATTATTATTATTATTTTAGTACAATGACAATAAAGATTATTAATAATTGACAATCTTTATTGTCATTGTATAATTATTGTATAATTATTATGCATTAATAATTATAATTAAAGTAATTGTCATTGTATAATAATAATAATAATAATAATAATAATAATAATAATCTTTATTGTCATTGTACTAAAATTACAATGAAATTGGTTATTATTGGTATTCTATCTGTAGTAAAAGGAGTGATATCAAGAATGTGGAGATTGGCCTAAAAAATACTGGTTTTTCCCCAAATAAAAGACAGGGTCTTATTTTCCTTTGACCTCTGAAATAAGTTCTTGGTCTTATTTTCAGGGAGGCCTTATTATTTTTGAGGTGCAGGAGGCGGCGAGCGTGGCCACCTCACGGCTGCTGCTGCGTTGCAATATTTTCAGGGAGGGCTTATTTTCGAGGGAGGGCTTATTTCACCGCATGCTCTCAAAAGCACAATTGGGCTTATTATCCAGGGAGGTCTTATTTTGGGGGAAACAGGGTAATTCGATTGAAATAGTGAACAAATAAGGAAAGATTATAATGCAACCCAATATGTGCATTACTAGTAGTCTACAAGATTGTTAATTGGGTTAAACATGAAGCGCAATGTTTTATTTGTACTAAACTCTGGTGTCACACTGTTCACATGATACGTAGAATGCAGAAAAATATGGCTAGTAGTTTCTACATCATACAAGGAAAATATTTGTAAAATGGCTTATAGGCTTGCCAAACTGTTTCCCGGAACCTCAACCGATTGTTGAAAATGTGAGAAAGGGTTTGGTACATATTATCACCTATGGTGGACATACAATACAATACAATACAATAGCAGAGTTGGAAGGGACCTTGGAGGTCATCTAGTCCAACTCCCTGCCTAGGCAGGAAGCCCTATACCGTTTCAGACAAATGGCTATCCAACATCTTCTTGAAGACTTGCAGTGTTGGGGCATTCACAACTTCTGGAGGCAAGCAGTTCCACTGATTAATTGTTCTCACTGTCAGGAAATTTCTCCTCAGTTCTAAGTTGCTTCTCTCCTTGATTAGTTTCCACCCATTGCTTCCTGTTCTGCCCTCAGGGGCTTTGGAGAATAGCTTGACTCCCTCTTCTTTGGGGCAACCCCTGAGATATTGGAACGCTGCTATCATGTCTCCCCCTAATCTTTCTTTTTATTAAACTAGACATGTCCGGAAGCAGTTAGATATTGGGAAAAGATTCAAAAATGGATAGAAGAAATTGTAGGATGTGTAATCGAATTAAAACCAGAAACGTACCTGCTCGGCTCCAAGCCTGAGAACATTATTAAGAAAGCATGGAACTTGGCCCTACATATTTTAACGGCAGCAAGGTTGGGGTATGCTCAATTCTGGAAGGCTAACCATACCCCGCCAGATGAAGTTATAATTAAAAAGATATTAGATTGCGCAGAAGCAGATAAACTGACTAAGAAGCTGAAGGTCAAGGAAGAGACGTCAGCATTTCTATCTTGGGATAATCCCGCCTAGACTACTGTAATGGTCTCTACATGGGGCTCCCCTTGAGGTGCACCCGAAGACTACAGCTAGTTCAGAATGCGGCCGCGCGGGGAATTTTGGAAGCCTCGAGACACTCCCACGTAACACCTCTCCTGCGCGAGCTGCACTGGCTGCCTGTGGCCTCTCGGGTGTGTTTCAAGGTGTTGATTACCATCTTTAAAGCGCTCCATGGCACGGGACCTAGTTACTTGCGGGATCGCATTCTGCCTCATACATCCCTGCGGCCGATTCGCTTCCACAGAGAGGGACTTCTCCGGGTGTCGTCCACCAAACAATGCCAGTTGGCGACGCCCAGGGGAAGGGCTTTCTCTGTGGCGGGCCCGACCCTCTGGAACGACCTACCCCCCGAACTTAGAACGATCACGGACCTCCGCTCCTTCCGCCAACATCTCAAAACATACTTTTTTCACCTTGCCGGCCTGGCCTAATGTACACAACCAAGTTGAAGACTGAATATCAAATTGTTTTATTGGATTTTAAGGGTTAATTTTTAGGGGATTTTAGCCAGAGTATTATATATTTAAATTGGTTTTTAGTACTTATTTATTATGATGTTGTATATTTTATTCTATTTCCCTGTGCACCGCCCCGAGTCCCTTTGGGGAGAGTGGCGCGGTTTTTATAAATCTAATAAATAATAATAATAATAATTGGTCTATTTGAATGGATAAAAGAATAAAGAAATGAATATGGTTTGGAGATTAGTCAGAAAAAAATCTGTAACATTTTCCGAATGCTTTTCTATGTGAATACGTTAGGGAGTTGAACAGTTAAAAGAGACTTATAGAGTGGAGTATAATGTTAGACTATATCAGCGTTTCTCAAATAGTGGGGCGCGCCCCCCCAGGGGGGCGCGAGGCTCCGTAAAGGGGGGCGCGTTTGATAGTCAGGAGCCGCACACCCGGAAAGACCGATACTGCCGCCGCCGCCGTCTTGGCATCCCAGGCCCACTCTGCGGCGGCGGCGGCAGCGGCTGTAGGTAAAGCCCGAAGGCGACTGAGAAAGGCGTCAGAGAAGGAGCAGCCGGAAGCCGTGCCTCTTGAGCACCACTAGGCTGGACGAGGCAGAAAGCGGACGCGGGGATAAGGAAGGGGATGCGCTTCGGGCCAATCAGCGTGGAAAGGTGAGGTCGAAGGAGGAGGGGGCAGCCCCCTGGCAGAGCGCACAGCCAGGCGGCCGGGGCAGGCGGCGGGCGGGGATGGGGGGCGGGGACGGGGACGCCGGTGAACGAGCGAACAAGCAAGCGCGGGCGGGCAAGGAAACGAAGGAAGCTGGCGTCCGGTGGGTGAGCGAGCGAGTGAGTAACTGTGGCCGACTGGCCGGCGGGCGGGTAAGGAAAGTTGCGGCAGCGCCCAACAATCCACTGGCCCGCTGGCCGCGGTTGCTCGCTCGCTTGCTCACCCATCGGACGCCAGGTTCCTTCGTCCGGTGGATGGGTGAGAGAGCGAGCGAGTAAATACAGCCAGCGGGCTGGCGGGCCGGCCAGGCTACTTCCAGGAGCCGAGGAGGTTTGTGGGGGGGGGGGGGGGGGAGACAGACAGACAGAGAGAGGCACAGACACACAGAGAGACAGGGAGGGAGGGGGGAACCAGAGAGTGACAGACACACACAGAGAGACAGAGAGTGGGAGGGAGGGAGAGAAAGATAGACAGAGACACAGAATGAGTGATTTAAGTGCCTGAATGCGAGACAGACAGACACACACACACACACACAGAGAGTAACAGATGGGCAAACAAAGGAGAGAGAGAGAGAGAAAGAAAAAAAAGAAGGTGGGAGAGAAAGAAAGAAAGAGAGAAAGAAAGACAGAGAGAAAGAGAAAAAAGAAAGAGAGACAGAAAGGAAAGAAAGAGAAAAAAGAGAGAGAAAGAGAGAAAGAAAAGAGACAGAAAGAAAGAGAAAGAAAGAAAGAGAAAGAGAGAGAGAAAGAAAGAAAGAGAAGGAGAGAGAAAGAGGGAAAGAAAGAGAGAGAGAGAGAGAGAAAGAGAAATAGGGAAAGAGGGGGGGAAAGAGGGAGAGAAAGAAAAAGAGAAAGAAAGAAAGAGAAAGAAAGAGAGAGAGAGAAAGAAAGACAGACAGAGAAAAAGAGAAAGAAAGAGACAAAGGAAAGAAAGAGAAAAAAAGAAAGAGAGAGAGGGAAAGAAAGAAAGAGACAGAAAGAGAGAGAGAGAAAGAGAGGGAGAGAGAAAGAGGGAAAGAAAGAAAGAGAAAGAAAGAAATAAAGAGAGAGAGAAAGAGGGAAAGAAAGAAAAAATGAGAAAGAAAGAGAGAGAAAGAGAAAGAGAGAAAGAGAAAGAAAGAAAGAGAAAGAGAAAGAAAGAGAGAGAGAGAAAGAAAGAGGGAAGGAAAGAAAGAGACAGAGAGAGAAAGAGAGAAAGAAAGACAGAAGGAAAGAAAGAAAAAGAAAGAGAGAGAGAGAGAGAGAACCTATGACCACAATTGAGCCCAAAAGTTTGGTTGCTAACCAAGACCATTGTTAAGTGAGTTTCACATTTTCCAAATTGGCCACTCCCACCCGGTCACATGGTTTGACATGTCCAATCAAAAAATGTTTATAGTTTAATTAAGGATTTAATGCACTTTAAATCTTTTCTGCTACAGTTAATAAAGCTATTCTTTGTTGTAAATTGATCCACATTTCTTTCTTTTTTTAATTCTCTTATACGTTAATAAGGATACAGTGTTATGCAGAGGTGTACTTATAACAATTTTATAGACAAATGATACTATTTACAGTCGCGCGGGGGGCGCGAAATGTTTTCTTCTTCCTAGGGGGGGCCTGACAGAAAATAATTGAGAACCACTGGACTATATGAAGTGTTTTTTCTCTTTTTTGGAAGTGTGTGTGTTTTTGTATGTTGTGTCTTTTTTTTTTTCTGTTTTATGCAAATAAATTTATAAAAAAAGAAAAAGATGGATGAAAAAAGGAAAGACCGCAAGACCGAACGCGCCCGGGTGGATCACGAGTTCGAAAGCAAAGGGGTGGGGGGGCATACTTGAATCTCTCCGGCGTGAGGAAGTTCAACAGGTGGAAGAGCTCCTCCAGGTTGTTCTGTAGAGGCGTCCCTGTCAGGAGCAGCTTGTGGTCGATCTTGTAACCGTTGAGCACCCTGAAGAACTGAAAGAAGAAGAGGGGTACGTTTTTTCACCAATGGTGGACTTGCCCAATAATCACCCAATTCTGGAAAAAAATACAAATTTGGCTTTTGGAAATAACAGGCATTTTATTTTATTTTTTATTTTATTAAATTTATACTTCGCCCTTCTCCTAAAAAGGACCCAGGGCGGCGCACAGGCATCATTAAAAACCATACAAAAATACAAAATTGTTAAAAACTAATTAAATATTCCCTGTGCTAATTTTTCCCTATAAAAGTTAGAACGGGGGTTATGCCAGGCCGGCTTGTTGAAATAAATGGGTTTTAAGACGTTGGCGGAAAAGGCGGAGGTCCCCGATGGTGCGTAGATCGGGGGGTAGGTCGTTCCAGAGGGCAGGGCCCACCACAGAGAAGGCTCTTCCCCTGGGCACCGCCAACCCGCATTGCCCGGCCGACGGTACCATGAATTTTCCTCTCAAACCCGACCTGTATTTGCTAGGCATCAAACCAAGTGAAATCCAAAATCAAGATTGGTACCTCTTCTCGCACATAATAACAGCGACCAGGATGGCTATTGCACAACATTGGAAAGACACTAATAACCTACCACCAGAGCACCGAATTATAGCCAAAATTTTCAACTGTGCAGAATCGGACAAATTAACATATATCTTAAAAGATAGACAAGACTCAACCTTTTTCAAAGGTTGGAATAAATGGTCCGCATGGTACAACAGGAGAGTAATGGATACCAAGGAAACCAACTAGATAGACTATCTAAGAAATCAATGTGAGGAATAAATAAGACAAGAGGATAGTAAATTTGAGAGAGAGAAAAAAGTCTTTATATAATTATAAATAATAACTGATAAGTTAGACTGGGATAAACTCAATTCTCAATCTAGGGGACTAGACATTTCCCCGGTATGTTTCTGTATGTCTTTCCAGTTACCCTTACCCAATATTTGTTGACTGTGGTTTTATATGGCAAATATTAATAAAGATATATTTTATTTAAAAAAAAGAACTGAAATCGAACGCGGGGGGCGATCAAGGGCCCGTAGCCGCCTTTTCTCGTCCTCTTCCTCCCTCACCCCACCCCTCTCCCCTTTGGCCCGCCGCAAACCTGCCGCCGCCGCCGCCGCCGCCGTTCTCACCTTGGACTGGTTATTCTTGAGCCGGTGAGCTTCGTCGACCACCAGGCAGGCCCACCGGATGGAGGCCAAAGCGGCCTGGTCGATGGTGACCAGCTCGTAGGAAGTCAGGAGGACGTGGAACTTCACCTGAGCTTCTCTCTGGAGGGAGCGGGGGGGGGGGGAGAGAAAGAGAGGAGGAGGCAGCTGTCACCGGCGCCACTCACCTGTCTAGGATGAACGGACAAGGACCTCAGCAAGAGGCCAAACTCAAATGTCGTTTAATATGCGTTTCGCAAACTCCCCTGCTGAGAGCCAGTTTGGCCGAGGGGTTAAGGCACCGGGCTAGAAAGTGGGAGACTGGGAGTTCTAGTCCCATCCTAGGTTTGAAAGCCGGTTGGGTGACTTGGGGCCAATCACCGGGAGACGGTGAGTTCTAGTCCTGCTGTCTTAAGCATGAAAGCCAGCTGGGTGACTTTGGGCCGATCACTGTGAGACTGGGAGTTCTAGTCCCAATCCTAGGTTTGAAAGCCCGTTGGGTAACTTGTGGCCAATCACCGGGAGACGGTGAGTTCTAGTCCCAGGACAGGCATGAAAACCAGCTGGGTGACTCTGGGACAATCCCCAGGAGATGGTGAGTTCTAGTCCTGTCTTAAGCATGAAAACGACTGGGAGACTTTGGACCAATCACTAGGAGATGGTGAGTTCCAGATTCACCTCAGGGAGCAAAGCTGACTGGATGACTGGGCCAATCACCAGGAGATGGTGAGTTCTAGTCCTAGAACAGGCATGGAAGCCAGTTGGGTTATTTTGAGACAATCACCAGGTATCAGTGAATTCTAGTCCTGCTTTAGGCATGAAAGCTGCCTAGATGGCTTTGGACTAATCATCAGGAGACATTAAGTTACAGTCCTGTCTTAAGCAAGTAAACCACTGGGTGATTTTGGGTCAATCACTAGGAGATGGCGAGTTCCAATTCTGCATTAAGCATGAAATCCACAGGGTGATTTGGGGTCAATCACTAGGAGATGGTGAGTTCTAGTCCTGACACAGGGATGAAAGCCAGCTGGGTGATTTTGGGACAATCACCAGGTATCAATGAATTCTAGTCATGATAGATGGATGGATGGATGGATGGATGGATGGATGGATGGATGGATGGATGGATGGATGGATAGATAGATAGATAGATAGATAGATAGATAGATAGATAGATAGATAGATAGATAGATAGATAGATAGATAGATAGATAGATAGATAGATAGATAGATAGATAGATAGATAGATAGATAGATAGATATGGATAGATGCATGGTTGGATGGGTGGGTGGACGGACGGACAGATAGATATGGATGGATGTATAGAAAGGTATAGATAGATATGGATGCATAGATAGATGATTGATAGATAGATATGGATGGATTAGATAGATATGGATGGATGGATGGATGGATGGATGGATGGATGGATGGATGGATGGATAGATACATAGATAGATAAGATATGGATAGATAGATAGATAGATAGATAGATAGATAGATAGATAGATAGATAGATAGATAGATAGATAGATAAGATATGGATGGATGGATGGATAGATAGATAGATAGATAGATAGATAGATAGATAGATAAGATATAGATGGATGGATAGATAGATAGATAGATAGATAGATAGATAGATAGATAGATAGATAGATAGATAGATAGATAGATATAGATAGATAGATAAGATATGGATGGATGGATGGATGGATGGATGGATAGATAGATAGATAGATAGATAGATAGATAGATAGATAGATAGATAGATAAGATATAGATGGATAGATAGATAGATAGATAGATAGATAGATAGATAGATAGATAGATAGATAAGATATGGATGGATAGATAGATAGATAGATAGATAGATAGATAGATAGATAGATAGATAGGATATAGATGGATAGATAGATAGATAGATAGATAGATAGATAGATAGATAGATAGATAGATAGATAGATAGGATATGGATGGATGGATGGATGGATGGATGGATGGATGGATGGATGGAAGGAAGGAAGGAAGGATGGATGGATGGATGGATGGATGGATAGATAGATAGATAGATAGATAGATAGATAGATAGATAGATAGATAGATAGATAGATAGATAGATAGATAGATAGATAGATAGATGATAGATAGATAGATAGATAGATAGATATTCTCCTTCACTTGCCTTCATTTTAAAGGCTTTCTTCCCGCCTTTGATGGCGTTGTCCTCGAAGGAAAACTCGTTCTCCCGGATGATCGAACGGCTGTCCTTGTCTCCCGTGTAGGTCACCACATAGAAATTTGGCGCCCACATCTGAAACTCCCGTTCCCAGTTGATGATGGTGGATAGAGGGGCGCTGACCAGGAAGGGCCCCTTGGTGTGGCCCTAGATACAGGAGGGGACAAAAAAGGAGGATAGCGGATCAGCGATGAACGACAAGAAGTCCTTGACTTACAAAAATTTGTTTAGTGACCATTCAGAAGGACAATGGGATTGGGGGGGGGGGGGGGAGTGACCGATGATCATTTTCCACACTTACAACCGTTGCAAAATCCCCGTAGTCCCTGTAGTCACGTGATCTCCTTTTGCAACCATCTGACACAAGCAAAGCCCACGAGGAAGCCAGATTCACTTAACAACTGGATTACTAACTTAACAACTGCAGCGATTCACACAACAACTGTAGCAAGGAAGGTCGTAAAAGGGGGCAAAACTCACTGAACAAAGATCTTACTTAAGGGCAGAAACGTCGAGCTCAACAATGGCCATAAGTTGAGGACTACCTGTATTACAAATATTGCAATTATAATACAGTGGTACCTCGGTTCACGAACTTAATTCGTGAACTGACTCTGTTCGCGAACCGAATTGGTCGTGAAGAGAGGCACAGTTTCCCATAGGGTTCAATGTAAATCCGGTTAATCCGTTCTGACCTTGTTTTTTGGTCGTAGATAAAATGTCCACGGCTCCGGTTCGTGAAACGGAGTTCGTGAACCCGAGCATTTTTACGAACTTTTCTGTTCGTGAACCGAAACGGTGTTCGTGAACCGGAGCACATTTTTTGGAAAATTTCTGTTCGTAATCCGAATTGGTTGTGAACAGAGGCGTTCGTGAATCGAGGTACCACTGTAATGTGTTGTATTATTCCAGTTTTAATAGCAATAGCCCTTAGACTTATATGCCGCTTCAGGGTTTTCCAGCCCTCTCTAAGCAGTTTACAGTCAGCCTCTTGGCCCCCAACAATCTGGGTCCTCATTTTATCGACCTCGGAAGGATGGAAGGCTGAGTCAACCTTGAGCCGGTCAGGATAGAACTGCTGGCAGTGGGCAGAATTGGCCTGCAATACTGGATTCTAACCCATTATGCTTCCTTCCCCCTCATTTTCCTTCCTTCCTTCCTTCTTTCCTTTCCTTCCCTTGCAAGCAAAATCCCCACTCTGGCTTCCTTCCTTCTCAACATTTCCTTCCTTCCTTCCTTCCTTTCAGTGGTGGGTTGCAGGCAGTACGCCCCAGTACAAGCGTACTGGAGCCTGCCCAGAGCACCACAAACCGTTCCGGTATGGTGCTCTAGAGCAGGGGTCCCCAACCTTTGCAACTTTAAGTCTGAAGGACTTCAGCTCCCAGAATTCTCCAGCCAGCAAAGAATGGAACAGAACGGAACAGAATAGAATAGAATTCAGAATTAGAATAGAATTTAGAATGGAACGGAATGGAATGAAATGGAATAAAATAGAATTCAGAATTAGAATAGAATTTAGAATGGAACAGAATGGAATGGAATAGAATTTAGAAAATAGAATAGAATTCAGAATTAGAATAGAATTTAGAATGGAACAGAATGGAATGAAATGGAATAGAATAGAATTCAGAATTAGAATAGAATTTAGAATGGAACGGAATGGAATGAAATGGAATAAAATAGAATTCAGAATTAGAATAGAATTTAGAATGGAACAGAATGGAATGGAATAGAATTTAGAAAATAGAATAGAATTCAGAATTAGAATAGAATTTAGAATGGAACAGAATGGAATGAAATGGAATAGAATAGAATTCAGAATTAGAATAGAATTTAGAATGGAACAGAATGGAATGGAATAGAATTTAGAAAATAGAATAGAATTCAGAATTAGAATAGAATTTAGAATGGAACAGAACAGAATGGAATGAAATGAAATAGAATAGAATTCAGAATTAGAATAGAATTTAGAATATAGAAAATAGAATAGAATAGAATTCAGAATTAGAATAGAATTTAGAATATAGAAAATAGAATAGAATAGAATTCAGAATTAGAATAGAATTTAGAATATAGAAAATAGAATAGAATAGAATTCAGAATTAGAATAGAATTTAGAATGGAATGGAACAGGAATGGAATGGAATAGAATAGGGAATTAGAATAGAATATAGAAAAGAGACTAGAATTCAGAATTAGAATAGAATTTAGGATAGAATTTGGAATGGAATGGAATAGACTAGACTAGACTAGAATTATGTGATTGGATGGAGTTTGTGTTCGGTGCATAAGCTCTCAGTTTACATAAAAGAGAGAAATCATGCTCATAGTCATCATGAAAATACGCCATCAACATAAATCATATACTAGGAAGCTAAATAAAGCAATAGAAATCGTAAAGAGATGCAAGCGACAAAGTTACAGTCCTAGGAATAGCTGGCTGGAGAAGTCTGGGAGCTGAAGTCCTTCAGACTTAAAGTTGCAAAGGTTGGGGACCCCTGCTCTAGAGGGCCCGCCCGCCCGAGCTGCTTACCGGTCTTTTAAGGCTTCCGTGCTTCTGTGCACACGCATGGCGCATATGGCGCCTGTGCAACGCTCCGCTGAGGAGCTGGAGCATTGTAAAGGCGGAGGTGGTAAGACGCATGTTTAGATTTATTGGATTTATATGCCGCCTTTCTCCCAAAGGACTCAGGGCGGCGTACAACATAAAAAACCCCACGTTACAAAAGTTCAAAGGGAGATTAAATAGAATATCCAAAAAAACCCACCAATTGACAATTTACAATAGGATTTTAAAAATTAAATTAAAATTAACAATTACATTAAGCATTTACTTTATTCAGGCCAGGCCGGCATGCTGGAAAAGCCAACTTTCTAGGGCGCGTCGGAAGGACTGGAGGTCGGGAATTATGCGAAGCTCCGGGGGCAGCTCCTTCCAGAGGCACGCATCCATCTGGACACCGCTGGCCCCGTTCCAACTGTACTGGTTGGAATGGGATTCTGGAACCCACCACTCCTTCCTTCCTTCCTTCCTTCCTTCCTTCCTTCCTTCCTTCCTTCCTTCCCTTCCTTCCCAAGCAAAAGCTATTAGACTTATGCATCACCTCGCAGGGCTTTTCTAGCCCTCTCTAAGCAGTTTACAGAGTCAGCCTCTTGCCCCTCCAACAATCCGGATCCTCATTTGAGACCCACCTCGGAAGGATGGACGGAAGGCCGAGTCAACCTTGAGAATCGAACTGCTGGCAGTGGGCAGAATTCGCCTGTAACACTGCACTCTCACCACTGCCCCTCTACAGCTTCCTTCCTTCCTTCTCCTCATCTTCCCTCCTTCCTTCTCGTCATATATCTTCCTTCCTCGTCATATATCTTCCTTCCTTCCTTCCCGAGCAAAAGCATTTAGACTTATATATCACTTTACAATGCTTTTACAGCTCTCTCTAAATGGTTTACAGAACCAGCCTCTTGCCCGCCAGTAATCTGGGCCCTCATTTGAGACCCACCTCGGAAGGATGGACGGAAGGCTGAGTCAACCTTGAGAATCGAACTGCTGGCAGTGGGCAGAAGTAGCCTGCAATGCTGCACTCTCACCACTGCCCCTCTTGCTTGCTTCCTTCCTTCTCCTCATCTTCCTTCCTTCCTTCCTTCCTTCCTTCCTTCCTTCCTTCCTTCCTTCCCGAGCAAAAGCATTTAGACTTATATGCTACTTTACAATGCTTTTACAGCTCTCTCTAAATGGTTTACAGAACCAGCCTCTTGCCCGCCAGTAATCTGGGCCCTCATTTGAGACCCACCTCGGAAGGATGGACGGAAGGCTGAGTCAACCTTGAGAATCGAACTGCTGGCAGTGGGCAGAAGTAGCCTGCAATGCTGCACTCTCACCACTGCCCCTCTTGCTTGCTTCGCAAGAGCACTCTTAGACTTATATACCGCTTCACAGTGCTTTACAGCCCTCTCTAAGCGGTTTACAGAGCCAGCCTCTTGCCCCTCCAACAATCTGGACCCTCATTTTACTGACCACGGGAAGGAAGGACAGAAGGCTCAAGTCAACCTTGAGCCGGTCAGGACCAAACTGCAGGCAGTCGGGCAGAATTGGCCTGCAAGACCGCATTGTAACCACCGCGTCACCACGGTGGCCCGGTGCTTCATTGCATTGTAAGTGCATCGGCAAGTACGGCGGGCCCAACTGGTCAAAGAAAGATCAAGTTAGAAGCATGCGAAACTTCAGAAATAAAGTGTTAAGCCAGCCTCCATCAGTAACCAAGAAAGAAACCACTCCATTTTGAAGATTTAAGAGCACTTTTGCCGGTTATGAAAATATAGCAGCGAGGTAAAGCAAGGTCTGAAGCAAAAGCGCATGAAATCATACATCTATATATAAATAAAAATGTAACTATGAGTTTGTTCAAAACCGCTAATCTCCGAAAGTAACGCACCGATCGCTTCCAAATTTTCACACAACGTTCCTTTCAAGTACGGCACCAATGATATATATATATATAGATTGTGTAGATGTCACACCTGTGCCAGGTACACGCAACGGAAATGTAAAAAATTGTAAAAAAGGTAGGTAGATGGATACAGAGAGAGAAGTGCGCCACATGTATTATGTCATCCTTTATGATATAAAATACTCTGTCCGTAAGATAGTTAGGTAGGTAGGCAGCTATAGGGATAGAGAGAGAGAGGGAGAAATGTAGTAGGTAGGTAGGTAGGTAGGTAGGTAGGTAGGTAGGTAGGTAGGTAGGTAGGTGGATAGAGAGAGGGAGAAATGCAGTAGGTAAGTAGGTAGGTAGGTAGAGAGGGAGAAATACAGTAGGTAGGTAAGGTAGGTAGGTAGGTAGGTAGAGGGATAGACTTTTTATATATAAATTGTAATTTGCAGGGTTTTAAATGGGTTTTTAGCACGGGTTTAATAATTTAATATGTTTTTAATGATGTATATTGTTTTTTGTTATGGTTTTAATAATGCCTGGGCGCCGCCGTGGGTCCTAACAAGGAGAAGGGCGGGGTATAAATCCAAAAAATAAATAATAATAATAAATAGAGAGGGAGAGGGGGAAATACAGTAGGTACATAGGTAGGTAGGTAGGTAGGTAGGTAGGTAGGTAGGTAGGTAGGAGGATAGAGAGGGAGAAATACGGTAGGTAGGTAGGTAGATGGATAGAGAGAGAGGGGGAGAAATACAGTAGGTAGGTAGGTAGGTAGAGGGATAGAGAGGGAGAAATACAATAGGTACGTAGGTAGGTAGTGGGATAGAGAGGGAGAGGGAGAAATACGGTAGGTAGGTAGGTATGTAGGTAGGTAGGTAGGTAAATGGATAGAGAGGGAGAGGGAGAAATATGGTAGGTAGGTAGGTAGGTAGGTAGGGGGATAGAGAGGGAGAGGGAGAAATACAGTAGGTAGGTAGGTACGTAGGTAGGTAGGGGGTCAGAGAGGGAGAAATACAGTAGGTAGGTAGGTTGGGGGTTATACAGTGGTGTGTACGTGTTTGTGTGTGCAGATGTAGATCTACACACAGATTGGTTGGCCATTTAACCAGACTGGGCCACAGCAACACATGGCTGGTTGAAGATGAAGGGGACGACAGAGGAGGAGGTGGCTGGATGGAGTCACCGAAGCAGTCGGCATGAGCTTCAATGGACTCCAGAGGATGGGAGAGGACAAGAAGGCCTGGAGGAATGTTGTCCATGGGGTTGCAACGAGTTGGACACAACTTCTCAACGAACAATAATGATGCAGTATCAGAGGGTTTTCCAATTCAATTGTATAGGTCAGTGATGGCTAACCTTTTTTGGCTTGTGTGCCAAAAGCGGGGGGAGTGCAGGGGGGGCCGTGCGTGGGCGTGCCGCACCCATAATGCTATGTGTGTGACCCCCCTGCTTTTGGCACACTTTTTTCGCTCTCCCCAGGCTCCAGAGGCTTTCTAGGAGCCTGGGGAGGGTAAAAACAGCCTCCACCCCCCCACCTCCAGAGGCTTCAGAAGCTTCCCTGAAGCCTCCAGAGGGCAAAAAGCGGCCTCAAAAGAAGGCCTAAATCAGCTGGCCAGCACACACATGCACGCTGGAGCTGACAGGGCAACGCCACGCCTGCCCTAAGAAATGGTTCCACATGCCACCGGTGGCACCCGTGCCATAGATTCGCCATCATGGGTATAGGTGGTGAAGGAAGTGTGTTTATTGTTATAGTTACAATGTACACCGAAAACGGCATTTAATTTAGTTGTAGGAGGTGCAATGACAATAAAGTTGTGACAACAGGGGTTGCCCCAAAGAAGAGGGAGTCAAGCTATTCTCCGAGGCACCTGGGGGCAGAACAAGAAGCAATGGGTGGAAACTAATCAAGGAGAGAAGCAACTTAGAACTGAGGAGGAATTTCCTGACAGTGAGAACAATTGATCAGTGGAACAGAAGTTGCCTCCAGAAGTTGTGAATGCCCCAACACTGGAAGTCTTCAAGAAGATGTTGGATATCCATTGGTCTGAAATGGTATAGGGCTTCCTGCCTAGGCAGGGGGTTGGACTAGATGACCTCCAAGGTCCCTTCCAACTCTGCTATTGTATTAAAGTAAAAGGCTAGGATTGTATCGGTTCAGTTGGGCCCCACCCAGAGCCAAACCCGTGTGTGTGTGTGTGTGTGTGTGTTTCAAAAGGCTGGCGTATATACAGAAATACACTTGCCGGCCTATATGGGCAACTTCCCTGACTCAGCTCCACGCAGCCATTCTCTGCCTGTGCAGTTTTTATTTGGGCTCCCTGGAGCCCGCTTACGCCAAGAGAGAGAGCGAGAGAGAGAAAGAGCCATTCATAAAAAAAATATATGAAAGTTATTTAAAAAAAATAAAATAAAAAGCCAGAAGGAGCCAGGTTCCCCTGTGTCTCTACCGGGATCACTGACATGCCGCCAGCCGCACCAGCTGTTTGCACAGAAGGCAACAGCTGTTTGCAGAAGGGCCCTGGCGCCTGCAGCTGACAGGCGCTCTCCCTACCCAGGATGCGGTCTTGTTGCCGGAACGCAGGGGGGACAGGTCCGTCGCCGCAGGGGTCCAAAGAAAAGTCCAAATCGACATCGGGATCACGGCGGAGGAGGTGGCGAGGGAAACCCCTACGCTGCGCGGCAGAGCAGCCAGGCGCATCCCCACTGGTGCAGCCAGGCGCATCCCCACTGAGAAAAGACGATTCCCGCGAGGCTCGGCAAAGCTGGGTTTTGTTTCCTCCCCCAGGCAGCCGTGAGCCGGCTTAAAAAAAAGGGGAAGGGGGGAACCACAACGCTTTTTTGATAGAAATGTCACACACACACACACACACACACACACCTGAGAGTCTGGTCCTTTTCTCTAGAGGGGAAGGAGGAGAGGAAAATCCTGTTGATGTCGAACTAAAGGAAACAGCAGCTGGAGATGTTAGAAGTTATCAGCTGCTAGTCTCCAGCTGAGAGAGAGAGAGAGAATGAGAGAGAAAGAGAGAAAAGAGAATGAGAGAGAAAGAGAGAGAAAGAGAGAGAATGAGAAAGTGACAGAAAGAGAAAGAATGAGAGAAAGAAAGAGAGAGAGAGAGAATGAGAGAGAATGAGAGAGAAAGAGAGAAAAGAGAATGAGAGAGAAAAAGAGAGAGAGAGAGAGAATGAGTGAGAGAGAAAAAGAGAGAATGAGAGACAGAATGAGGGAAAGAGAGAGAGAAAAAGAGAGAGAATGAGAGAGAAAGAGAGAGAATGAGAAAGAGAGAATGAGAGAAAGCGAATGAGAAAGAGAGAAAGAATGAGAGGGAGAGAAAAGAGAGAGAGAATGAGAGAGGGAGAGAGAGAATGAGAGAGAGAAAGAATGAGAGGGAGAACAAAAAGAGAGAATGAGAGAAAGCGAATGAGAAAGAGAGAAAGAATGAGAGGGAGAGAAAAGAGAATGTGAGAGGGAGAGAGAGAGAGAGAATGAGAGAGAGAGAAAGAGAGAATGAGAGAGAGAAAGAATGAGAGGGAGAAAAAAAAGAGAGAATGAGAGAAAGCGAATGAGAAAGAGAGAAAGAATGAGAGGGAGAGAAAAGAGAGAGAGAGAATGAGAGAGGAAGAGAGAGGAAGAGAGAGAGAAAAAGAGAATGAGAGGCAGAAAAAAAAGAGAATGAGAGAAAGCGAATGGGAAAGAGAGAAAGAATGAGAGGGAGAGAAGAGAGAGAATGAGAGAGAGGGAGAGAGAGATGACATAACACACGCACACCCTTTCCATCTGTTTCAAAAAAAAGAGCCTGCAACTTGAGGGCTTCAGCCAAGTGTGCTGGGGGGCAAAGGAGGGAGAGAAAACACGGGGGCCCCGTTCTGGCCAGAGGAACCAACCAGAGGGGCCACAGGAGGCCCTCCAAGGCTCCTCCAGATGTGGCTCAGGCAGGCAGGAAGAATCGGAACACTCAGAGGCCACTCGGAAGGGCCCAACACGGCAGGGAGCTACTGGGGGAGGAGGATTGGGGGGGGGGGGGGGAAACCGGACGTAATCAGGTGAAGAAAGTTAGCATCCGCCCCACTCCTAGAAGAATGAAATATGCTAAAAAGGTAAAGGTTCCCCCTGCATCGAGGTGCTCTTTGCTCCCGACTCTAGGGGGCGCTGCTCCTCTCCCTTTCAAAGCCGAAGAGCCAGCGCTGTCCGGAGACGTCTCCGTGGCCATGTGGCCGGCGTGACTCAACTCCCCAAGGCGCCCAGAACGCCGTTCCCTTCCCACCAAAGGTGGCTCCTCTTTCTCTACTTGCGTTTTTGTTACGTGCTTTCAAACGAGTCACGGGAGCGCCCTCCGTTACGCGGCGCTCGGGATTCGAACCGCCAAACAGCTGACCTTTCCGATCGAGAAGCTCAGCGTCTTAAACCCAGAGCCACCGCGTTCCCTTAGGAAATACTATTAAATAGGACGAATGTTCGATTTCCCTTAAACTCAAGAAGAGCCCCGAGTAGAAACTTTCAGAAATGCAGATTTGGTCATCCATTCGAGACAGGATTAAAAAAAAAAACCATGGAAGCCAGCATCCGCCTCCTGCCCCATACATCCCTACGGCCGATCCGCTCCCACAGAGAGGGCCTTCTCAGGGTGCCGTCGGCCGGGCAATGCCGACTGGCGACACCCAGGGGAAGAGCCTTCTCTGTGGCGGGCCCTGCCCTTTGGAACGACCTACCCCCTGAATTGCATACCATCTCGGACCTCCGCCTCTTCCGCCAGTGTCTAAAGACACATCTTTTTCAGCAAGCCGGCCTAGCCTAACCCTCCCGTCGAGACTATTTAGATAGTTTTAAATTGGGGATTTTAATTTGATTTTAGCATAGGTTTATAATTTAATTTAATATATTTTTAAATTTTGTATTTATTGTTTTGTATGTTTTTTAAATTCCTGTGCGCCGCCCTGAGTCCTTTGTGGAGAAGGGCGGGATATAAATGCGATTAAAATAAAAATAAATAAATAAATCTAAGATTAAGGATGCTTGTTTCAACCACGATTAAAAAAAAAAACCTAAGCTCACGGTCAGCCTTCGCGAGACAAAACTCGTGAAAATCATAATAAGAAAGAGAGGGAAATAAAAGGAAAAAAACAGAAATGTATTCATATACAAAGATAAAGAGCCAAAAGATGATACATGGGGGATCTACTACAACGACAATAACACGTGGAAGAGGGAATCTATTTTTAGGTAAACGTAGAACCGGATCCCCTTGAATCCCACCCCAAAAATCCATCAGAGTGAAGAAGCAAATGAGTAAATACAACAAGGGAGGAAAGGAGAGGGAAAGAGACTAAGAGAATGAGAAAGAAAGAGAGAGAGAGAAAGAAGGAGGGGGGGGGGACAGAAAGAGTTAGAAAGATGAGCGAAAGAAAGGGACAAGAGAAAGAGATGAAAAAGAGAGATGAGCAAAAGAAAAGACGAGACAGAAAGAAAGAGAAAGGAGAAAGAAAAAGAGAAAAAGTGAGGGAGAAAAACACATAGAAAGAGAGAGAGAAGGGGAGAAAGAGAGAAACTAAGAAACACAGAGAGAGAAAGAGAAGGGAAAAAGCGTGAGAGAAAGAGAGAGAGAAAGAAAGAGAGAAGGGGAGAAAGAGAAAAACTAAGAAACACAGAGAGAGAGAAAGACAAGAGGAAGAAAGAGAAAAAGAGAGAAGAAAGAGTAAGAAAGAGAGGGAGAATGACAGAGAGAGAGAGAGAGAGAGAAAGAAAGAAAGGGGGAGAGAAAAAAAGAGAGAGAGAGAGAGAGAGAGAGAGAAGGGAAGAAAGAGAGAAACTAAGAAACAGAAAGACAGCAGAGAGAAAGAAGAAAAAGTAAGAAAGAGAGGAAGACACAGAGAGAGAGAGAAACAGAAAGAAAGGGGGAGAGAGAAAGGAAGAGAGATAGAAAGAGAAAGAAAGAGAGAGAGAAGGGAAGAAAGAGAGAAACTGAAACAGAAAGACAACAGAAAGAAAGAAGAAAGTGTAAGAAAGAAAGAGTGGGAGAAAGACAGAGAAAAAGAAAGAAGGAAAGAAAGAAAGAAAGAAAGAAAGAAAGAAAGAAAGAGAAGGGAAGAAAGAGAGAAACTAAGAAACAGAAAGACAACAGAAAGAAGAAAAAGAAAGAAAGAAAAAAGAAAGAAAGAAAGAGAGAGAAACTTTGAAACAGAAAGACAACAGAGAGAAAGAAGAAAAAGAAAGAAAGAAAGAAAGAGAGAGAGAGAAAGAAAGAGAGAAACTTAGAAACAGAAAGACAACAGAGAGAAAGAAGAAAAAGAAAGAAAGAAAGAAAGAGAGAGAGAGAGAGAAAGAAAGAGAGAAACTTAGAAACAGAAAGACAACAGAGAGAAAGAAGAAAAAGAAAGAAAGAAAGAGAAACTTAGAAACAGAAAGACAACAGAGAGAAAGATGAAAAAGAAAGAAAGAAAGAGAGAAAGAAAGGGAGAGAGAAAGAAAGAGAGAAACTTAGAAACAGAAAGACAACAGAGAGAAAGAAGAAAGTGTAAGAAAGAAAGAGCTAGGGAGAAAGACCAAGAAAAAGAAAGAAAGAAAGAAGGAAGGAAGGAAAGAAAGGGGGAGAAAGGGGGAGAAAGAGAGAAGCCAAGGCAGTTTCTATGTCAAGCCAGGCGTCCTCCCGCCGTTAAACGAGGCCTGGGGGGGGGGGCGCTGTCTCTCTCCAGCCTTACCTCCCTGTAGAGCGAATAGAGGAAGACGATGGTCTGGATGGTCTTGCCGAGGCCCATCTCGTCCGCCAGGATGGTGTCCGTGCTTTGCGCCCAGGAGAACCGCAGCCAATTCAGGCCTTCCAGCTGGTACATGTGTAGCGTCCCGCCGGTCGACGTGACGAAGCGCGGCTGGCTTTCGTACTTCACCGTGGGCTGCGGGGAGGAAAGGGCACCACTTACGACCGTTCGGTTAGTGACAAGGGACAACGGCACGGAGGAGGGGGGAGAAATGACTTGGGCCCGTTTTTCACACTTAACATGGTCCAAATTCGGACCCTTGGCGAAGGACTCGTATTTATGACGGTCGCCATGTCCCAGGGCCCTGTGACTTTCTGGCGAGCCGTCACGGGAGGGGGGGACACCAGATTTACTTAACAACCGTGGGACTTGCTTAACAAGCGATTCCCTCAAGGAAGTGTCATAAAAGGGGGGGGGGGCAAAACCGCTTAATAAAGGTCTTGCTTCCCAGCAGAAAAGTGGGGCTCCGTCGCGGTCGTAAGGCGAGGACTACCTGCCCGCCTTCCGCCCGACTACACCGCGGGAATGACTCACGTCGGTGGTGGGGGACGTGGGTGGGTCGTCCAATTCCTTCTTTTTTTTCTTGTACTTCCTCGGCTGGACAGGATCTTCCCCCATAATTAACTCTCTGGGTCAGGAAGAGAGGGAAAAACAGTTGATCTTCGGTCCCCCTCCGGAGGCTGCTACTTAAGCTGAGCTGACACGACTAGAGTCAGAAGGGACGTCGGAGGTCCTCTAGTCCAACCCCGAGACTAAGACAATTTTAGAGAAACAGCTGTCCAATCTCTTCTTCAAAAACCTCCAATTATGGAGCACCCACAACTTCTAGTGGCAAGCCGTTCCACGGGGGAATTGTCCTCCCTGTTAGGAAATTCCCCCCTTCATTCTAGGTCGCGCCTCTCCTTGGTTAGTTTCCATCCACTGTTTCCTGTCCTGCCTTCGGGGGCTCTGGAGAATAGCTTGACTCCTTCTTCTTTGGGGCAGCCCCTCAAAGGCTGGAATACTGCTATCTCCGCCCCCTGCCTTTGATCCCCAGAGCTAGGGAGGGGCTTCGCTAGCAGCGGTGGCTCTTCCGTCCCGAGGACCGGCCCATAGATTTCCCCTGCTCTCCTCTCCCCTCTGTCTTCTGCACACCTATTCATCCCTATCCCCTGCCTTTGATCCCCAGAGCTAGGGTGGGGCTTTGCTAGCAGCAGTGGCTCTTCTGTCCAGAGGACCGGCCCATAGATTTCCACTGCTCTCCTCTCCCCTCTGTCTTCTGCACACCTGTTCATCTCCGCCCCCTCTCTTTGATCCCCAGAGCTAGGGAGGGGCTTCGCTAGCAGCGGTGGATCGTCCGTCCCGAGGACCGGCCCATAGATTTCCATTGCTCTCCTCTCCCCTCTGTCTTCTGCACACCTATTCATCTCCACCCCCTGCCTTTGATCCCCAGAGCTAGGGTGGGGCTTTGCTAGCAGCGGTGGCTCTTCTGTCCAGAGGACCGGCCCATAGATTTCCACTGCTCTCCTCTCCCCTCTGTCTTCTGCACACCTGTTCATCTCCGCCCCCTGCCTTTGATCCCCAGAGCTAGGGAGGGGCTTCGCTAGCAGCGGTGGATCTTCCGTCCCGAGGACCGGCCCATAGATTTCCATTGCTCTCCTCTCCCCTCTGTCTTCTGCACACCTATTCATCTCCGCCCCCTGCCTTTGATCCCCAGAGCTAGGGAGGGGCTTCGCTAGCAGCGGTGGATCTTCCGTCCCGAGGACCGGCCCATAGATTTCCATTGCTCTCCTCTCCCCTCTGTCTTCTGCACACCTATTCATCTCCGCCCCCTGCCTTTGATCCCCAGAGCTAGGGTGGGGCTTCACTAGCAGCGGTGGCTCTTCCGTCCCGAGAACCGGCCCATATATTTCCCCTGCTCTCCTCTCCGTCTTGCTCAAAGTTCCCATTTATGAAGGGAGCCATGTTGGCACATCTGGGAAAACCCGAATTTGAATGCTTCCTGGTTTTCCCCACCTCGTTGAAAGTTCCAGATCTTGCCCCCACACCCACAAGTCCATCCTTTGGTCTCTCCTCTGCCTTTTGCGCGTCTGCACGTCAGGCACTGGGCCCAGCTGTTCCTCCTCTTCCTCATCAGCCACCTCCAGACCTGGGGGCTGCTGACTCTCCATCTGAGAGTTGACGGACGGCACAGGCGCCACCTCTGTCTGTCTCTCTTTCTCGTCTTTTTCTTTGTTTCTTAGTTTCTTTCTCCTCTCTTTCTCTCTCTCTTTCTCCCTCACTTTTTCTCTCTTTTTCTTTCTTCTCTCTTTTGCTCATCTCTCTTTTTTATCTCTTTCTCTCTTCTCTTTCTTTTGCCTCTCTCTCTCACTCTCTCTGCCAGCTCTACTGACTCTTCCCCCTTGGAGGTCAGTGACCCTCACTCCCATGCCTCCTCCTCCTCCTCCTCCTCTCTGCTTGGCTGGCCACAACAGTCCTGTTTTCCTCTAGACTGGCCGTAACCAATTCCTGCAACCGTCCCTCATATGTTTTAGCCTCCAGGCCTTTACATTCTCCCCTATTACAGCCCCTACTTACCTGTGTGACCAGTAGGCCTGCTTGTGGTACTCGTATTCGGGGATGGCCATTTCGTCCTCTTCCCAGGTGGACTGGTCGTAGGAGAGGTCCCGCCACTTCACCAGGTAGTGATAGATGCCCTTTTTGTCAATGCTGCATGCGGTCAAATCCAGGAAGGGGGAAGCGGGTGGGGAGACAGGGAAGGAGAAGAGCAGAAAATAAACAAGCATATCAGGGTTTATTGATTGTGCTCCACATCAGCAATGGTTGCTAAGATTACAAAGCAGCTGATGGAATCCGGAAAAAACACGCGCAGAGTTCAACGCTTCTCATTGTGAATCAGAATGCAACGAACAAACAAAAAAATACCACTGTATAAGAATCTGAGGATTCGGACAGTAAGGAAAGGCACCAGGGTGGAAAACCCTGACTAGTGAATTCTAGTCCTGCCTTAAGCAAGAAAGCCGGCCAGGTTACTTTAGGCCAATCACCAGGAGATGGTGAGTTCTAGTCCTATCTTAGGTATGAAAGCTGGATGGGTGACTTTGAGCCAATCACCAGGAGACTGGGAGTTCTAGTCCCAGCTTAGGCATGGAAGGCAGCTGGGTGACTTTGAGCCAATCACGAGGGGATGGTAAGTTCTAGTCCTGCCTTAGGCATGAAAGCTGGATGGGTGACTTTGAGCCAATCATGAGGGGATGGTAAGTTCTAGTTCTGTCTTAGGTATGGGAGCCAGCTGGGTGACTGAGCCAATCACCAGGAGACTGAGAGTTCTAGTCCCACGTTAGGCATGGAAGGCAGCTGGGTGACTTTGAGCCAATCACCAGGAGACTGGGAGTTCTAGTCCCACGTTAGGCATGGAAGGCAGCTGGGTGACTTTGAGCCAATCACCAGGAGACTGGGAGTTCTAGTCCCACGTTAGGCATGGAAGGCAGCTGGGTGACTTTGAGCCAATCACCAGGAGACTGGGAGTTCTAGTCCTACCTTAGGCATGGGAGCCAGCTGGGTGACTTTGAGCCAATCACCAGGAGACTGGGAGTTCTAGTCCCACGTTAGGCATGGAAGGCAGCTGGGTGACTTTGAGCCAATCACCAGGAGACTGGGAGTTCTAGTCCCACCTTAGGCATGGAAGGCAGCTGGGTGACTTTGAGCCAATCACGAGGGGATGGTGAATTCTAGTTCTGCCTTAGACATGAAAGCCAGCTGGGTGATTGAGCCAATCAAGAGATGGTGAGTTCTAGTCCCACCTTAAGTATGAAACCAGCTGGGTGACTTTGGGCCAATCCCCAAGAGATGGCGAGTTCCAGTCCCACCTTAGGCGGGAATGACACCTGAGTGACTTTGAGGCAATCCCCAGGAGACTGGGAGTTCTAATCCCGCTTTAGGCATATAAACCACTGGAGTGATGTTGAGCCAGTCATTCCCTCTCCTCCCAACCCACCTCTCAGGGTTGTTGTTGCAGGGGGGAAATAAAAAGGAACGCAATACGTATTCCCCACTTTGAACTAATTATAAAGTAAAATAAAGGTGGGAGATATATAGCATGGAGATGTTATTGCAATGTTTCGACAAGATCTCATATGTCAAAACGTTGCAATAACATCTCCATGCTATATACACAGGAAAATCCCCGAAGCCAGCAATGCCAGCATATATATATATATATATATATATATATATATATATATATATATATATATATATATATATATATATATATATATATATATATATATATATATATATATATATATATATGAAATAAAATACGCCAAGGCTCCCAGCCCAATGGAAAGTGACCTGTGGTTTATCACTCGATGGATGGTCATCCAGTCCGGCTTGATGCCGTAGCGGTAGTAGTTCTCTTCCATCTCCGCGTAGAGCGGATCCTTACTCTTCCTCTTCTCGCTCTTCCCGTCATCATCGCCGGAGCCGTAGTCAAACGGGGGAGGCTCGTCCATGTCGTTCTTCCGCTGGTAATTTCTGTACATCACCAAGTGGAAAATCTCCAGCTGGGATTGGGAGGGAGGGAAGGAGGGCAGAAGGGAGGTGTCAGCCCAGAGAATTTGGGGCTGTGTGAATCCAAAGCAGTTTTTAGTCCTGGGGCGTCCGAGCAAGGATGCGCCCACGCTGCAGATACAAAGACTGAGGTTTCGGCTATCGCTGCCAATCAATAGGCTGTTTTCTGCCTGTTTGAAAAGCCCGGATTTCTCTCCTGTTTTAAAAACCTTGTTTTTTTATATTATTATTAATTTTTTTTATTAAGAACATTTACATGGCCACCCAACTCACTCCGGCTGACTCCAGCCAGTTTACAGAATAAAAGCCCCAATACAAAAATTATAAGGTAGATGAGAGAGAGAGAGAGACAGGGAGAAAGAAAAAGAGAGAGCGAGAGAGACAGAGTGAGAGGCCGTAGATAGACAGATACTGGTAGGTAGATAGGTAGGCAGGCAGGCAGACGTATAGACGAGAGAGATTATATATAGCTAGATAGAAGATAGATAAAGAGAGAGATTAGAGAGAGATGATAGGTGGATGGATGGATGGATAGCTAGATAGAGATAGCTAGACAGAAATAGATAAAGAGAGAGGGAGATTACTAAGAGATGATTTATAGATAGATGGATGGACGGACGGACAGACAGACAGTATAGATAGCTAGATAGGGGTTGATGGAGAGAGAGAGAGAGATGATAGTAGATAGATAGATAGATAGATAGATAGATAGATAGATAGATAGATAGATAGATAGATAGATAGATAGATAGAAATGGATAGAGATAGCGATAGATGGATGGATGAATGGATGGATGGGTAGGTAGGTAGGTAGGTAGGTAGATGATAGCAGATAGATAGATAGATAGATGGATGGATGGATGGATGGATGGATGGATGGATGGATGGATGGATGGATGGATAGATGATAGATAGATAGATAGATAGATAGATAGATAGATAGATAGATAGATAGATAGATAGATAGATAGATAGAAATGGATAGAGATAGATGGATGGATGGATGGATGGATAGATGATAGATAGATAGATAGATAGATAGATAGATAGATAGATAGATAGATAGATAGATAGATAGATAGATAGATATGGATAGAGATAGATAGATAGATAGATAGATAGATAGATAGATAGATAGATAGATAGATAGATAGATAGATAGATAGATAGATAGATAGATAGATATAGATAGATAGATAGATAGAAATGGATAGAGATAGATAGATGGATGGATGGATAGATGATAGATAGATAGAGATAGATAGATAGATAGATAGATAGATAGATAGATAGATAGATAGATAGATAGATAGATAGATAGATAGATAGATAGATAGATAGATAGATAGAAATGGATAGAGATAGATAGATAGATAGATAGATAGATAGATAGATAGATAGATAGATAGATAGATAGATAGATAGATAGATAGATAGAGATAGATAGAAATGGATAGAGATAGATAGATGGATGGATGGATAGATGATAGATAGATAGATAGATAGATAGATAGATAGATAGATAGATAGATAGATAGATAGAAATGGATAGAGATAGATAGATGGATGGATGGATAGATGATAGATAGATAGATAGATAGATAGATAGATAGATAGGTAGGTAGGTAGGTAGGTAGGTAGGTAGGTAGGTAGGTAGGTAGGTAGGTAGATGATAGTAGATAGATAGATAGATAGATAGATAGATAGATAGATAGATAGATAGATAGATAGATAGATAGATAGATAGATAGATAGGGATGGATGGATGGATGGATGGACAGAAAAAGACAAAAAAAAACCTCCTTGCCAGCAATCAACACCCAGATAAGCAACGATTAACACCTAGATTAATATTAGACCAACAATCAAGAAGTGAACAATTTCCCAATCAAGAAACAACGAACACAGACAAACAAACAGCCGCAACAGCCTAATTGCGGAATTACCAGGAAGAAAACCACCCTCCCACCAACACAGACAGTAAGCAGAGAGCAAACCCCACGCCCTTCTAGCACTGATGATGTTCCCTAGTGGGGTCATGAAACGTCTGCAAGAAAACCACCCAGCTCAGAGAGCACCAAGGACCCCACTGTCTTCCCTCTCCTCCTCCTCCTCCTCCTCCTCCCTCCTCTCATTCCTCCACTCCACCAACCACACCACACCCCCTTCTAGCACTGATGCCATTCCCTAGTGGGGCTATAAAACGCCAACAAGAAAACCACCCAGCTCAGAGAGCACCAAGGACCCCACTGTCTTCCCTCTCCTCCTCCTCCTCCTCCCTCCTCTCATTCCTCCACTCCACCAACCACACCACACCCCCTTCTAGCACTGATGCCATTCCCTAGTGGGGTCATAAAACGCCAAAAAGAAAACCACCCAGCTCAGAGAGCACCAAGGACCCCACAGTCTACCTTCCCCTCGTCCTCCTCTCTGCAAACCCCACTCCCTTCTAACACTGATGATGTTCCCTAGTTGGGTCATGAAACCAAGCTCACCAAGCTCAGAGACCCCCCGAGGACCCCCGTCCTCCTCCTCTGACCTAATTAACCCTGACTTACAAATACCCCCTTTCATTGTATGGTAAATAAAATGTATAGACATCGTTACATACAACCGTATCTTCAAAAAAGGCCCATTGAGAAAACAAAAACAGCCAGGAGTGGCAATGGAAAACTCCCAGTGCAAAGCCCCAGAGTTCCGCGTAGCCAAGGCTGACCCTCAGAAACCCCACATTCGGTTAGAGCAGTGGTAGTCAACCTGGTCCCTACCGCCCCCTAGTGGGCGCTCCAGCTTTCATGGTGGGCGGTCGGGGTTTTGTCCGATACTGAAGCACTTTCCTTTTTTAAAAAAATTTCATTGACTTCCCTACTTTATCAATCGCCATGACGGTGGAACCGGTGGGCGGTTAGAAAATTTTACTACTAACAGAGAGACGAAAGTGGGCGGTAGGGATAAAAAGGTTGACTAGCCCTGATATAGATGGATAGGTAGTTAGGTAGATAGATAGGTAGATAGGTGGATGGATGGATGGATGGATGGATGGTTATAGATTGGATAGAGAGAGAGAGAGATTGGATAGGATAGGTTAGGATAGGATAGATAGATAGGAGACAGACAGACAGACAGACAATAGATAGATGGATGGATGGATGGATGGATGGATTTAGATTGGATAGATAGAGAGAGAGAGAGAGAGATTGGATAGGATAGATAGACAGACAGACAGAGACAGACAGACAGATGGGATAGACAAAGGGGATAGACAGACAGACGATAGATGGATGGATGGATATAATACAATACAATAGCAGAGTTGGAAGGGACCTTGTAGGTCTTCTAGTCCAACCCCCTGCATGGGCAGGAACCTTATACCATTTCAGACAAATGGCTGTCTAACATCTTTTTAAAGACTTCCAGGGTTGGGCAATTCACAACTGCTGGAGGCAAGCTGTTCCAGAGGTTAATTGTTCTTACTGTTAGGAAATTTCTCCTTAGTTCTAAGTTGCTTCTCTCCTTGGTTAGTTTCCACCCATTGCTCCTTGTCCTGTCCCCAGGTGCCTTGGAGAAAAGTTTGACTCCCTCTTCTTTGTGGCACCCTCTGAGATATCGGAACACTGCTATCATGTCTCCCCTGGTCCTTCTCTTCATCAAACTAGACATACCCAGCTCCTGCAGCCGTTCTTCATATGTCTTAGTCTCCAGTCCTCTAATCATCTTGGTTGCTCTTCTTTGCACTCTTTCCAGAGTCTCCACGTCTTTTCTACATCGTGGCGACCAAAACTGTATGCAGTATTCCAAGTGTGGCCTTACCAAGGCACTATACAGTGGCATTAACACTTCACGCGATCTAGATTCTATCCCTGTTGATGCAGCCTAGAACTGTGTTGGCTTTTTTGGCAGCTGCTGCACACTGCTGGCTCATATTTAAATGGTTGTCCACTAGGATTCCGAGATCCCTCTCACAGTTGCTACTATTGAGCAAGGTACCACCTATACTGTACTTGTGCATTTGGTTTTTCTTGCCTATATGTAGGACCTTACTTTTTTCACAATTGAATTTCATTTTATTAGACAGTGCCCAATGTTCAAGTTTGTCTAGATCCTTCTGTATCTTAAGCCTATCTTCTGGAGTGTTGGCTATTCCTGCCAGCTTGGTGTCGTCTGCGAATTTGATGAGTTCCCCATTTATCCCCTCATCCAAATCGTTGATGAAGATGTTAAAGAGTACTGGGCCTAAAACAGAGCCTTGGGGGACTCCACTGCATACTTCCTTCCATGTAGATGCAGTTCCATTGAGGACTACACGTTGAGTGCGGTTGGTCAGCCAGTTACGAATCCATTTGGTGGTGCTGCTGTCTAACCCACAATTTTCTACTTTATCTAATAGTAGGTTATGGTCTACTTTATCAAATGCCTTACTGAAGTCCAGGTAAATTATATCAACAGCATTCCTCTGGTCCACTGATTTTGTTACTTTGTCAAAGAATGCAATTAGATTCGTCTGGCATGATCTGTTTTTGACAAACCCATGTTGGCTTTTGGCTATTACTTTGTTTGCTTCTAGGTGTTCACTTATTTGTTGTTTAATTATCTTTTCCAGAATCTTTCCTGGTATTGAGGTCAGGCTGATGGGTCTATAGTTTCCTGGATCTGTTTTTTTTCCTTTTTTGAAGGATATTTTTGAATATAGATTGGATAGATAGATAGATATATAGAGAGAGATTGGATAGATAGATATAGATAGATAGATAGATAGATAGATAGATAGATAGATAGATAGATAGATAGATAGATAGATAGATAGATAGATAGATAGATAGATAGATAGATAGATAGATGTGAGAGAGAGATGGATATATAGATAAGATAGATAGATATAGAGCAGTGATAGTCAACCGGGTCCCTACCGCCCCCTACTGGGCGCTCCAGATTTCATGGTGGGCAGTAGGGGCTTTGTCCAATACTGAAGCACTTTCCTTTTTAAAAAAAATTTCATTGACTTCCCTACTTTATCAGTCGCCATGACTGTGGAACCGGTGGGCGGTTAGAAAATTTTACTACTAACAGAGATACAAAAGTAGGCGGTAGGTATAAAAAGGTTGACTACCCCTGGGGTTAGACTGCCCCCACCCACCACCCACCCCTGCTGCCCTTGCCCGGCATGCCAAAGGGGGTACCTGCAATTCCTTTATCCAGGAGCAATGCCAGTACGAGAGGCCGACCCACTTGACGAAGAACTCGCGCTCCGAACGTCCCTGCAGCAACTTGGGGGGCGGGTCGTCGGGGTTGCCGTCGGCGGGCAGGGGGAGCGCCACCGGCATGGGGGGCTCGCCCCACCGCCAGTGCAGAATCTTCTGGACCCGGCCTTTCAGCATGGGGCACTGCGGGCGGGAAGGAGGAACGGTCAGAAATCAGGACGCTGCTCTCTCGAAGGTTCGAACCTAGTTTTTACGCCTGGGCCACCCCAGCCCTAGGGCTTCTTTCAGAGCCCAAAAGAAACTAAGACTGGGTCTCATTTTTGGGGGGAAACACACAGTAACGCAGGTCGTCCTTCTCCTAGTTCATTTGTTGCAATGCTCTCTACATGGGGCTCCCCTTGAAGAGCTCCCGGAGGCTCCAACTGGTCCAGAATGCGGCCGCGCGGGTAATTACAGGGGTGACGCGACGCTCCCATGTAACACCCCTCCTGCGCGAGCTACACTGGCTTCCGGTGGTTTTCCGGGTGCGATTCAAGGTGTGGGTTACCATCTTTAAAGCGCTCCATGGCTTAGGACCTGGGTACCTACGAGATTGCCTTCCGCCACCGAGAGCCTCCCACCGGCCCCTACGCTCCCCTAGAGAGGGTCTCCTCATGGTGCCGTCGGCTAGACAATGTCGACTGGCGACACCCAGGGGGAGAGCCTTCTCCGTGGGAGCCCCTGTCCTCTGGAACGAATGGCCCCCCGGAATGAAGAACTATCCCTGACTTACGCACCTTCCGCCGTGCTCTCAAAACCTTTTTCTTTCAACAAGCCGGGCTGGCATAAAACATGATTTTTAAATTGAAATTTTTATTATTATAATCAGGGCTAGTTTGGTTTTTTTTCCCCATGTTTCGGCCAATATTTTAATGATGTCTTTTAAAAGCTTTCTTTTAACTTTTATATCTTTGTTTTTATTCTGGCTGTACACCGCCCTGAGTCCTTCGGGAGTAGGGCGGTATAAAAAAACCCAATAAACTCAACTAAACTAAACTAAAAAACACGCCTCAATCCTGGGAGACGAAGAAGAAGGAACAGGAGGAGCCACGGCCCTGCCCACGGGGGGGGAAGGGGGGGGGGAAGGAGGAAGAAGACATAATAGCAAAGAGACTCAGATCTCAAAAATAATTAACTTTGAATTACTGTAATTCCTGAAACGGATGTTAATGTAAAACCAAAGATTGAATGTACGAATTTTAAAATGTGATATATATATATATATATATATATATATATATATATATATATATATATATATATATATATATATATATATATATATATATATATATATATATATATATATATATATATATATATATCTTACCACCATTTGCTTAACAATATGTTGTATGAAGACCCGGATGTAACCACCACTTCTGACATGGAAGCTCTAAAATATATATTGTAAACCCTATATACCCTCTTCCCACATTATAATTTGTAAAACCAATAAAATTCTTTTGGAAATAAAAATAAACTAAATTAAACTAATGACCAAAGTTACAATGGCACCGGGGGGGGGGGGGAGGGGGGAGGAGAAGGGACTTCTTTTGACCACACTTTCACGACCGTCGCCGCCATCCCCACGGCCGTGGGCTCAAAATTGTGGCCGTCCTTAAATGAGTCCAACGGTTGTTCCGTAAATCTGAGTTCCTCGCTGCCGCCGCCCCACCACCCCACCGCTGGCTTCGCTGGTCAGAGAAGGTCGCCGAAGAGGAATCGCGTTGACTCCCAAGACACCGCGGACGTCAAAAACGCGAGGCGGTGGCCGAGCTGTCCGAATGTAAACCATGAGGATGAGGCCGCGGTCGTAAGGGTGAGAAACGGTCCTGCCCCTTCCCCCCCCCCATCCCGATGCAGCTGGGACTTCAAACGGTCACTAAATGAACTTTTGTAAGTGGAGGGCAACCTGTAACAGGGAGGGACATCCACCACGGAAGTCCCAGTTCTTCTGGGCACCACCAGATGGCGTTCCTCAAAAGAGGGGACCCCTAACATTCTCTAGGACCCTCTTTTCCCAGTCAATTAACAGGGAAGGAGCCCCCACTGAGAAGGCCCTGCTTCCGGGTCCCGCCAGAAGTCTAGGGACGATGAGGGTGAGGATCCACCCTCCCTCCCAGGTCCTCCCAACCGCGCCCTCCCTCCGGAGCCCTTCCCCCCCCCCCCCCAGCGCTCTCACCGTGCAGCGGGGGCACAGCCACTCCCCGTTGGGGATCTCCGGGAGCGGCGGGTTGAGGCAGTGGATGTGGTAGGAGGAGATGCAGGCGTCGCAGCACAGGAGCTCCCCGCCGTCCTTGCAGACCCGGCAGTACTCCATGTGGTCGTCCTCTTCCTCCTTCTCGTCCAGCTCCCCTTCGTAGTCGTCCTCCTCCTCCTTCGGCTCCCACTGCACCCCTTCTTTCTCCTGCACCGCCCCACACACACACACACACACACGAAAGAAAAGGAGGAGCTAGATTACGAAGGAGGGGGGGGGGTCGGCCCACAACAAGGGTGGGGGAGTTCGAAAGCGGAAGCCAAGCCAGTGCAACTTCAGAATTTTGGAAAAAGGAGGTAGGGCAGAGTAGGTTCCTCCCGGTTCGGCCAAAGAGTTAGTAACTCGGCAGGGGTGGGGTCCTGCCAGTTCTAGCCTCTTCCATCAAAGAGGTTCCACAAATCGACCGGGCCATTGAGAACCGGTTCCAGCTCCCTCCCTCCCTCCCCCCCCCCGCCCGTCCGCCCATCATCCAGAGGAAGAACGAGAGGAGGAATTCTGGGAGTTGAAGTCCACAAGTCTTAAAAGCTGTCAAGTTTGAACACCCCTGGGGGGGGGGCGGTTCTCTAAAGGGTGAGGGGTGCGAGGGTCTTGTAACTGACAGCTTTAAGACTTGCGTGCTTCAAATGCCAGAGTTCCTGAGCCAACATTTTGGTTGCTAAGCAAGAGTGTTCTTAAGTGACTTTCACCACTTTTTACAAGTTGGCCACGCCCACCCAGTCACTGCCAAGCCACTCGGTCACATGGCTGGCAAGCCACTCCCACTCGGTCACATAGCCACCAAGCCACTCCCACCCAGTCACATGGCCAGAAAGCCACTCCCACCCGGTCACATGGCCGGCAAGCCACTCTCACCCGGTCACATGGCAGGCAAGCCACTCCCACTCGGTCATATGACCAGCAAGCCACTCCTACCCATCACATGGCAGGCAAGCCACTCCCACTCGGTCACATGGCCGGCAAGCCAATCCCACTCGGTCACATGGCAGGCAAGCCAATCCCACTCGGTCACATGGCCAGCAAGCTACTCCCACCCAGTCACATGGCCGGCAAGCCACTCCCACAAAGCAGGCCACACCTACAGAAGAGGTTCTAAAAAAATTTGACACCCACCCCTGGAGCAAAGTGAGCGCGAGGGCCCAATTTTTTCGGGGGCCGAACCGGTAGTAATGCCGGCAGGGACCCAACCCCTGGGTAGGGGGGGGGGGGAGCTTTAAGCATTTTGGGATGGGTGGGGTTTGTCCACAATCACTTGCTAGAATTTAAGATTCGGTCAAGAAATCCAGTTCCGGATCTTCGCAGATTCCCTTTTTACAGGTCGTCAGAGGGAGCATTTAGACCAGGGGTCTCAAACTCAATTTACCTGGGGGCCGCTGGAGGCAGAGTCTGGGTGAGGCTGGGCCGCATAAGGGATTCCTTATATTAATATTAATGCTAATATTATACTTTCATATCATGGTGGGGGCCACAAGATACCGTCCTGCGGGCCGCAGTTGGACGCAGTCTAGACGGTTCGGATCGGTTCGGCCGAACCGGTAGTGGAGACCTGCAGCCACCCACCAGCCCCGGCTCCATGGTGTCCGAAATAGCCTCGTTTTCGACGCCGCGCGAGAGCAAAGCGCATGCACACACACGATGCGAGCGCGCTCGCATTTACGAACCGGTGATAAACGCCTGGGAACTCCACCTCTGCAGGTAGTCCTCGACTGATGACCACAGTTCGGCCTATCATTTCCACCGCAAAGCAAGGCAGCGGGGAAGGGAGCTCTGTCCCACTTTCTACGACCTTTCCCACCAGGATCGTTCAGTGAAATCGCCGCCGTGGTTAAGTTAGGTCCCGCGGTCATTCGGGGCATCGCTGGCTTTCCCCCTCCTGAAGGTCGCCAAAGGGGGGATCGCACGAGACACTCAACCCCTGGGACACCGCAACGGTCGTAAATATGAGTCCGTCGCCAAGTGGCCAGGTTTTGATCACGTGACCGTGGGGATGCTGCAACGGTCGTTGAATGTGAAAAACGGCCGCGAGTCACTTTTTTTCAGTGTTGTGGTAACCTCAAACAGTCACTAAATGAACAGTTGTAACTCGAGGACTACCCGTACTCTTCTAGAGAGCTGATTCTTAGCCTTTGGAGTGAAGAAAGAAACCAGAACAACACAACCGCAAGGGGACATTGAAGGTCTTCTAGTCCAGCCCGCTACTCAAGGACGAGACCCACTACCATTTCAGACAACTGACCGTCCAATCTCTTCCTAAAAACCTCCAGTGATGGAGCTCCCACAACTTCTGGTGGCAAGCAGTTCCCCTGGTTCATTGATCTGGGATTATAGAATAGCCAGAATAACAAGAGTTGGAAGGGACCTTGGAGGTCCTCTAGTCCAACCCCCTGCTCAAGCAGGAGACTCTATACCAGGGATGGCGAACCTTTTCGGCACCGAGTGGGGGCCACAACCCAGAAGAGGAGCTGCCCAGAGTGCATGCGCACGCCGGAAAATGAACTTCCGGTTTCCGATGTACGCTTGCGCACCAGCAGGCTAGTTTTTCAGTTACTGGCATGCATGCGCACACAACGATCAGCTGGCCAGCGCGCATGCTCCCGCCAGAAAACGGAAGACCAGCTCTTTCCGGCACTGCCACACGCACGAAGGCCAGCTGATCATTGCACGCACATGGGCTCCAGAAACCCAGAAGAGGAACGGGCAACTCTGTTAGGATAAGAACCTAAGAACAGCCTTGCTGGAACAGGCCACAGCCCATCCAGTCCAGCCTTCTGCCTCACACAGTGGCTCCCCATTTGCTTCAGGGTCTTCCCAAGCAGATGTCTTCACCTGCTTGTGATTCCTTGCAAATGGCCTTGAGAGACATCCTGCCTATCTCTCCATCCCTGAGGGTGTCCTTAGGCATCCATCATGATAGCCATGGATACCCTTGTTCTCCAGGAACTCCTCTCATCCTTCCTTAAAGGTGTCGAGGCTGACAGCTGTCACCACTTCTTCTGGCAGGGAGTTCCATAGACCAGGGATCCTCTGGGTGAAAAAGGACTTCCTCTTATTTGTTTGAGGTCTCGCTTCCAAAAGTTTCACGGAGTGCCCCCTAGTTCTAGTGTTGTGCGATAGGGAAAACAGTTTTTCCTTTTCGACTTTGTCCACACCGTGTATGATTTGATAGACTTCAATCAGGTCACCTCTCAGGCGCCGTCGTTCTAGAGTGAAGAGGCCCAGCCGTTGCAGCCTGATGGTAAGTAAGGTGTTCCAGTCCCCTCATCCTTCTGGTTGCCCTCCTCTGCCCCTTTTCCATTTCCATAATGTCCTTCTGAAGGTATGGTGACCAGAACGGGACACAATACTCCAGATGGGGCCTCACCATAGATTTATAAAGAGGCAAAATGACACTGGCTGACTTATTTCCTATACCCTTCCTAAGGATCCCTAGTAATGAGTTTGCTTTTTTCACTGCTGCGGCACACTGGGTTGACACCTTCATCGAGCTGCCCACCAGGACACCAAGGTCCCTTTCCTCGTTAGTTGCAAGGAGTTCAGACCCCATCAGTTTATAGATGTAGTTGGTTTTTTTTGCCCCAACGTGCATCACTCTGCACATCCTGCAACATCAGGATAATTATCCTGATGTTGGGTTGACAATATGTGTAAGCCAGGATTCTCAAAGAGTATATGTAACTTGAAGGACTATGTGGAATCTGACTGGCTGTGCTTCCCAGCTCAATCATAAAAAGGCAGCCGGGAACACTGTTCATTCCCTAACAAACTCCGCATGTGCCAGGCAATATGGCTCCATGTGCCACTTTCGGCACACGTGCCCTAGGTTTGCCATTATGGCCCTCCACCGTTTCAGACAAATGGCTTTCCAGGTTTTTTTTACTCTTAAAAGCCTCCACGACTCAACAGAAGAACAGAGCTGGAAGGGACCTTGGAAGGTCTTCTAGTCCAACCCCGCTAGGAGGGTCAACCCAAAGGCAGGAGAGCCCTTCCTTAAATCCCCAGTCCGTCTCCTTGTCCCTGTGCACACAGCAACCCCCCCTCAGCCCCCCACCCACCCACCAGTCCCTTCCCTTCTATTCTCCCTGACCCAACCCCAAATCTTCCCGAAGAGACCAGCCCCACACGTGCTTTGCAGCCGGATCCACGGGAATCGATTCAAACGAACGGATTTGGCTCATCGGGAAGCAATCCGAATTTCCCAGGAGGGTTGGGCGGATGCATCCCTTGGCCAAAGCAGGGAAGGAGGGCTGGATGCTGACTGAGGCTTCCGCAAACCACGAAGCCAACTCCCGGTCCTGACAAAAACCCCTTTTATTAATTTTACTGTAAATTCTGCTCCTTCCCATCCAGCAAAAGTCTTTCGAGGGAGGATTTACCGTCACGGACCTTATCCGGCTTGGAGAGCTGCCAGGCCGAGATCTGCAAAACTTTGGCCAGGAGACTCGGAGAATCCCGAACCAACGAAGCGAACTCCTGCAAGCTCCACTCCCCAATCGCTCCCTCTTTTATTTCCTCTGGGAGGGGCCGTTCATCGTCCATCTGTGGCCTTCCTCCCAAGTTTCCCCCTGTTCCTTAGCTGGACGCCTGGGTGGCCAGGCCAATGTTCCCTCCCCTTTCCTTCATGGCCAAGTCTTCTGACCTGGGCTTGCCAAAAGCACGAAGCCGACTCCTCGTCGCGGTGAAACCCTTTTTATTTAGTTGAAAGGGAATTCCAGCAAAGTGCTGGCCAACAGTCCTTCAAGAGATTTCACAACTACAGGCTTGAAGAGCTGCCAGGCCGGTATCTTCTAAGCTCCACGCTGTAGCAGCAAGAAGTCAGCAACAGACCTTCATTCTAATGAATGGAACTAATGGCTTCCTGCAAACTCCACTCCCCTGGCGCTCCCTCTTTTATTTCCTCCGGGAGGGGACATTCAACGTCCACCTGTGGCCTGACTTCTGAGTTGGCCGTGGTTCCTTAGCTGTTCCCTTCTCCTGGCAGCTCTGCGCATGCGCACCCTGGGAACAGGTTCCGGCTGTTCTTCTGCCCCACTGATGTGTGACTCTGAAGGCAGCTGATAACTGGCATAGGGCCCTGGCTCCCTCTCTGCCTCCGACGCAGAGCCCCACTCAGAGCCTTCCCCAGACTCCAGGACTTGCCCAGGTTCCTCCCCAACCCTCCTCACTGTTCGAATCTGCAGCCAGCTCTGCTGGCCTGTGGCGGGCCACAAGATGCCCACGTTCAACTGGGGGGGGGGGGTGAAGGGGGGGCGCTCCTGGGAAGTTGCCGGTGTGCAGCAGAGAGGCAAGGAAGAAAGGTGAGTGGCTTACGCAGTGAGGGCAGCTCCATTTGCCCTGGGGGGCCTTGTCTAGCTCCGGATCCAGGCACACCAGGTGATAAGCTCTGGGACAGGAGTCGCACAGGATGATCTCCCCGCCCTGCTGACACACCTCGCAATAGTCTTGGTGGTCGGTCTCGTAGCCGTCTGCCTCTTCTTCACCGGCAACTGCTAACCCGGGGATTGGGGGCGGGGGGGGGGGGGGAGGAGAGAGAAAGAGAAAGGAAAAAGGGTGAGACATGGGCTGCCTGCTCTAGACCAGGGGTGTCAAACTCAGGGTTCCCGAGAAGACTTTCCCTCTACCTGCTGCTCCAGGCGATCACCTTAACCTCACCTTTTTTCTTCTTTCGTCCAGGTCGCCCTCTCTTGACCTTCTTGACCCTTCCCGAACTGTCGGAGCGGACGGAAGAGCTGTGAACGCTGGAGTTATCCAGGTCGGATTCTTCTTCCGGTTCGGCCACCTCGTCGCTCTGAAACAAATGCTGCACATAACCGGAGCGGCCCTCCATTAGGAAAAAGGCCACCAAAAAGGCAGGGATGAACAGGAACAGTGGGAAGGGAAAGCAAAGGGAAGGGCGGGGGAGGACCCCAACTTTTGGGAGCTATGCCCAAAAAGCCAGCAGTAAAGAAGCAAAGAGGAGGCTTTCCACCCGACACACACACACACACACCCTGGTCCAACTACAGGAGGTTCGAGCAACTACGGAATTGACCCAGTTCAGCTACAAGCGGTTGGATCGGGGGGCAAAAGCTGAAGGGCGGGAAGGAAAGAGTAGGTGGAGATGATGGTATAAATAAGCAGGCAGTCGCAAACATGCAAGCTGAATGTGCTGCGCCAGTTCCTAAAAGGAATCGCAAGCTAATGATGCGGTCGAAAGGGGCACTGGCGCTGGCTGGGCTTAGGGCAAGAGGGTCCAACCTTGGCAACTTTAAGACTTGTGGGCTTCAATTCCCAGACTTGAACTCAAAAGTCTTCAACTTCCAGAATTCAACTCAAAAAGTTCAAAAGAATTGATCTCAAAATCAAAAATCAACTCCCAGAATTGAACTCAACGTCTTCAACTCCCAGAATTGAACTCAGTCTTCAACTCCCAGAATTGAACTCAAAGTCTTCAACTCCTAGAATTGATCTCAGTCTTCAACTCCCAGAATTGAACTCAGTCTTCAACTCCTAGAATTGATCTCAAAGTCTTCAACTCCCAGAATTGAACTCAAAAGTCTTCAACTCCTAGAATTGAACTCAGTCTTCAACTCCCAGAATTGATCTCAAAGTCTGCAACTCCCAGAATTTATCTCAAAGTCTTCAACTCCCACAATTGAACTCAAAAGTCTTCAACTTCCAGAATTGAACTCAAGTCTTCAACTCCCCGAATTGAACTCAAAGTCTTCAACTCCCAGAATTGAACTCAAAGTCTTCAACTCCCAGAATTGAATTCAAAAGTCTTCAACTCCCAGAATTGATCTCAAAGTCTTCAACTCCCAGAATTGATCTCAAAGTCTTCAACTCCCAGAATTGATCTCAAAATGTTCAACTCCCAGAATTGAACTCAATGTTCAACTCCCAGAATTGATCTCAAAATGTTCAACTCCCAGAATTGAACTCAAAGTCTCCAACTCCCAGAATTGAACTCAAAGTCTTCAACTCCCAGAATTGATCTCAAAGTCTTCAACTCCCAGAATTGAACTCAACGTCTTCAACTCCCAGAATTGAACTCAAGTCTTCCGCTCCCAGAATTGATCTCAAAATGTTCAACTCCCAGAATTGATCTCAAAGTCTTCAACTCCCAGAATTGATCTCAAAGTCTTCAACTCCCAGAATTGAACTCAAAGTCTTCAACTCCCAGAATTCTCAAAGTCTTCAACTCCCAGAATTGATCTCAAAGTCTTCAACTCCCAGAATTGAACTCAGTCTTCTACTCCCAGAATTGAACTCAGTCTTCAACTCCCAGAATTGAACTCAAAGTCTTCAACTCCCAGAATTGAACTCAAAGTCTTCAACTCCCAGAATTGAACTCAAAAGTCTTCAACTCCTAGAATTGAACTCAGTCTTCAACTCCCAGAATTGATCTCAAAGTCTTCAACTCCCAGAATTTATCTCAAAGTCTTCAACTCCCAGAATTGAACTCAAAAGTCTTCAACTTCCAGAATTGAACTCAAGTCTTCAACTCCCAGAATTGAACTCAAGTCTTCAACTCCCAGAATTGAACTCAAAGTCTTCAACTCCTAGAATTGATCTCAGTCTTCAACTCCCAGAATTGAACTCAGTCTTCAACTCCTAGAATTGATCTCAAAGTCTTCAACTCCCAGAATTGAACTCAAAAGTCTTCAACTCCTAGAATTGAACTCAGTCTTCAACTCCCAGAATTGATCTCAAAGTCTTCAACTCCCAGAATTTATCTCAAAGTCTTCAACTCCCAGAATTGAACTCAAAAGTCTTCAACTTCCAGAATTGAACTCAAGTCTTCAACTCCCAGAATTGAACTCAAAGTCTTCAACTCCCAGAATTGATCTCAAAGTCTTCAACTCCCAGAATTGAACTCAAAAGTCTTCAACTCCTAGAATTGAACTCAGTCTTCAACTCCCAGAATTGATCTCAAAGTCTTCAACTCCCAGAATTTATCCTAAAGTCTTCAACTCCCAGAATTGAACTCAAAAGTCTTCAACTTCCAGAATTGAACTCAAGTCTTCAACTCCCCGAATTGAACTCAGTCTTCAACTCCCAGAATTGAACTCAAAGTCTTCAACTCCCAGAATTGAATTCAAAAGTCTTCAACTCCCAGAATTGATCTCAAAGTCCTCAACTCCCAGAATTGATCTCAAAGTCTTCAACTCCCAGAATTGATCTCAAAATGTTCAACTCCCAGAATTGAACTCAATGTTCAACTCCCAGAATTGATCTCAAAATGTTCAACTCCCAGAATTGAACTCAAAGTCTTCAACTCCCAGAATTGAACTCAAAGTCTTCAACTCCCAGAATTGATCTCAAAGTCTTCAACTCCCAGAATTGAACTCAACGTCTTCAACTCCCAGAATTGAACTCAAGTCTTCAGCTCCCAGAATTGATCTCAAAATGTTCAACTCCCAGAATTGATCTCAAAGTCTTCAACTCCCAGAATTGATCTCAAAGTCTTCAACTCCCAGAATTGAACTCAAAGTCTTCAACTCCCAGAATTCTCAAAGTCTTCAACTCCCAGAATTGATCTCAAAGTCTTCAACTCCCAGAATTGAACTCAGTCTTCTACTCCCAGAATTGAACTCAGTCTTCAACTCCCAGAATTGAACTCAAAGTCTTCAACTCCCAGAATTGAACTCAAAGTCTTCAACTCCCAGAATTGAACTCAAAAGTCTTCAACTCCTAGAATTGAACTCAATCTTCAACTCCCAGAATTGATCTCAAAGTCTTCAACTCCCAGAATTGAACTCAAAAGTCTTCAACTTCCAGAATTGAACTCAAGTCTTCAACTCCCAGAATTGAACTCAAAGTCTTCAATTTTGAGAATTGAATTCAAAAGTCTTCAACTCCCAGAATTAAAATTAAAATGTTCAACTTCGAGAATTGAACTCAAAAGTATTCCGCTCTCAGAATTGAACTCAAAATCTTCAACTCCCAGAACTCAACAGTCTTCAAGTTTAAGGTCTGTGGACTCCCAACTGCCAAAATTCCTCAGCTGTAAGGAGTTGAAGTGCACTGGTCTTAAAAGCTGCCAAGGTTGGAGTCACCCCTGGTTTAAGAATCGTCGTTCCCCCCCTTTCCCCCCTGTGGCTGGTGGTGACCCGCGTGGCGTGCAAAATTTAAATTAAAGAGCTAATTTTGCAGAACAGTCACAGGAATAACTCGCTTTGTGGTGGACTGGCGGTCGCTCTCTAAAAAAAATAAAAATAAAAGCCAAATGCTCTTCCTCCTGGCTAATATTGTGCAGAAATGCCAGGGTCGGCTCGGGGCCCACATTCACACCCACAACGGCAATGGAAGTGTGCCTTACTGAGCTGCTCTTTTTGCGTTTCCCGCCGATCACGCCCAACTTGATCTTCAGGGGCGCCATCTTCTTCCCCTTCCCCTTCCTCTTCATCTCGGGGATGCGAGGGCTTTTGCTCCTCTTCTTGTGGCCTGGTCCTTGGGGGAGGGAGGGAGGGAGGGGAGGGGAAAGAAAGGACCTCTCAGGTGAACAGTTCAACATTTGCCCCCCCGTCCCCCCCGGTCGGAAAGAGCGGGTTGTTCCAAAGAGGCAAAGCAGATGGTGAACCCTGGGTCATCCCAACCAGAGGTTTGCAGAAAGAAAAGGGTAAGAGGGAGGAGGAGGAAGAACTGTGGGGTCCTGGGTGCTCGCTAAGCTTGATTGTTTTCTTGCAGGCGTTGCATG
The DNA here is from genome assembly GCA_039707465.1 of Rhabdophis nuchalis. Classification (NCBI taxonomy): domain Eukaryota; kingdom Metazoa; phylum Chordata; class Lepidosauria; order Squamata; family Natricidae; genus Rhabdophis; species Rhabdophis nuchalis. Next base: position 181,657,523 of record CM077647.1, read on the forward strand.
ACCCATCTAGGTAACCTCATCAGGGCTAGAAGAGAGGGCGGATTGGGGGGGGGAGGAGGAGGAGGAGGAGGAGCAAAAGGACTGTGGGATCCTTGATGCTCTCCGAGCTAGGTAGTTTTCTTGCAGGCGTTTCATGACCCATCTAGGTAACCTCATCAGGGCTAGAAGAGAGGGCGGATGGAGGAGGAGGAGGAGGAGGATGACGACGACGACGACAACTGTGGGATTCTCGATGCCCTCCGAGCTAGGTAGTTTTCTTGCAGGCGTTTCATGAGCCATCGAGGTACCATCATATGTTGCTGGGAGTGTCGCAGCCTCCTTGGTTGTTCTTTCAGCCTCTTTGTTTGTCTGGGTTTAATCCCTGCTTATCTGGATGTGTGAGCTATTGGAAGAGTTTGTTTTTTACATATAGCACTGATGAGATGATCTAGACGGGTCAGGAAACGGCAAAGGGACAGATTCCGAGGTCAGCCCGGTCCACACAGGAAACCATCAAGCGCAGAGAGCACTAATTCTCCTCCTCCTCCTCCTCTCCAATCCCCACTTCTAGCACGGATGACATTCCCTGGTTAGTCCATGGGACGTCTGCAAGAAACCCACCAGGTTCAGAGAGCACCCAGGACCTCACAGTCCTCCTCCTCTTCCTCTCCACAATCCCTCTAGCACGGATTGTGTTACCTAGTCGGGTCGTGAGACGTCTGCGAGGAAACCACCAAGCTCAGAGACCAGCAAAGGCCTCAAAGTGCTTCCACAAACCCGACTCCCTTCTAGCACTGATGATGTTCCCTAGCTGGTCCATGAAACGTTTGGAAGAAGCCCACCAAGTTCAGAAAGCATCAAGGATCCCACAGTTCCTCCTCCTCCTCCTCCTCTCCACAACCCTCCCCTCCCTCCTCCCACTGATTCCGTCCCCTGGTTGGGTCATGGAACGTGTGCAAGAAACCCACCTGGCTCACAGGGCCCCCAGGACCCTTCATTGCAACCCACAAAGATTCCCTTCCCTTCCCAGCGTTTCTTTCTTAGCGTTGCAATTTCCTATCGGTGACAACCGGCCTCTGCGCATTCGAACGGCTGGCCCCGATCCAGCCAGAAACCGGCCCTCCCCGTGTTTACACCCCCCTCCCCTCCCCTCCCCTCTGTTCCCTGCCCCCTCCTCCTCCTCCTCCGGAGACAGGCCCGCTTACTCACCTTTGCCCTCTTTGGTTTTGGCTTTGCGGATGGGAAGAGGCTGAGCCGGGGGCTGCAACAGGTGCGGGGGCTCCGGCGAAGGGATGACGGCCGAGACGGCGGCCGAGACTTGTTCTGCTACGGCGGCCGCGGCTGCGGCAGCCGCAGCGGCCACGGCGGCCGTCGATCCTTTGAAGGGGTTGTTGGCACTGAACTCGCGCCACTTGGCGCCCATAATGGTCATCATTTTGGACATGGGGATCTTGGGGTTCTTTTTGGCAATGAGAGGCCTGGAGGGAGGAGAGGGGCAAGAAAAAAAACGGGGTGAATTCAGCGTGGGAAAAGGAAGCCTTCCGACCGAAAGGACACCTGGATGGCCAGGCCAACGTTCCCTCCCCCTTCCCTTCATGACCAAGTCTTCTTGGGCTTCCCAAGCAGGCTCCTCGGCCCCATAAAACCCCTTTTATGTGGATTAATGGGAATTCCTCTCCAGCAAAGTCTTTCACAACTACCGATATCCTCTAAACTCCATGCTGTAGCAGCAATTCCTCGGCAAGAAGTCAGGAACAGAGCTTCATTCTAATGAATGGAATTCCTGGCCTCCTGCAAGCTCCACTCCCCTGGCGCTCCCTCTTTTATTCCCTCTGGGAGTAAAACCTATGGCTTTACTCTCAGGTTGACCCTTGTTCCTTAGCCCTTGTTCCTTAGCCGTTCCCTTCTCCTGGCTGCTCTGTACAAGAATTTAAGAGCATATACATACATAACAATTATAAATAATAAAACTAAATTAAATGTTTTACCCTGTGTTAAAATATCTCGTTTAAATATATAATGTAAAAACCCGATTAGTTAATATTTACTACAACTAGGCTGGTACGGTAGATTAGGTTAGGCCAGGCCGGCCTGCTGGAAAAGATGGGTCTTTAATTGTTGACGGAAGGAGCGGAGGTCCGTAGTAGATCTAAGCTCGGGGGGTAGGTCATTCCAGAGGGTTGAGCCCGCCACAGAGAAGGACCCTCCCCTGGGAGCCGCCTGTTGGCATTGCCAGGAGGACGGCACCTGGAGAAGTCCCTCTCTGTGGGAGCGAATCGGTCGAAGGGATGTGTGGGGTAGGATACGATCACGCAGATAGCTAGGACCTGTGCCATGGAGCGCTTTAAAGATGGTAATCAACACCTTGAAGCGCACCCGAAAGGTACTCCTTGCAGGCAGCTGGGCAAATGCAATTCTTCCAGAGAGACCTTTGGAGGTTTGTCTGTGTCCTTGGGGTCACCTGAGTGGAGCAAATGGGGATGGAGCAGAGGTGGGTGTCACAGAACGGTTCACCCAGAACCGAAAATGTGAGTGTGTGCCTTCCACACACCTGTGCGGCAGCAAAAACACGACTATCCGTATTTTTCGGAGTATAAGACGCTCCGAAAGTATAAGACGCCCCTAAGCTTTTTGGGGAGGAAAACAAGAAAAAAAAAACAATCTGCCTCTGCCTCCCAGCTATTTGCCTCCTTGCAGCAAACAGAAAACAGCTTGGAGACTCTGGAAAGAGTGCAGAGAAGAGCAACCAAGAGGATTAGGGGACTGGAGACTAAAACATAGGAAGAACGGTTGCAGGAACTGGGTAGGTCTAGTTTGATGAAGAGAAGAACCAGAGGAGACAGGAGAGCAGTCTTCCGATATCTCAGAGGGTGCCACAAAGAAGAGGGAGTCAAGCTATTCTCCAAGGCACCTGGGGGCAGGACAAGAAGCAATGGGTGGAAACTAATCAAGGAGAGAAGCAACTTAGAACTGAGGAGAAATTTCCTGGCAGTTAGAACAATTGATCAGTGGAACTCCTTGCCTCCAGAAGTGGTGAATGCCCCAACACTGGAAGTCTTTAAGAAGATGTTGGATAGCCATTTGTCTGAAACAGTATAGGGCTTCCTGCCTAGGCTGGGGGGTTGGACTATGGGGCATACCAAGGTGTTGTGACTATCTATATATCTATATCTATATCTATCTATCTATCTATCTATCTATCTATCTATCTATCTATCTCCATATATCTATCCATCCCTATCTCTATCTATCTATCTATCTATCTATCTATCTATCTATCTATCTATCTATCTATCCATCCATCCATCCATCCATCCATCTAATGTTTATCTATATCTTATATCTATATCTTATATCTTTATATATTATATCTATATAAATAAAAATGTAACTGTTCATTTGTTCAAAACAGGTAATCTCCGAAAGATGTGGAGACTCTGGAAAGAGTGCAGAGAAGAGCAACCAAGATGATTAGGGAACTGGAGACTAAAACATATGAAGAACTGTTGCAGGAGCTGGGTATGTCTAGTTTGATGAAAAGGAGGACTAGGGGAGACATGATAGCAGTGTTCCGATATCTCAGAGGGTGCCACAAAGAAGAGGGAGTCAAACTATTCTCCAAGGCACCTGGGGGCAGGACAAGAAGCAATGGGTGGAAACTAATCAAGGAGAGAAGCAACTTTAGAACTAAGGAGAAATTTCCTGACAGTTAGAACAATTAACCTCTGGAACAGCTTGCCTCCAGAAGTTGTGAATGCCCCAACCCTGGAAGTCTTTAAAAAGATGTTAGATAGCCATTTGTCTGAAATGGTATAAGGTTCCTGCCCACGCAGGGGGTTGGACTAGAAGGGCTACAAGGTCCCTTCCAACTCTGCTATTGTATTGTATTGTATTAAGTACTGCACCAATTGCTTTCAAATTTTCACACAACGTTCCTATCAAATACGGCACCAATGATATATATAGATTGTGTAGATGTCATGCCTGTGCCAGGTACACGCAACGGAAATGTAAATACAGAGTGCGGCCCTTCTGCGTGTTTCCCTCACTCGGCCCCCTCCCTTTCACGGCCCCTCCCGGCCACTTCTTTTCCCGCTTCACGTGTGCGGCGGCGGTCATCCCTCGCACTTCTCCGTCATCGGCGCAATGGTCGCCTCCTCATCAATCGCCGGCGGCGAGAGAGGTTGCTGAGGAGGCGTGGGTGTGGGGCGACATTATCGTTGGTGGTGGCGACCCCACAAACGATAACGGCGGTCCACGCCCACACAAGGACCTGAGGCCGCCACCGCCCTCCTCCTCCAGGACTCTTGACCCTACCTGTAGGGGCCAAGAGGAGCTTCTGCTGGTAAAGTAGAGGAATAGAGAGAAAGAGAGAGGGAAAAATACAGTAGGTAGGTAGGTAGATAGGTAGAGCAAGAGGGAGAAATACAGTAGGTAGGTAGGTAGAGAGATAGAGAGAGAGGGAGAAATACAGTAGGTGGGTAGAGGGATAGAGAGGGGGGGAGAAATACGGTAGGTAGGTAGGTAGGTAGGTAGGTAGGTAGGTAGGTAGGTAGGTAGGCAGGCAGGCGCAGGTTTTTGTTATTTAATAGGTTTTAAATTTATGTATTTTGTACCATTTATGTATGTTGTTTTTAAATTCCTGTGCGCCGCCCTGGGTCCTTTTGGAGAAGGGCGGGATATAAATTGAATAAAATAAATAAATAAAAAATAAATAGAGGGAGAAATACGGTAGGTAGGTAGGTAGGTAGAGAGAGAGAGAGAGGAAGAAATACGGTAGGTAGGTAGGTAGGTAGGTAGGTAGGTAGGTAGGTAGGTAGGTAGAGGGATAAAGGGAGAAATACAGTAGGTAGGTAGGTAGGTAGGTAGGTAGGTAGGTAGGTAGGTAGGTAGGTAGGTAGGTGATAAAGAGAGGGAGAAATACAATAGGTAGGTAGAGGGATAGAGAGGGAGGGAGAAATACAGTAGGTAGGTAGGTAGAGGGATAGAAAGGGAGAAATACAGTAGGTAGGTAGAGGGATAGAGAGGGGGGGAGAAATACAGTAGGTAGGTAGGTAGGTAGGTAGGTAGGTAGGTAGGTAGGTAGGTAGAGGGATAAAGGGAGAAATACAGTAGGTAGGTAGGTAGGTAGGTAGGTAGGTAGGTAGGTAGGTAGGTAGGTAGGTGATAAAGAGAGGAACAAATACAATAGGTAGGTAGAGGGATAAAGAGAGGGAGAAATACAGTAGGTAGGTAGGTAGAGGGATAGAGAGAAAGGGAGAAATACAGTAGGTAGGTAGAGGGATAGAGAGGGGGGGAGAAATACGGTAGGTAGGTAGGTAGGTAGGTAGGTAGGTGATAAAGAGAGGAACAAATACAATAGGTAGGTAGAGGGATAAAGAGAGGGAGAAATACAGTAGGTAGGTAGGTAGAGGGATAGAGAGAGAGGGGGAGAAATATGGTAGGTAGGTAGGTGGATAAAGAGAGAGAGAAATACAGTAGGTAGGTAGGTAGGTAGAGGGAGGGAGAAATACGGTAGGTAGGTAGGTAGGTAGGTAGGTAGGCAGGTAGGTAGGTAGGTGGAGAGAGAGAGAGGGAGAAATACAGTACGTAGGTAGGTAGGGCTTATGTGGTGGTTGTGTGTACATGTTTGTGTGTGCAGGTGTACATCTACACACAGATTGGTTGGCCATTTAACCAGAGTGGGCCACAGCAACATGTGGCTGGGAACAGCTAGTATATATGTACAAAGTGAGAGCAAGTCTGCCCCTCCAGCGAGCTGCAACATCACACAGCGATTGCTTCCGCTCCCTCCTCCCCCAGGAATCACACACACACACACACACACACACACTCAGCGTGCACCAAAGCGGAGGATTAAAGGGGCTCTTATCAGTCTCCAGGGAAGACGGAGAACTGCCAAACTGGAACAGGCCAACGCTCCATTTAATCCCACCGAAGCCGACGGGGCGCACGAGTGAGCCAGCGAGCGGGAGGAGCGAGGCTCAAATCTTGGCAGAGAAAGCCCCGGAGGCACAGGCTTCCTGATGCTCTCCCCCCCCCCCTCGTTCCTCACAACCCGCCTTCGTCTCCTCCCCACAACTCAACAGCCCCCCCAACCCACAAGCAGAAGACATCCATCATTTGCAATTGTTCTACTGGCCAAAGGGGGCTGCGTGTGTCGGATCCTGCTCCCTACAGACCCGCACACGTGTGCGCACACCCCCCCCCCCCGGCCTGAGCATTTCAGGACTTCATCGGCTGTCAAAGCCAAGAGCCCGGGTCTGATGGGCTGGAGGGGGCGGGGGAGGGGGGCTTCGGCCTACCAAGAGCACTGGTTCAAAAGGGGAGAGGGGCTTGGTTAAAGGCGAGGAACACGGTCGGCCGTTCGGTGAATTCGGATTCCTCGTTTGACTTTGCTTGTTGGAAGGTCACAAGAGGGGATCCTCGGGTACCCTGCGGCCGTCATAAATACGGAGCCCCCTGCCAGACGTCTGAATTCTGACTGCGTGGCGACGGGGAACGCTGCAACAGCCGTAAGGGTGAAAAACGGTTATAAGTCCCTCCCTTTTTTTAATCCCCCCCCGTGCCGTTGTCAGGTTTTTAAAGAAGAGATTAGACAGCTGTTTGTCCGAAACGGTACTACAGGGTTTCCTGCCTGAGCAGGGGGTTGGGCTAGAAGACCTCCAAGGTCCCTTCCAGCTATTCACCACTTCAACCAACTGGTTATCCAATCTCTTCTTAAAAACTTCCAGTGTTGGAGCATTCACAAGTTCCGGTGGCAAGCTGTTCCCCTGGTGAATTGTCCTCACTGTTAAGAAGTTTCTCCTCAATTCCAGGGTGCTTCCCTCCTCGGTTAGTTTCCACCCGTTGCTTCCTGTCCTGCCTTCGTGGGCTTTTCAGACACTTGGCTGTCCAGTCTCTTCTTCAAAACCTCCAGGGCTGGAGCAATTACAACTTCCAGTGGCAAGCTGTTCCTCTGACTAATCGTTCTAACTGTCAGGAAATTCCTCCTCAGTTCTAAGTTGCTTCTCTCCTTGATTAGTTTCCACCCATTGCTTCTTGTTCTGCCCTCAGGTGCCTTGGAGAATAGCTTCTCTTCTTTGGGGCAACCCCTGAGATACTGGAAGACTGCTATCATGTCTCCCCTCCGGGGATTACCCACTTCAATATACTACTACTATACTAATATTACTATTCCCCTTCAGCTTCTCATCCAAGAAGCTTCTTCAGTGCTGACCGAACAGCAGAGGAGAAGGATTTAATACAATACAATACAAGAGCAGAGTTGGAAGGGACCTTGGAGGTCTTCTAGTCCAACCCCCTGCCTAGGCAGGAAGCCTTATACCGTTTCAGACCAATGGCTATCCAACATCTTCTTAAAGACTTGCAGTGTTGGGGCATTCACAACTTCTGAAGGCAACTTCTGTTCCACTGATTAATGGTTCTCACTGTCAGGAAATTCCTCCTCAGTTCTAAGTTGCTTCTCTCCTTGGTGAGTTTCCACCCATTGCTTCTTGTCCAGCCTTCAGGGGCTTTGGCGAATAGCTTGACTCCCTCTCCTTTGGGGCAGCCCCTGAGATATTAGAAGACTGTTATAACTTGCCTTTTTTGTGTGTTTTTGTGGTGCTGTTTTTCATAGGTTGGACTCTTTGTGTAAAGACAGATGCAAAAAGGGAGTTAAATCGTTCTGCTTTCTCCCTGTTGCCTGTTCACCTTATTGCCACTTTCTCCCGACAATGGACCAATTGTTTCTTTAGCTTTTTTCTTGTTTTTAACATGTTGGAAGAAGCTTTTGTTGTTGATGTTGTTGTTTAACTTTTGTCGCAAGCCTTTGTTCATTGTAAGCCTTAGCTTTCCTCACTTCCTCTTTACAGGCTCGGGCTATTTGCTGATATTCGGTTATTTGTCCCTTCTTTCCACGTTTTCTGCTCGCTGGCGTAAATAGCCAACTACGGTGATGCGGTTGATCGGAGCTGAGCAGAAACCGAGATGCATTTACAAACCACAATTTGGAAGATCGCTAGTAACCGCGCTGTAGAAATCACAAGCCGCGTTTAAATTCAGGAAAAGAGCATGTAAGATGGGGAAAGAGGTGTGCGGGGGAAAATATATGCCCACGTTCCTTAAATCAGGAATGCCCCAAGGTTGGGTTTCTTTAGGCCAAAAGTCACGCTTGGACCTTGAACGACATGCAAGGAGCAGGTAGTCCTCGACGTACGACAATGGAGCCCCAAACTTTGGTTGTTAAGCGAGGCGTTTGTGACATCTTGCCCCATTTTACGAGCTTTCTGGCCACCGTCGTTCAGCGAATCACCGCGGTTGATAAGTTAAGTAACCCGGTTGTTAAGCGATTCTGGTTTCCTCTGGCCAGGAGGTCGCAAAAGGGGATTTCACCGCCCCCCCCCCGGAAACACTACGACCGTCATAAACGGGAGTCAATTGGCCAAGCGTCCGAATTTTGATCAGGGGATCATGGAAGGCTGCTGTGCAAAGGTCTGAACTGCGAAAAAAAGGGCCATACGTCCCTTTTCTTCCCCTAGTGCTGTTGTAACTTTGAACGGTCATTAAACGAACCATCGTAAGTCAATGACTTACAAAAAGCACGGCCAGGACAAAGACAAGGTAAAGCCACAACAACAAGAAAATGAAATGTGATACGATTTAATGGGAGGCCTCTCTATCTCAGAGGAGAATGAATACAATCATATTTTTCTTTCTTTCTTCTATTACATTCACGAAAAAAATTTTTAGGGGGACGGACGGACACATTTTTCCAGCTTTTTTGGGGGGGGGGTTGTTCTTTGCTTCCAACCCTTTCAAAAATGTATCCCAATTGCTTTGTGGCCGCCTGGCGCTCTTATGATCTCATTTTGACGAGTGGATGGGGGCTCGTTTAATTATTGATGGTCGATACCTCCCACAATGCACTTGCAGACGGGCGATTAAAGACAAGGAGGGATGCCATTAAAGAAATACGAGAAAGCTCGGGGCTTTTAAAAGGAGGGAGGGGAGAGAGAGAGAGAGAGAGAGAGAGAGAGAGACTGAAAATAAAATAATAAAAAAATAGGCAGCCAGCTCAACGGAGGGAGGAGGGTGAGGGAGGGATCTGAATTAATTTAATTTCAAAATGGTTTCCAGAAATAGGCGTGTCGCAGAAACAAAGGCAGGCCTGAACAAAACAAAAAAAGACACTTTTGTGTGTGTGTGGGTGTGGGTGTGGGTGTGTGGCAAGGGGAGGAGAGGGGTGGGGGGAAGGCAAACACACAAGGATAACCACAAGATAAAAGAAAAGCCCAGCCTATCCATACGGCTGGTTGTTTGTTTGCCTGCCGTAGCCAGATGGGAATAATTCTGCATCCAGGCGGTTAAAAGGAGGAAGAAGAAGAAGAAGAAGAAGAAGAAGAAGAAGAAGAAGAAGAAGAAGAAGAAGAAGAAGAAGAAGAAGAAGAAGAAGAAGAAGAAGAAGAAGAAGAAGAAGAAGAAGAAGAAGAAGAAGAAGAAGAAGAAGAAGAAATAATAATAATAATAAAATAAAACCAGAGGTAGAACATTAAAAACAGATCGAGGAAATAGAAGGGGGCGGGGACAATGAGGGGGCTGGAGGATAAAACATAATGGAGAACGATTGCTGGACTTGTATAAGATCGCCTGCTTGAGCGGGGGGTTGGACTAGAAGACCTCCAAGGTCCCTTTCCAGCTTGATTCGGTTCTGATTCTAAAATGGTATAAGATCTCTATAGAACAATTAGTCAGTGGAACAGAAGTTGCCTCCAGAAGTTGTGAATGCTCCAACACTGGAAGTCTTTAAGAAGATGTTGGATAGCCATTTGTCAGAAAGGGTAGAGGGTTTCCTGCCTAGGCAGGGGGTTGGACTAGAAGACCTCCAAGGTCCCTTCCAACTCTTGTTATTGTATTATATTGTATTGTATTATCTCCTGCTTGAGCAGGGGATGGACTAGAAGACCTCCAAGGTCCCTTCCAACTCTTGTTATTGTATTATATTGTATTGTATTATCTCCTGCTTGAGCAGGGGATGGACTAGAAGACCTCCAAGGTCCCGTCCAACTCTTGTTATTGTATTATATTATATTGTATTATCTCCTGCTTGAGCAGGGGGTTGGACTAGAAGACCTCCAAGGTCCCTTCCAACTCTGCTATTGTATTGTTTTGTATCATCTCCTGCTTGAGCAGGGGGTTGGACTAGAAGACCTCCGAGGTCCCTTCCAACTCTTGTTATTGTATTATATTGTATTGTATCATCTCTCCTGCTTGAGCAGGGGGTTGGACTAGAAGACCTCCAACGTCCCTTCCAACTCGTTATCGTATTGCATTGTATTATACAATACAATAGCAGAGTTGGAAGGGACCTTGGAGGTCTTCTAGTCCAACCCCCTGCATGGGCAGGAATTATCTCCTGCTTGAGCAGGGGTTGGACTAGAAGACCTCCGAGGTCCCTTCCAACTGTGCGATTCTAACAAAGAGAAGGACTAAGGGTGACATGATAGTATCTTCCAATATTTGAGGGGCTGCCCCAAAGAAGAGGAGGGGGGTCAACCCATTCTCCAAAGCCCCAGAAGGCAGGAGAAGAAGCAACGGGTGGAAACTCATCAAGGAGAGAAGCAACCTGGAATTGAGGAGGGATTTCCCGACAGTAAGAACAATCAACCCTTGGGACTGCTTGCCACTAGAAGCTGTAATTGCTCCATCCCCAGAGGTTTTTAAGAAGAGACTGGACATTTGTCTGAAAGGGTGGGGGGGGCTTCCTGCTTGAGCAGGGGGTTGGGACTCGAACGGGGGTCTCCGATCCCCAAGGCTGTGGCCCACTATCGGGCCACAGCCTATATGAACCAGGGCGTGCGCAAACGCCGCAGATCCACTTGTGCAAGTGCACACATGCCTGCCCACTGGCCCGCCACTTACACGGCCCGGTTCCCCTTCCTGCCAGACCGCCAAGCCGCAAAGGCCGTAGACCGGCTGGACTAGATGACCTCCAAGGTCCCCTTCCAACCCTGTCAGGCTGTTGAAATGAAATGCAGCATGGGCGAAAGACGGCCGAATCCGTGAATTACCGCAACTGTAAGCTACACTTCCTGTCCCCCTCTGCGGAGAAGGAGGAGCGTAGCCCTGCAACCCAGGGTATTCCTCGACCCACCATCGCAAGCCCCCAACCTCCGTTGCTAAGCGAGACAGTTGTTAAAGGGCGTTTTTTGCCACCTTTGTTATATGTCAATCAGAGCAGCGAGTAATACGGTTGTGCCATGAATCCTCGTTTGCTTTCACTTGTCGGGAGGTCGCAAAGAAGGGATCGTCGCAGGAGCCCCGGGCCCCTGCGGCCGTCGTAAATACGAGCCCACTGCCCGATTCTGACTGTGTGGCCAAGCCTGCGATGGCCGTAAGGGTGAAAAACGGTCATAAATCCCTTTTCTTTTCAGGGCCCTTGTCGGGTTTTTAAGAAGAGACTCGACAGCTGTTTGCCTGAAATGATATTATGGGGTTTCCTGCCTGAGCAGGGGGTTGGACTAGAAGACCTCCGAGGTCCCATCCCACTCGCCCGATCGCATTGGGGGAAGTTGCTGTGGCCTAGAGGTGGAGCTCTCACCTCACAAGCAGGAGGTGGTGAGTTCAATCCTAGGTAGAGGCACAAGTAGGGTCTCCTGCTTGGGGCAGGGGGGTTGGACTAGATGACCTGCAAGGTCCCTTCCAACTCTGTTAATGAGAAAAGAAAGAGAAGGAGAAGGAGAAGAAGGAGAAGGAGAAGAAGATGTAGGGTCTCCTGCTTGGGGCAGGGGGGTTGGACTAGATGACCTGCAAGGTCCCTTCCAACTCTGTTAATGAGAAAAGAAGGAGAAGAGAAGGAGAAGGAGAAGGAGAAGAAGATGTAGGGTCTCCTGCTTGGGCAGGGGGTTGGACTAGATGACCTGCAAGGTCCCTTCCAACTCTGTTAATGAGAAAAGAAGAAGAAGGAGAAGATGATGATGTAGGGTCTCCTGCTTGGGCAGGGGGTTGGACTAGATGACCTGCAAGGTCCCTTCCAACTCGGTTCATCTGTTACAGAGTCTCTTCAGAGACCCTGGACCCACACAAGCCTCAGCTGTCCTGGTTTGCCCCCACCACTTCAGGAAGGTCTTTACCCAAGGTTCAAGGCCCCTTTTCATTCCCCCCACCCCCTCCTCGATGCCAGGGTGGCCACTGAGGGACAACAAAGCCCCTGGTGCTCTCAAGGGACGGTGCCCCCCCCCTGGCTTCCTGCTGCCCAGGGCACGGGAGCTATCGCACAGCTCTGCCCCCCCCCTCCCCACAGAGCCTCGTTAAGGTATTTTACGAGCGCCGCTCCTCCCCGAAGCCCTCCGAGAGCGCCAAGACGGAGACATCAAAGGCCCTCCGCGGGGCTTCCCCCAAGAAGGGAATTCCCTCTCCATCAAGGGAGCGTTAGGCCAATTTCAGCCGCCAGCCGCAGGGGAGGCGGGCAAGGCAGACAATCTGCCTCCCGCCCGCCCAGGCAAGTGCCCAACAATTCACAGCTAATTAGAGGCAGGCGGAGGGTTTCCTCCCCCTAAATCCCTTTTCCGCCCCACTTCAGCAGGCCTGTTCTCCACCCCCCCCTCCCCACCCGTCCCTCGTCCCCTGGGCAACCTGGAATAAATCAACCGCCTTTATTAAAAATTTAAAAAAAAGGGACCCAGGTGGCCTTGGCGATTCCTGGTGCCAGATTCCCTCCCGCCCGATCACAGAGTAGTCGGCTGGCAGCCGAGCGTGCCTCTGCCCGCCAAGCCGAAGCCGGGAGAGACCGCGGGGGCTGCCAAGGTCCACGGGCGGCTTCCCTGTCGCTGACATGAGCTCAGCCTCGCCTGGCTAGAACTGCAGGCTGGCAGCCAGAGGGACACGTGTGCCGGGGACGGGGGACGGAGAACCGCCTGGAGGTTGCAGGATTTGCATCCAACGAAGGCCAGCCGGCTTAGGCGCGAGCGAGCGAGTGGGGAATCCTCTCCTGTTCTCCAGGCAGGCGTCTCGCCTCCTTCCCCTCACCCCCCACCCCTCCTTTCCCCAGCGTCTTTTGCCGCTCAGGGAGGCCGAGACGGGGATGAGAAGCTCCCTTGGTGCACGTCGGAAATTTCCATTCCTCTGGCAGACGTCTCCCCAGAGAGAAGAGGAGGAGGACAGCGATCGATTGGCAGAAAGGAACCTCTCAAAGGGCTTGTTGGGGTTCTTAAGGCCACCGCGAGAAGGATCGTTCTAGAGAGGGAGGGGGAGGAATGGGGGAGGGGGCAGAGGGCCTGGGGTTTCTTTGAGCATGATATATAATGGGTGGATGGACACAAATGAGATAGATAGATGATGGATGGAAGGGTGGACAGACAGATGGACGGACAAAATGATAGATGATAAATAGATGATAATGATAGATGAGATAATGGATGGATGGATGGATGGATGGATGGATGGATGGATGGATGGATGGATGGATGGATGGATGGACGGACGGACGGACAGACAGATAGACACATGGATGGATGGATGGATGGATGGATGGATGGATGGATGGATGGATGGATAGATAGATAGATAGATAGATAGATAGATAGATAGATAGATAGATAGATAGATACATGATAGGTAGATGATAGACAGATAATGGTACGTAGATGGTAGTCCTCCACTTACAACCACAATGGAAGCCAGGCAGTTGTTAATGAGTTATCCCCCTTTTCTTGACCTCTTTTTGCCACAGTTAAGCAAACCAATGCAGTGATTGCTAAATGAGTCCTGCGGTCACTAAGCGAATCCGACCTCCCCCATTGACTTTGCTTGTCGGAAGCCGGCTGGGAAAGTTGCAAAGGGTCGTCTCTTGAGCCCGGGAAATTTCAACCGCCAACTGTTTGCCTCCTCTTGGGTGGCGTTTCCCTTGCCCGCCCAGCCTGCCCACCGGCCGATACGCAAGGACCCACCTCATAAACTGGCTGAAGGCTTTGTAGTTTGTCAAGGTGTGGTAGTCTTCCTCGGTGAAAACGTGGTCAACGTCTTCCAGGCCCCAAGTCATGAGCAGCTGGGCCGAGGACTTCTGCTCCACCTTCGAAGGAAGGAAGGGGACACAAAGGCTCA
>CM077647.1:181676583-181926583 GCA_039707465.1 Rhabdophis nuchalis
CCGTTCCTATGTTTTAGTCTCCAGTCCCCTAATCCTCTTTCTTGCTCTTCTCTGCACTCTTTCTAGAGTCTCAACATCTTTTTTAACATCGTGGTGACCAAAACTGGATGCAAATATTCCAAGTGTGGCCTTCCCAAAGGATTAACTCTTCGCGTGATCTTGATTCTCTCCCTCTGTTGATGCAGCCTAGAACTGGGTTGGCTTTTTGGGCAGCTGCTGCCCACGGCTGGCTCCTATCTAAATGGTTGTCCACTAGGACTCCAAGATCCCTCTCACAGTTACATCTCTTGCCTCCCTGCTCTGGTGGGTCACATAGACGTCACTGGGAAAAGAGGGTCCTTCCAATAACAGGGGGAACCACCCAGTGGTGGGATTCAGCCGGTTCGCACCTATTCGGGAGGACCGGTTCTTAACTTTCTAACCGGTTGTTGGAAGAAATCTCCTTTTGTGTTTTTTCCCCACTTTCCAGGGCTCATCCTGGAAGGAAGGCAGGAAGGAAACACTCTGGTGTTGTTTCTAGCCTCATTTGGATTGCCCTGCTTACAGAAACTGCCTCTCTGGTTAGCCCTTGTTACATGGTAATAACAGTTAAGGCGGAACGCCCATCGACGCGAGCGATGTTGAGTTGGCCACGACCACCCAGTCACATGACCACCGCCCCCACGCCTACCCAGCTGGTCATTAGGGCAGAGAACCAGGTGTTAAATTATTTGACTCCCACCACTTGGAACCCCCATGGCGAAATAGGGCTCCCTGCCTAGGCAGGGGACTTGGACTAGAAGACCTCCAAGGTCCCTTCCAACTCTGCTACTGTATTGTATTGTATTGTATTGTATTGTATTGTATTGTATTGTATTGAAAGCCCTTCTTCGGGGTCCCCCCCAAATGGCCCCCCCTTAAGAAAGGGGACCCCTAACACCCCTGCTCTGGCAGGTCACATAGATGTCGCTGGGAAATGAGGGTCCTTCCCATAGCGATTCATCTTTAAATCGCTCCATGGCTCGGGGCCTAGCTATATGCGAGACCGCCTCCTGCCCCATACATCCCTTCGTCCGCTCCGCTCCCAGAGAGGGTCTTCTCTGGGTACCGTCGGCCAGGCAATGCCGGTTGGCGACGCCCAGGGGAAGGGCCTTCTCTGTGGCGGGCCCAGCCCTCTGGAACGACCTAACCCCCGACCTACGCACCACCTCGGACCTCCGCCTCTTCCACCAGCGTCTTAAGACGTATTTATTCCAACAAGCCAGCCTAGCATAGCTCCCCGTTTCTGACTTTTATCTATAAATTTTAATTCTCAGGGTTTTAAATGGGTTTTTAGCACGGGACTTAATTTAATTGCTTTTAATAATATATTCTGTCATTTTGTTATGGTTTTTTAATAATGCCTGTGCGCCGCCCTGGGTCCTAACAAGGAGAAGGGCGGGGTATAAATTTGAAAAATAAAAATAAAATAAACCTGGGAAGCAGGGGCTGTACATGGCCTGGGGACAGGGTATTGGAAGGGCGAGGGGGTTGGTGTTCACTCACTTCCCCTACCGGTTTACAAATGTGACTCCGCGCCCTTCCGCGCATGAGCTTTGGGCTAAAAAAAAAAGTGCCTATAGAGCTGGGGCAGGTGGGCGGGGCCAGCCGCGATTTTGGCTACCGGTTCGGGCGAACCGATCCGAACAGGCTGAATACCACCTCTTCTCCCCCCCCCCCCCGTGACCACCAGTACCTGGAAGGAAACTGGTTGCCGCTGCGGCTCCCACAAAGAGAGGCGTTCGAATCTCGGCCGACACAATTTTGAATCGATTGCAGCAGCACTAGGAGTACAGGTGGTCCAACTCCCCCCGTGCGGGTGAGAACCGAGGGCAGAAATCCTGCCAGGGGGCCAAGCCAAGCTTCCATTTCTCCCCCCCCCCCTCCCACCCACCCTCAAAACTGGTTCTCCTCTACCTAAGGTCAGGAAAGGACGCCGCTAAAGAAGTCCTCGTTCTGTTGGCGAATTGGCTCGGCGCAAAAGTACACACCCACCAACGATACAGGATACGGGTCCGTGTGGGAGAGAGGGAAAACGGCTTCGGTTTGGGGGGGGGGGGGGCGACTTACTAATTTTTTGCGCTTCCTGGGTTTCCCCGGCTTGTTCTCCTTCTGCTTCCTCGGCCCTCGTTTCTTCTTCTTGACGACGAGGGGACTCTCCAAGCTGCACAAATCCTCCTCTTCGTCGTCTGGAATGCAAAAGAAGGAAGGGGAAAGGATCCCCAGGCGTCAAAGGAAAAGAAGGGGAAAAAAAGACAGACAGGAGGAGGAAGAATTCGCTCGCCTGCTTTGAAACCGCTTCAGCGCCACTTCCGAGCTCCATGGCCAGGGACAAGAGTTGGAACAAGGGATGACACAACCGTTCAGTTGAGGAACTGAGTCAGAAACTGGGGAATACACGGCGATAAGGGTGTGTCTTTAAGAGCTTATCAGACTCAGTTCAACCAATGAGAGAACGAGGTCAACCCATCCATGACCCCATTCCTCCTCTTCCCTCACTATGGAAAAGGCTTTTGGAGTAGGGGGGCTTCCTTGCAGATGTTTCAAGTCCCAGCGAGGGAACATCATCAGTGGTAATTAACCCCACTCCCTTCTAGGACTGAAGATGTTCACTAGTTGGGTCATGAAATGTCTGCAGGAAAACCACCCAGCTCAGAGAGCGCCAAGGACCCCACAGTCCTCCTAGTCTTCTTCCTTCTTCTCATCTTCCTCCTCCCCCTCCCAAACCCTAATCCCTCATAGCACTGATGATGTTCCCTAGTTGGGTCATGAAACGTCTACAAGAAAACCACCAAGCTCAGAGAGCACCAAGGCCCCCTCAGTTCTCCTCCTCCTCCCCTTCTAACACTTAGTTGGGCCACGAAATGTCTGCGAGATAACCATCAAGTTCAGAGACCACCAAGGACCCCACAATCCTCCTCCTCCTTTCCGCAAACCCCACTCCCTTCTAGCACTGATGATGTTCCCTAGTTGGGCCATGAAACGTCTACAAGAAAACCACCAAGCTCAGAGATCACCAAGGACCCCACAATCATCCTCCTCCTTCCCCTCCTCCTCTCCACAAACCTCACTCCCTTCTAGGACTGATGATGTTCCCTAGTTGGGTCATGAAACGTCTGCGAGAAAACCATCAACTTCAGACAGCACCAAGGAACTCGTAGTTATCCCTCCTCCCCCTTCTTCCTCCATTCCACAAATCCTTCTACCCCTCCATGTTTCCTAGCTGGGCGATGCAAGGAATCAATCCAGCTCAAGAGAGTCAAGAACTCCCACCATTCAACCCCGAGTGACAAGCATTTTCTTCTACTCGAACCCTGCATTGCCCCCCCCTCTAATCCAGAGAAGTTGTATTACTATTTCCCCCTTTTTAACAGGTGTTTTTACTCTCAACCGTACCCTGTAGGGCTTAAAGGAGGCCTCAAGCTCCTTCTCCTATGTCTCCTAGGCTTATTATGCCCCCCACCTTCCAGAAGTACTGGCGGGGGGGAGAGAAAATGTAGTTAACAACACAACCATCCCTAGAAAGGGGTCAGGCTCCCAATTTCCCAAGGCCTGGCACAAGTGTGAGAGCCACGAGCGGCGCTAGTCCCTTTTGACGCCCGCAGGTGCGGCAACGCAACGCAACTCCTTAATAGGAGTCACGGGGGCCAGCTCCCCTCTCGTTCCCCAGTGTTGTAAATCAGAAGCAACTCCACCTCACCACCGCAGAAATGTTAAAGATGGAGGAGGAGGAGGAGGAGAGGCCATTAATTCCCACCCCCCCACCCCCCTCCGACACGTTTTGTAACCTCCCGCTCTTCCCCCCCACGTTGCACGGTGAGAAAGGTCTGTATCGATGCGCCAAACCGACTCGATTAATAGCACAGGACAGCTACCTCGGCGGTAATTAGATGCTCCGGAGACTCTCGGAGCCCCCTCCAGCGATTGCTCAGCCGCCTCGCCAAGACAAAAATGGGCAAGGCGCCTCCGCTGTTAACCCGGCTGTGATTAATGGGGGGTATCCCCCAACCGAGTGTCAACGTTGAGAAGAAGGCTTCCCCCCCCCGCCGCCACCCCCAAATCGGAAGCGCCCATCCATCACCTGCTGTCACCGCTTAACAAAAAAACCCCGAAGGGAAAGATTTATGCTCCTTGCAGGCAGCTGGCCATTTGCAGTCTTTTTTTTAAGAGGGTCCTTGAGGCCGCTTGGTGCTTTTTTTCCCCCCAAGAGGCAACTGAACGTCCTGGGTTTTTTTTTCCTTTGAGAGCGTTTCGCTTCTCATCCAAGAAGCTTCCTCGACTTCGATAGCATAGTGGGGAAGGGAAGGATTTATGCTCCTTGCAGACAGCTGGTTATTTGCATGCTTTTGGGGGGGGGGAGTCGTTTAGGTCACTGGACGCCCCAAAGATGCCTTTTTTTTCAAGAGGCAACTGGACTTTCTGGGTTTTTTTTTCCTTTGAGGACGTTTCGCTTCTCATACGAGAAGCTTCTTCGGCTCTGACTGGCCGGTGGTGGGGAAAGGAAGGATTTATATATGATGCTCCTTTGCAAACTGCTGGTCATTTGCATCCTTTGGGAGAGTCCTTGAGGCCACTTGGAAGTTTGTCTGGGTCCTTTCAGCAGTTCCAAGAAGGCTCCATGCCCCTTTGCACCACTCGGGTGACCCTGAGGACACAGACAAACCTCCAAGTGGCCTCAACGACCCCCTAAAAAGGAGGCAAATGACCCAGCTGACTGCAAGGAGTCTAAATCCTTCCTCACCATCCAGTCAGAGCCGAAGAAGCTCCTTGGATGAGAAGCGAAACGTCCTCAAAAGCATTTTTGAGACTCCAAGTGGCCTCAACGACCCTCTAAAAAGGAGGCAAATGACCCAGCTGACTGCAAGGAGTCTAAATTCATCCTCACCATCCAGTCAAAGCCGAATAAGCTCCTTGGATGAGATGTGAAACGTCCTCAAAAGCACCTTTGGGACTCAAAACGGCCTCAACGACCCTCTAAAAAGGAGGCAAATGACCAGCTGTCTGCAAGGAACATAAATCCTTCCTCACCATCCAGTCAGAGCCGAAGAAGCCCCTCGCATGAGAAGCGAAACGTCCTCAAAAGCACATTTGAGACTCCAGGTGGCCTCAACGACCCTCTAAAAGGGATGCAAATAACCAGCTGTCTGCAAGGAGTCTAAATCCTTCCTCACCATCCAGTCAGAGCCGAAGAAGCTTCTTGGATGAGAAGCGAAACGTCCTCAAAAGCATTTTTGAGACTCCAAGTGGCCTCAACGACCCTCTAAAAGGAGGCAAATGACCAGCTGTCTGCAAGGAGTCTAAATCCTTCCTCACCATCTAGTCAGAGCTGAAGAAGCTCCTCGCAGGAGAAGTGAAACGTCCTCAAAAGCACCTTTGAGACTCCGTGGCCTCAACGACCCTCTAAAAGGGATGTGAATGACCAGCTGTCTGCAAGGAGTCTAAATCCTTCCTCACCATCCGGTCAGAGCCGAAGAAGCTCCTCGGATGAGAAGCGAAACGTCCTCAAAAGCACCTTTGAGACTCCAAGTGGCCTCAACGACCCTCTAAAAGGGATGCAAATGACCAGCTGTCTGCAAGGAGTCTAAATCCTTCCTCACCATCCAGTCAGAGCCGAAGAAACTTCTTGGATGGGAAGAGAAACGTCTTCCAGGAAAAAATACCCAGAAAGCCCAGTTGCCTCTTGGAAAAAGAGACAACCTGGATGATTGAGGTTCTCCACAGACATGGACAACCTGAAGTCAACCGGTTCAGAAGAACCCACCACCTGCCGAGATGAAGGACACCAGATTCAGAGAACGTGGGCCTTCAGAGAGAGAAATGACATCCAAGCCCATCTGACAGTGAGAAGAGTTAACCAGTGGCACGACTTGTCACTGGATGTTGCACAGTGAGTCCAGAGATCGGACAGCGATGGATCCGAAACGATAAAGGTAGTCCTCGACTTACAGCAGTTCACTTAGTGACCATCCCAAAAGACCCGAAAGTCCACATTGCCTCTTGAAAAAGCACTTTTGGGACAACCATGACCTGGATGACTGAGAATCTCCCTAGATATTGACCGTTACAACGGCACTAAAAAAAAGGGACATGACCGTTTTTCACACTTTACAACCATTGGGCTGTCTCCGTGGTCGCGTGATCAAAATCCAGAGGCTCGGCAACTGACTCGTATTCATGATGTTCTGGGATCCTGGGATCCCCTTTTGCTTCCAACAAGCAAAAGGAAGCCAGCTTCACTTAACAACCTTTTCACTCATCTGCAAACTGCGGCGATTCATTTAACAACGTGGGCAAGAAAGGTGGAAAAAGGAGGGGAAATTCACGTAACAACTGTCTCACTTAGGGACAGGCATATGGGGCTCCATCATGGTCGTAAGTCGAGGAATATTTGTATAGATTAGATTTTTTTTAAAGATTTATTTAATTTTTTAAACCGCCCTACTCCCAAAGGATTCAAAGCGGTGTATAGGTTCGATGTATAGGTTCTCCGGCTAGTGCAGGGGGTTGGATTAGAGCAGGGGTCCCCAACCTTTTTGGCACCAGGAACCGGTTTCATGTAAAAAATATTCCGCGGACCGGTGGGAGCCTCCAGCAGGTCAGTTGAGTCACGTGGGCCGCACGCACGTTCGCCGGTCACGTGGAACCCGAGGCGGGAACCCGCATCTCGTGGGAACGCGACCCGGGGAGGGCGCCTTGCGTGCAACCGGGCGGGAAAGCTGCCAGGGGTCCTGGGCGAAGGATCCTCGGCTGGGGCAGGGAAGGACGGGCTGCTTCCTGGGCAGGAGGGCCTGGCAGCCCCTTCCCCCCGCGCAGGGCTGGGTGGTGCCCCAAACCCCCCTAATGCAGGCCGTTGCCCCTGTCCTGAGCCCCGGCCAGCCGCCAGAATAGCAGTGTTTGCTACACTTTCCTAAGAGTTGCACTACTCTCTCCGCCGCTCACTCCGGCCCGGTTACTATCAAGCCACGGACCGGCACTGGTCCGCGGCCCAGGGGTTGGGGACCCCTGGACTAGAGGACCTCGGAGGTCCTTTCCAGCCCTAGGATTCGATGTTCTAAATTCCTGGGAGACGGACAGGGGCCCTTTTCCCATTCGGGTTCAACAGCCTGGTCAACCCTAATCCTTATGGGATAGCTGACCGTCCCGTCCCGCGGGCATTTAGGGGGCGCGTCGGTTTTAGACAAGTGACAGATGGATTTATTAAAGTGCTGTTTTTGCGCCCGCAACTTTCTCCAAAACCTTTAAGTCTCTGTGCAATCTTTCTGCCTACCCACCCATCCGAACGAGACCTCTGAAAACCACGCATGTCGGCCTTTTCATGCAGTCAGAAAAGTCACGAACGGCTTCTGTCTCTGCATGAGGGGCCTTTTAGGGTTCGATTCCCATGACAGGTTCGAGGCGAGGTTCAAAGGCAGCACCGCCAGGTGAGGCTCTTAAAAGCCGAGAGCGGAGTTCCCCACCACCGCCACCAGGCCTGATGCAGGCGCTGCTTTGATCCGTTGGAAAACGCAGAGCCGCCCTTGACTTACAACCACGATTCGAAATGGAATAGAATACTAGAATAAATAGAACCGAGAAGATACTAGAGAATGGAGGAGAATAAACAGAACAGAATAGGAAGAATAGAAAATAGAATGGAAATTAGAAAAAAAAAAGAGGATTGTGTGACCCTGGGAGGTTGTAATAAATGTCATAAATAGGAACTAGCTTTTAAGTGTCTAAATTTTGATCACGGGACCATGGGATGCTACAATGGTCACAACATTGTAGGGGGAGAGCCTTCTCTGTGGCGGGGCCTGCCCTCTGGAACAACCTACCCCCCGACCTTCGTATCATCACCGACCTACGCCTCTTCCGCTGGGCACTAAAGACACATCTATTTCAAGAGGCTGGCCTGGCTTAGTTTTAATGGATATAGTTTTAATTTGATTTTAACCCTTTTTCTAATCTAAATTTTAGCACAGACCTTAATTTAATTCATTTTTAACTGTTTTGTACTGTATTGTTTTATATTTTTTATATTTCTGTGCACCGCCCTGAGTCCCCTCGGGGAGATAGGGTGGTATATAAATTTGAATAAATTAAATTAAATTAAAATGGTCATAAGTCCCTTTTTTTCAGTACCATTGTCCCTTTGAACAGTCATTAAATGAGCCGTTGTAAGTCGAGGACTGCCTATATTTCCAAAAAGCATGGCCAGGACACAGACAAGGTACAATACAATACAATACAATAGCAGAGTTGGAAGGGACCTTGTAGGTCTTCTAGTCCAACCCCCTGCGTGGGCAGGAACCTTATACCATTTCAGACAAATGGCTATCTAACATCTTTTTAAAGACTTCCAGGGTTGGGGCATTCACAACTTCTGGAGGCAAGCTGTTCCAGAGGTTAATTGTTCTAACTGTCAGGAAATTTCTCCTTAGTTCTAAGTTGCTTCTCTCCTTGATTAGTTTCCACCCATTGCTTCTTGTCCTGCCCCCAGGTGCCTTGGAGAATAGTTTGGCTCCCTCTTCTTTGTGGCACCCTCTGAGATATCGGAACACTGCTATCATGTCTCCCCTAGTCCTCCTTTTCATCAAACTAGACATACCCAGCTCCTGCAACCGTTCTTCATGTTTTATTTTTTATTTATTTTTTATTTTATTAAATTTATACCCCGCCCTTCTCCAAACGGACCCAGGGCGGCGCACAGGGATGTTAAAAACACATATAAAACATATAAAATTTTAAAAATTTTAGTCTCCAGTCCCCTAATTATCTTGGTTGCTCTTCTCTGCACTCTTTCCAGAGTCTCCACGTCTTTTCTACATCGTGGCGACCAAAACTGTATGCAGTATTCCAAGTGTGGCCTTACCAAGGCACTATACAGTGGCATTAACACTTCACGTGATCTAGATTCTCTCCCTCTGTTGATGCAGCCTAGAACTGTGTTGGCTTTTTTGGCAGCTGCTGCACACTGCTGGCTCATATTTAAATGGTTGTCCACTAGGATTCCAAGATCCCCCTCACAGTTGCTACTATTGAGCAAGGGCCCACCTATACTGTACCTGTGCATTTTGTTTTTCTTGCCTAAATGTAGAACCTTACTTTTTTCACAATTGAATTTCATTTTGTTAGATAGTGCCAAATGTTCAAGTTTGTCAAGATCCTTCTGTATCTTCAGCCTATCTTCTGGAGGGTTGGCTATTCCTGCCAGCTTGGTGTCGTCTGCAAATTTGATGAGTTCCCCATTTATCCCCTCATCCAAATCATGGATGAAGATGTTGAAGAGTCCTGGGCCTAAAACAGAGCCTTGGGGGACTCCACTGAATACTTCCTTCCATGTAGATGCAGTTCCATTGAGGACTACACGTTGAGTGCGGTTGGTCAGCCAGTTGCGAATCCATCTGGTGGTGATACTGTCTAACCCACATTTTTCTACTTTATCTAATAGTAGGTTATGGTCTACTTTATCAAATGCCTTACTGAAGTCCAGGTAAATTACATCAACAGCATTCCTCTGGTCCACTAATTTTGTCACTTTGTCATATGGTTGGGGTGTTTTTTTTAAATCACATATGGGGTGATTTAAAAAAAACTGGCCATAGGGGGGGCGAACATCTTGCCCCTGTGGATGGGGCGCGCAATTTGGGTGTCCTCCTGGATACCCGGCTGTCTATGGAAGAGCAAGTGACAGCCGTGGCCAGGAGGGCGTTTTACCAGGTTCGCCTGGTACGCCAATTGCGCCCCCTATTGGATCGGGACGCCCTTCGCACAGTCACTCATGCCCTCGTGACATCCCGACTGGACTACTGCAACTCTCTCTACATGGGGCTCCCCTTGAGGTGCACCCGGAGGCTTCAGTTAGTTCAGAATGCAGCCGCGCGAGCAATTATGGGGACCATCTTGCGCGAGCTGCACTGGCTACCTGTCGTCTTCTGGGTGCGCTTCAAGGTGTTAATTATCATCTTCAAAGCGCTCCATGGCTCGGGACCTAGCTATCTGCGAGATCGGATCCTGCCCCATACATCCTCACGACCGATTCGCTCCCACAGAGAGGGACTTCTCCGGGTGCCGTCCACTAGACTTTGTCAGCGGGCGACGGCCAGGGGAAGGGCTCTCTCTGTGGCGGGCCCAGCCCTCTGGAACGACCTTCCCCCTGATATCAGAACGACCACTGACCTCCGCTCCTTCCGTACGAAATTGAAGACCTATTTCTTTCGACTGGCCGGCCTTGAATAATTCTCTCTGTCTATTGATTCCAAATGTATTTTAATGGGTTCTTAATCAGTTTTAGCACGGGTAACACTGTTTAATTATGTTTTAAGTATGTATTTTGTATTTATTCTATATTGTTTTTAGTTTCTCCTGTGCACCGCCCCGGGTCCCTGTGGGGAGAGGGTGCGGTTAATAAAATCCGAATCTAAGGGGTATACTAGATAAGAAATTAACCTTTCTTTTTAGTTCTCCCCTTCTCCTTTCATAGTCCAGCTGGTGATCAGGTGCTTTTTCAAGAGGCAAATGGACTTTTTTTTTTTTTTAGTTTTTGCTTGCAGAGGTTTCACTTCTCATTCAAGAAGCTTCCTCAGTTCTGAACAAATGGTGGAGAATGGAAGGATTTTTATTCCTTGCAGTCATCCTATATAAATATCAATCCTTCCATTCTCCACCATTCGTTCAGAACTGAGGAAGCTTCTTGGAAACCTCTTCAAGCCAAAAAACAAACAAACAAGAAAGTTCGGTTGCCTTTGGAAAAAGCATCTTTGGAACTACCATCCCCTGGATGATGGAGAATCTCCATTGACTTAGGACAGAGCTGAAGAAGCTTCTTGGATGAGAAGCAAAACGTCTTCAAGGAAAAACCAAGAAAGCCCAGTTGCCTCTTGGGGGGAGGGGGGAGGGGGGGGAGAAGAGCCCCTTTGATTTCCGAGCCACCACCGAGCCCAAAATTTCCATCGCTAAGCGAGACAGCTGTTAAAGTGCGTTTTGAAAGCTGGCTGGGGAATTCTGGGAGTTGAAATCGACCAACCAGCTGCATTTAATTTACCTAAGTGATTTAAAGCAAAGGATCGGCTGATCACAGTCCTATTATATCTCCCGCGTTAAACTGGAACGCAGAATAAATTACGACCAAGCCCTGATGTGCTAATTCGCCGCCTGCGGGGAATATGACATTATATAAAGGAGAAATATGACCACTCGTCTGCATGGCACGTCGGCCAGAATTCTTTCTACAGGCAGTCCCACCGTAAGCCATCATGGCAAAGGCGTTTAAAAGTTGAGGCGACCATATGACCGGACCCCCTTTTTTTTTACAGAGGTCGTTAAGCGAATCAAGAAGCCATAAGTCCAAATCACAGAGTTGTTAAGCGAATCACAGGGTCGTGAAGTGCGAACCCATTCTCTGAAATGTCGGAAACTGGCAAAGAGCGTCACAAATGGCTGCGGGATACTGCAAAAGTCGTAAATGTGAAACCGGTCGCCAAGCAACGAACATGGGGTCATGTCCGGAGGGTGGGGAGGGGGTCATTTTAAGGATGAGAAACGCTTTGCAAGCCTAAAATCATCCTTTCAGAGCCATAACCCAAAACGTTCATTAAACAACCAGTCATAAGTTGAGGACTATTTATATCATCATCGTCATCTTCATTTAACAACCTCATAGTCCCTTGCGGGGTGGAGTCAGGGCAGCTAAACGGAGCTGGCAGAGTAATGGCCGGATGCCCTTCCCTGTTGCCAATGAGGAGTTTTGTTCGGCAGATGTATTCTCATTGTGCCCAGAGAGAGAGAAGTACAGTGGTACCTCGGTTCACGAACGCTTCTGTTCACGAACAACTCGGTTCACGAACAGAAAAGTTCATCAAAATATGCTCCGGTTCACGAACTCCGCTTCGGTTCACGAACAGAAAAGTTCATCAAAATAGGCTCCGGTTCACAAACTCCGCTTCGGTTCACAAACTCCGCTTCGGTTCGCGACCAGAGTCAGTTCAAGAATTAAAACCAAAAAAAAGATAAGAACGGATTAACCGGATTTACATTAAACCCTATGGGAAACTGTGCCTCGGTTCACAACCAATTCGGTTCGCGACCAGAGTCAGTTCACGAATTAAGTTCGTGAACCGAGGTACCACTGTATCTGCCTCTACCAAGGATCGAACTCACAGTTCCCGATTGTCAGCTGAGAGCTCCACTTCTAGGCCACCGTCCCACTCCTTGAGGACTATTTATATATCTCATGTAAAATTACTACACAAGTCTTAATTTAGAGTCGGGGTTTCCAAATTTGGTAAACTTTTCAAGACTTGTGGGCTTCAACTGCCAGGATTCCCCCATGCTGGCTGGGGAATTCTGGGAGTTGAAGTCCACAAGTTGCCAGGTTTGGAGACCCTGATCTAGAATCTAAACAAAGCAAAGACCCATCTGGAATCGGCACACAATGAGAAGAATCCCATCTCATCTGTACTCCACCAACTGAGCATAAAAGAGATCTTAATGTCCATATAAAGAATAGAACGGAATAGGAATGGAATGGAATAGGAATGGAATAGGAACGGAATGGAATAGGAATGGAACGGAATAGGAATGGAATAGGAATGGAATGGAATAGGAATGGAATAGACTAGAAAATATGGAATGGAATAGAATAGAATGGAATGGGAACGGGAAGAGAGATGGGATGGGATAGGATAGAATAGGATAGGATATGAATAGAATAGAATGGAATGGAATGTGAACAGAAATAGGATAGGATAGGATAGGAAAGGAATAGGATATGAATAGAATGGAATGGAATAGGAGTGGAATGGGAACTGGGATGGGATGGGATGGGATGGAATGGAATAGGAACGGAATGGAATAGGAAAGGAATAGAATAGAATATGAATAGAGTGGAATGGAACAGGAACAGGGATAGGATAGGATGGAAGAGAATAGAATATGAA
Organism: Rhabdophis nuchalis; assembly: GCA_039707465.1. Taxonomy (NCBI): domain Eukaryota; kingdom Metazoa; phylum Chordata; class Lepidosauria; order Squamata; family Natricidae; genus Rhabdophis; species Rhabdophis nuchalis. Next base: position 181,689,519 of record CM077647.1, read on the forward strand.
TAGAATAGAATGGAATGGAATGGGAACAGAGATAGGATAGGATAGGAATAGAATATGAATGGAATGGAATGGAATAGGATGGGATGGAATAGAATAGAATAGAATAGAATAGAATAGAATAGAAAAGAAACAGGGATGGTACGGTACGGTACGGAACGGTACGGAACAGAAGGGACCTTGGAGGTCCAACCCCCTGCTTAAGCAGGAAACCATGGTTGCTGGAACTGGGGATTTCTAGCTTAATGAAGACAAGGGGTGACATGACAGCAGTCTTCCAATATTTGAGGAGCTGCCCCAAAGAAGATGCGGATCAAGCTATTCTCCAAAGAACCCAAAAGCAGAACGAGAAGCAACGGATGGAAACTCATCAAGGAGAGAAGCAACCTGGAATTAAGGAGAAACTTCCTAACAGTGAGGATAATTAACCAGTGGAACAGCCTGCCACCAGAAGTTGTGGGTGCTTCATCGCTGGAAGGTTTTTAAGAAGAGTTTGGACAACCGTTTGTCTGGAATGGCCTAGGGTCTCCTCCCTGAGCAGGGGGTTGGACTCGAAGACCTCCAAGGCCTCTTCCAACTCTGTGACTCTAATTTTAATTCTAATTCAAACCCAGAAAGTTATGTACCAGGAAGGCTCAAAAGTCCCAACTTTTATTTAGCATTTTAAATCAGGAACTGACCACCATGTCAAGGAGATCAAACTCTTCTTCTGCAGCCCCCCAAAATATTGGGAATCGTGGCCCCAAAATGCAGCACAGAATACCGGCAACTTGAGTTACCACCAACTATCAAGAAAGAAAGAAAGAAAAACCAGCTGTGCCCCCATCGTGTTGCCTGGTACTAAAAGAATCTACTTGACATAAAAATACAAGCAGTCCTCGACATACGACCTCATAGGGGGATGAAAATTTCCATTCTTCAGCTAAGCGGATTTTGCCTCTTTTTACAAGCTTTCTTGCCACGGTGGTTAAGTGAAGTTTAGTCGCACGGTCGTTAAGTGAATCTGGCTTCCCCATTGACTTTGCTACGGCAGTCATAAACCAGAGCCAGTTGCCAATTATGGTCATGGGACAGTGGGGATGCTGCAAGGATCGCAGGGGTGGGGAAACGGTCATAAAAGTCACTTTTCTCAGTGCTGTTGTTAATTCCGGTCCCTAAACAGACGCTGTAAGTTGAAGACTGCCTCTACTTCAATCAACGACTCAATCAGAATAGAGCTGGAAAGGGACCTTAAAGTCTAACCTCGTGCTCAAGCAGGAGGCCCTAGGCCTAGGCCATTTCAAACAAATATGTAACTGGAAAGGGACCTTGGAGGTCTTCTAGTCCAATTGCGCCCCTTACTGGACCGGGCTGCCCTTCACACAGTCACTCAGGCACTCGTGACATCCCGACTTGACTACTGTAACGCTCTCTACATGGGGCTTCCCTTGAGGTACACTCGAAGGCTACAACTAGTCCAGAATGCGGCCGCGCGGGTGATTATGGGAGCCTCTAGGTTCTCCCACATAACACCTCTCCTGCGCGAGCTGCACTGGCTTCCTGTGGCCTTTCGGGTGCGCTTCAAGGTTTTGACGACCATCTTCAAAGCGCTCCATGGCTCGGGACCTAGTTATATGCGAGACCGCCTCCTGCCCCATACATCCCTTCGTCCGATCCGCTCCCACAGAGAGGGCCTTCTCAGGATGCCGTCGGCCGGGCAATGCCGGTTGGCGACAACCAGGGGAAGGGCCTTCTCTGTGGCGGGCCCGGCCCTCTGGAACGACCTGCCCCCCGAACTACGTACCATCTCAGACCTCCGCCTCTTCCGCCAGCGTCTTAAGACGCACCTTTTCCAACAAGCCGGCCTAGCATAACCTCCCGTTTTGACCATTTTTTAGATAGTTTTAATTTGGGGGATTTTATACAATTTTAGCACAGGGTATATTTAATAGTTTTTTAAAATTTTGTACCTTTGTTATATTTGTTATGTTTTTTAAATTTCCTGTGCGCCGCCCTGGGTCCTTTTTGGAGAAGTTGCGGGGTATAAATCTGAATAAATCTAAAATCTAAAAAAACCCTGCTCAAGCAGGAGGCCCTATGTACCACTTCAGAAAAAATAGGTAAACAGAATAGAGCTGGAAAGGGACCTTGGAGGTCTTCTAGTCCAACCCCCTGCTCAAGCAGGAGGCCTTATGTACCACTTCAGACAAATAGGTAATCAAAATAGAGCTGGAAAGGGACCTTGGAGGTCTTCTAGTCCAACCCCCTGCTCAAGCAGGAGGCCCTATATACTACTTCAGAAAAAATAGGTAAACAGAATAGAGCAGGAAGGGACCTTGGAGGTCTTCTAGTCCAACCCCCTGCTCAAGCAGGAGGCCCTATGTACCATTTCAGACTAATAGGTAATCAAAATAGAGCTAGAAAGGGACCTTGGAGGTCTTCTAGTCCAACCCCCTGCTCAAGCAGGAGGCCCTATATACCACTTCAGAAAAAATAGGTAAACAGAATAGAGCTGGAAAGGGACCTTGGAGGTCTTCTAGTCCAACCCCCTGCTCAAGCAGGAGGCCCTATGTACCACTTCAGAAAAAATAGGTAAACAGAATAGAGCTGGAAAGGGACCTTGGAGGTCTTCTAGTCCAACCCCCTGCTCAAGCAGGAGGGATCCTATCCCAACTTCTTTAAGTCTTTTCATCCTTAACTCACAACCCACTTCAGAGGAAGATGTGGCGGCTTTCCTGATCCCTTAGTTCGGAAGGATGCTGTCGCCGTGTTCCCATCGCACAGCAGACACACACACACACACACACACACACACACACACACACACCCCGCGAGGATTAATACGTCTGCAAAGTCACTCTCTCACCCCCCCCCCCAAAAAAAGCACCACAAACCGACTTGTCGACCTCTTTTCCCATTGAAAAGAGTCTTCCCTCCCCAAAGATTTGTCCCAAAGTCACCAGGGACGTTTCCTGGCTTCGCTTCCCAGGGAGGGGGGGGGGGAAGGGGGGCGCGCCTCAAAGTCACATCATGCGGTGCTTAATGGCTGGATCCGGCCCGCGCTGGCGGCCCAGACTCGCCCCCTTTCCCAGAGAAATCCCTGCAATTGGCAGTGATGGATGAGTCCCCAGCCCCAGACAAGACGGCACAGGGAGTACCGAAAATAAAAAGCCTTCAAGGCTGCGACAGACAAGACCAGACCGTCGGGGCAGCCACTGCCACCCCGTGTGTCTGCTGGATGACCTACAACACAATGTGTTGTCGGAGGGGAGAGGGGGGGGGGGTGAGGGCGTCTCTCACGCCTTGCCCTTGCCCGCCCCTCCATCGCCAACTGTTCCTTCCACCCCGCCTCCCTAACCCACAGGACACACACACACAGCCAGAAGCTCCTGTATAAATCACAGCTGGCACTAATTGGCTCCCCGCGCCAACCCGCGGCTGCCGAAGAGGTCGCAGGCTAAACGGGACGGCGGGAGGCTAAAGCTCCCGCAAGGGGGTGGGAGGGGGGGGTGGGAGTCCCTTCGGGTCAAAAGATTAAACAGACGGAGGGGAGGGAGGACGGCGGGCAGGAGGAAGGCGGCGCGAGTGGGGCAGGGGAAAGAGAAGGCTGTGGCCACCCGCGGTGGGTCAACAGAGCGGGGTGACAGGTCTTGGTACCCATCCAGGCTTTTCCCGACCCAACCTGATCGGTTTTTTTGTAACATCCCAACGGCTTCGCTCCCGCCGACCGACCGACGTTGGAAAAAGCCTGCCAAACTCTTAAAAAGAGACTCCCCGGAGTTAAATCGGGCCTGGGGGGGGTGGGGGGGTGAGGGGAGACCCTGTGCCCAATCCCCTCGTCCTATTTCAGACCTGGTCCTTTCCCCCTTCCCCCCCCCCGCCTCCCCACACGCCCACCCTCCTCTCTTTGTCAAAGAGCCCGAGATACGACGACGAGTGGGCTCTCCTCCCCCTTGCCATAGGGGCTTGCTTCTCCACTCACAAGGCAATTGGGAGAGGTGGGGGGGGGGGTAATCTATTTCCCCCTCCCCCTCCCCCTCCCCGATTAAAAGCAGGGGTACAGCCTCCATTGCAGGCATCATCTCAAATAGGGAGGGGGAGAAGAAAGGGGGGCGGGTGGGTAGAGGAAGCATGGGAAGCATTTACAATACAATCCTCGCTCAGAGGAGCAAGTATTATTATGCTGTTATTTTTTTTTTAAAAAAAACACACACACACACACACACACCCCAACACACAACAAAGCGTCTTGCGGATCAATGGACGCTTGTCGCCCCCTTCTCTCCGTGCCAACAGAAAACAGGGGGGGAAAAGCCCCGTTCAACTTCATGAATCAGGGGTGCAAGGAATGACATCCCACCCACCCACCCCCCTGCCATCCTCCACTTCCCATCCCTCCCTCCCTCCCCCCCCCCAAAAAAAAATATATATATATGCAAAATATATATATATATATATATTTTGCATCTGGCCCAACCCTAGCTCGTTCTGACAAGACGACATTTCTCTCTGGAATCCTCCCAAGCGGGCTTTCACCTTGTTGCATTTCCCCCTCTTACAAACGGCCACCTTCCTTCCGCTTCGGATGGGATGGGATTGACAAATAGCAGAAGGGAGGGGAGGGGTGGGGGTGGGGGGGCGAAGAAATACATCAGGATAGGGTGCTTTTTTTTTTTTTTTACCCAGACACCCCCCTCCCTCCCCCCCTCCCTCCCCCCAACCACTCTTGTCAATTTCTAATTCATCTATCAATCTCTTTTCTTTTCTCCCTCCCTGCCTACTTCTTCCACGCTTTCTTGTTCTGCCCCCCCCCCTCTGCTTCTCCACCCCCCACCCCCACCCCCCATTTCCAATCATAATATTGGCACACATGCGCAGAAAGATCCTTATATTTGGCAGGCAATCAACTAGAATTTTCCACCCACGTGATATTTCTACTCCCTACCTTGAAAATATATATTATATAAAGCTAACAAAGGATTTGGGGAGGAAATGGGGAGGGGAGAGAGAGAGGGAGAGAGAGAGAGAGAAGGAATGCAGATGAGTAGCCATAACTGCAAATTGTAATAAACCAAGCCTACTTAGGCAAACGGCGTTTGGTGTTTTTTTTTTTTTAATGTGTTTCAAGTTAAGGCTAAAAAGAAAAGAGGGGGAGAAAAAAATATATATATCTCCGGGCAGCCAATTTTGAAAAGCAAAATAAGGGATGATCGTAATAAAAAGAATGGGGCCCTTTTTTTTTTAATCGGTGTCAGCTAATGGCGGAGAGAATAACAGCCATTTCCATGAGTGAGAAATCTTAAATCGCGAGGATAAATAAATATATATATATATATATATATATATATAATTATTTTTTTAAAGTCGTGCGGGGAAGGGAGGGGTAAGGAGAAAAGATGGGAGGGAGGGGGAAATGCTTATTTGGTGAAGATGTATGGGTTGAGGGGGGCGGGAAGGCTCGATTTTTGTCTTCTCCCCCCCACCTCCCGTGAAAAGAAACGAGGTGGGACAGTTTCCAAACTCTGCGCCTTCTCCGCGGGCGACAAGAAGGAAGCAGGCGAGGGGCTTTCGAAAGGAGCCTGACAGCCAGCTGTCAACTCCTCAGCCTGTTGCTGAGGACAGGAAAGGGGGGAGCAGAGGGGGGGGGGGTGTTTGTCTTCCAGCCGGTGACCAGGCCACGAGGGCATCATCCCCTGGCAAGGAGAGCCCTGCTGGGTGGGAAACCACAGCCTTTCCCCTCCCTCTCTCCACCCGTTGCAAACTCTTGCCCTTACAAGCTGGGTGAGGAGGTCAGGGGCACCGGGATTCCCAGGCCTTTGGGCATGGCGAAGGGGGGGAGGGAGGGGGAAGGAATTTACATGGGGGGAGTGGGGGGGGGGAGCAAGAGCAGAGGGGGAAAAGGAGGGCCGGGGGTGGGGACGGACGCAGGTTAGCTTCCAGAATGAAGTGGCAGCTAGAGACGAATCGGAGCAGAGGCCGGTTTTAAGTGTTTCCAGGGCAATTTCCCTTTTCTCTCCTTTCCATTCCTCTTCCATTCCTTCCCTCTTTGGTCTTTCCTTTTCCTCTTTCCCGTTTCCCTTCCCTCTTCTTCCCTTCCTTTCCTTTCTTATCCCACCCGTCCCCTCCCTCTTCCTCAAGAGCCCAGAGATCCTTTCCCATCGAAATCTGGTTCCAATTGTGTCAAAGCGGCCGGGGGGAGCCCAAAAGTTTGAGCCACTCTTTGCATATTTCTGCAGCCTCCTAATCAGCCGCGCGGGAGAGGCAGCTTCGAAAACTAGCTAGAATAAAACCAGGATGAATGAAGCCAGCAAGCCTTAAAAATCCTCTCCTCCCAAATGCAGCTTTGGGGCTGAATTCGAAGCCCCAATCTCCCATTTTGGCCTCCAAGGGCCACTGCGAGGTAGCGATTAAGGGGAGCTACCAGGAAGAGACAGGCTCAAGTCACCCCCCTCCTCAATTACTGGAAGCTCCCTGAGTGGCTCCCGTTCTCTCATCCCATCCTACTTCACAAGGTTGTTGTTGATCGGGGGGGGGGGGGGGGGAATGGGAGGAGGGAACATCACCTATTTCGATGTATTTATTTTGTACAATGACCATAAAGCCTATATATTTATTTATTTGATTTATATCCCGCGCCTATCTCCTACAAAAGGACTCAGGGCGGCTGCACAGGAAATTAAAACGCCATCTAAATATACAAATACGTAATATCCTAAAACCGCAATTAAGACTTAAAGAACCCTGTGCTAAAACAACATTTGAAAATCCCTCTGATTAAAAGTTGTGAAACCAAAACTCAAGTCGTTATCGGGTGGTCACGTTAGGCCGGCTTGATGGGACCAGGTGCGTCTCGCAAGCCTTAAAAGGCAGGATCGAAATCTAACAAATGAATAGCCCAACTCTCCTAGGCTTCACTCCTAGCCTTCTCTGTCCCGGAGATTGTGCCAGCGGGGACACAATCTCACAATCTAGAGAAGGAAAGTGAGAAGTTTTGCTGCTTTGCCGGGTAAGATCTGTTGCGCCCCCCCCCCCCCCAATAGCAGCGATGGGGGGAAACTCACAAAGCACAACCAGCCCAAAATGGGAATTTCGTTCTTCCGGGATACGCTAGTCGTAGGTCAACGTATTACAGGCTTAACGTAGCTTTTTTACTTTCATAAACCAAAGGGTGGGTCCTTTTAGGAGAAGGCGCGGGGTATAAATCTAAATAAAACTAAACTAAAACTAAGCAGCGTAACGCATCCCCCGATTGCGTGTCGAAGTCTCTTTAACGGCCCTGTTCCGTTCACGAAAAAGAATCCGACTCCTACAACTCATTAGCTCTGCTTTCACAAACTCCTAAAGGTAGGACTTTGACGATTGCCCCTGTTCAGATTCACCTGGGTGGGTTGCCTCCCTACTCCTGCTTGACAAGACCTTCCCAAATCTTGATGGGGGCCTTGAAGACGTTTGCTACACCCCCACACAGACACACACACACACACACACACACACACACCGCACACGTTTTGTGTCATCTGACAATTTGGAATTTCCTAACTCGCCGACAAATACGTTGAGCGGCAAAGAATCTAGGAGCGAGCCCCGCTCAATCCTTCCTCGGAGTCACCTGTTACAGGTAAGCCCTCGACTTAACCACCGTTCCTTTAGGGACCGTTCAAAAGCTAACGTCAATGAAAAAAAGGGGACTTACGGGCGTTTTTCGCACCCGGGACCATTGCTGCAGCATCCCCCGGGGGTGCCGTGCTCCAAATCCAGACGCTCGGCAGCGGACTCGTAGTTATGACGGTGGCTGTGCCCCGGGGTCACGCGATTCCCACTGTTGCGACCTTCTGACAAGCCAAAGTCCATGGGGGGAAGCCGGGTTCCTTTAACGACCGGGTTAGTAACTTCACCGCTGCGGTGGTTCACTTCACAACGTGGTCAACTGGGGCAAAACTCACTTAGCGACGTTCAGAAATGTTGGGTTCAACTGTGGGCCTAAATCGAGCATTACCGGTATTTGCTGGGCAATAATTTTATTTTATTTTTCCAAACCATCCCTGAGTATTGCAGATCCTCATTTTGCCACCTTCTCTAAGAACCATCGCTACGGCCAGTTAAACGAAGTAGAATTTAGCTTGATAAATGCCTAAATATTCGCCATCGAACCCCCCTCATAATCTGAGTTTTGCCTGGTATCAACAAGCCGACCAGGATAGAGTCAGCTGGCTCTTTTCTCCCCATGTTGGGAATGAGAATAACATTTGCCCGGTCTGATCTATGCCCGCTCCCATGATTTTCCCCACAAGCCACAGTGGGGCTCTTAGATGTTAACTAGCCTGGCCTGGCGACATAAAAGCCATTCCTGCTAGCCCTCTCTCCTCTCTTTATTGACCAGAGGTCGTCCTCCCTCCCTTAGGTCAACTGTCCAGCTGAGGCAGAGAGGGGTCTGGAAAGCTCCCAATGGCGCCTTTTTTTTTTCTTTTTTCCAGGAGGCCACTGGACTTGCTTGGGTTTTTTTTCCTTTTCTTTCGAAGACGTCGCGCTCCTCATCCGAGAAGCTTCTTCCGCTCTGACGGGATGGTGGGGAAAGGAAGATTCGATCGGTCCTGTTAGTTTTTTTATCCACTATCCTGCCTGTCAAGAGCTGAAGAAGCTTCTGGGATGAGGAGCGAAAGTCGAGTTGCCTCCTGAAAAAAACAAGCATCTTTGGGTCAACCATGATCTGGAGGACGGAGAATCTCTTCTTATTTCTCCTCATCGCCTGTTCCTATCCTTCCATCTTCTGAGAAGCAGCCACCCCCTTCCTTTCTTTTCCTCTTGAGGGGGTCAAAATCCCCCCCTTTCCCACCCACCCCCCAGGTCTTCTCCTAAGTCCCTTTATACTAAATAAGCCTAAGACATCACTACTTATGGCTTGAATCCTATCTCCCTCTGTGCTGAATGGCAGTGACGCCACTTTCCCTAGAGGCAGGCCACTAAGAAGCCACGATCCAACACGATCAAAGGTTTCTGGGGTTTCTTTCTTTAAAAAATAATAATAATAAGACCAAAATATAAATAAGGATAAGGAGGGCCCAGCAGAGTCATCCCACCGGTTACGGGAAACCGTTATCTAATTTACATTTGGATTTGTGTTTTAGGAGTTATCGTTAAGAGTTGCTGCTTTCATCCCAGTAAATAATAAGAGACCCAATACATAAGAGACTGGGTTGTAGAATGGAAACGTTGTGAAGGGGGCACTTGCCCCACCCCCGGCCACACCAACTTGTCGCCAAAGATCTACTGCTAAACACAGATTTTGATTTTTGATTTTAAATTCTGACGCCAAGTTTTCTTCCAGAGTCTGGAACGGATTGGATGCCATCCATAACCCAACAAGGAAAGACGACAACGCTATATAGATCAGCTTCTCGGAAGTCTATGGAGAATTATCGACGGAGGCCCACCGCTAAATCAAAAGGCACGACAACTGGGAAGGGACGCTTAAGGAGCAATCCATTTTTTTCCCTCTGAGGAAGAGCCCCCCTCCGATGTGGGGCTGCCAGTCACAGGGGCCAGCTAAAGCCACGTGGGGAGAGCCCATCAATTTACGGACAATTAAATCAACGTGTTGCCTGGCACACCCACATTAGCTTGTGTGTGTGTGCGTTACGTTTTGTGCTGATAAATAAATAAACAAGGGAGACTAGTATAGATCTATTTCAAGCTTTTTAGCTCTCATCAGCTAGCCACATACCCTTACTGGGATTCAAATCAGGGAAGTATTACATGTGAGACAGTTGTAATTGCCACTAAACAATTACTCCAGTACGGGTATGGCTAGCTGATGAGAGCTAAATAGCTTGAAATAGATCTATACTAGTCTCCCTTGTTTATTTATTTATCAGCACAAACGTAAAAACACAAATGGAAACAAAAGGCAACGAAACAAATAGCTTTCTGTCTGCATGGTCTCTGGTGATGAGCCGAAAGACAGAAAAGGAAAGCAGCTTGCTTCCTCCCTTAATTGGGGCTTACCAGGGTGTTGTGACACAAGTATATATATATATATATAATTGCTTCCACAACACCCTGTTAGAGCCCTGTTCGAATCCCAGTTAAGGGTATGGCTAGCTGATGAGAGCTAAAAAGCTCGAAATAGATCTATCCTAGTCTCCCTGACTTATTTATTGATCAGCTCAAAAACGTAACACACACACACACACATATATATATGTGTGTGTGTTAGTTTTATGAGCTGATCAATAAATTAAATTAGAGAGAGACCAGGATAGATCTATTTCGAGCTTATTAGCTCTCGTCAGCTGGCCATACCCTTTACTGGGATTCGAACTGGGGCTGTGTTGCATGCCAGGCAAGGAGCCTAGCACTTAAGCCAAGCCGGTTCCCTTTATTGCATCAGCTGAGACAGGGTATATTAGTATAGGTAATTGTTTCACAACAACCTGTTATTAGGCCCCAATTAAGGGAGGAGACATACTGTTTCCTTTCCTGCCTTTCGGCTCATCACCAGAGACCATCTAGACCTACATATATATATATATGTAGGTCTTTGGTTGTTCGGGTTTTCTCCCGCGTAGAATTGGAAGTATCTTCATGACGTTTCGATGAAGTCTCATTCATCATCTTCAGGCTGGTGCTTCCGGCTTGGTGCTTCCAGGAGCAAGATCACATATACAAACAATACACACAATATATATTGTGTGTATTGTTTGTATATGTGACCAAAGCCTGACGATGACAAGTGAGATCTTGTCGAAACGTTGCAATAACATTTCCATGCCTTATACACGGGAAAATACCCGAAGCAAGCAATGCCAAATATATATATATATATACACACACCCAGACGGATACGCATCAAGGGGCTAGGCTTCCACGCGGGGCTGTAATCAGGGAAGCTACCCTGGTGACTTTTCTAGCCATCAACCAAACAACCAATTGATAAGCCAACAATTTCTGTAAGCTAACCATGGGTTATAAAAAAAGAATAGCCCTATCCGTGACAGTGTAAACGCCACCCCTGCAGACAGGCAAACAATAAAGAAGCACATCGCACAATACAACTTACAATCATTCATTTAGGGACCATTCAAAGTTAAAACCACCACTGGAAAAAAGGGACTCATGACCATTTTTCACACCGTCGCCCAGTGCGGTCTCCCTGTGGTCGTGGGATCGAAAATTCAGGCACTTGGCGACTGACTCGTATTTATGACCATAGCAACCCATAGGATCTCCCCTTCTGACAAGCAAGGACAAAAGAAAGCCAGATTCACTCAATAACTGTGTTATTAGCAGGTGCAATGCTTCACTTAACAACTGCGGCAAGGGAAGTTGTGAGATGGGGCAAAACTCACTTAATGACTGTCTCGCTTAAGCCATGGAAATTTTGGGCTCAACTGCGGCCATAAGTCGAGGACTACCTGGAGTTAGATCAGGGTTTCCTATGGCGATGGGGACACAGCTCCGAATTCCCAGCAACCCTTGGTCCAAAATGAACCAAAGTACAAACCCAATGAGATATAAAGCTATTTTGCTTCCTCCTGAAGTTTAAAGGTAAAAGTTCCCCCTCGTACTTATGTGCTAGTCGTTCCTAACTCTAGGGGGCGGTGCTCATCTCCGTTTCAAAGCCGAAGAGCCACGAAGACGTCTCCGTGGTCACGTGGCAAGCATGACTCAACGCCGAAAGCGCACAGAACGCTGTTCCCTTCCCACCAAAGGTGGCTCCTATTTTTCTACTTGCATTTTTTACGTGCTTTCGAACTGCTCGGTTGGCAGAAGCTGGGACAAGTCATGGGAGCTCCCTCCATTACACGGCGCTAGGGATTCGAACCGCCGAACTGCTGACCTTTCCGATCGACAAGTTCAGCGTCTTAGCCACTGAGCTAGAAGCAAGAGAATAAATAAGGTTCCTTGCTGAATATCTGCAGGGAAAACGCTCTCTCTATAGTATTTCATAGCCTTAGTGGAACATTGTCTAAACAAGTTTCAATTAATTTCCCTTTTTCACAGGCAAAATAGTCACCCAAACACGCAACCTGAAAATTGCAGCCTTTAAAAGTTTGAGATTTTTATTTTCAGGAAGAGTTTTAGGGTTTTTTTTAAAGTGAGGCTTGGCCCGGCGTTGCCCATTTGGCTCCGAATCTCTCAATCCTTCCTTTTGGCAGGCTCCTTTACTCTAAACAGCAGATGGGCTTGCCTTCTGACTCTCGATGGCCCACGGGATATAAATTTAAAAAAAACTTTTTTTGGCCAAGCCTTACAACAAAACTCTTTCATGTCAATTGGATCTTGGACACCTGTTAGGCCTTTTAAGGTTACACACCTGTACGGGAGGTAGGTTTTTGATTCATTTTTATCTGGTGTTTGGATTTCGGAACTCTTCCTCTTACGGGTCCATTGCAAAGTCTTGGCCAGAGGCCTTTAAATCCCCAGGACTGGCAAGGAAAAGCTGGCCATAATAGGCTGGACAGCCTGCCCAGGTCAAGGGAAGTCTGGCCGTTCGGTAGGGCACAGCTCCGTAAGAAACCCCTTGCTCATATCCCCACATATCAGCCTGCAGTGGGATCCTTCCTGCCCGATGGGGGGTGGCGGCAAAACATGGCCAGAGATCGCCAACGTCCAGCCCTCCCTCCAGCACCCCCGTTTCTAGGTATACACCCCCAGGTGACCTCTGATTTCCACCCCCCCTCCCCATGGATGGCCAGCCCCCTCCTGGGGGGGGGGGGGCGCCAGACACTGCAAAGGGGGGCAATGATCCCCTCAAACACCCTCTCAGAGACAGCCTCACCCCTCCCACTCTGACGTCCCTCCTTCCTGTGGGGTGTCAAACAGGCCTGTCCACTTTTTCTCCATCCATCAATTGGGGGGGGGGAACCACACCCCAAGACACCATGAGGGCAATGACTCCCTCTCCCACTTTTGCTTCCCCTCCTTCACACAGCCCTTGGGGGGCAATGATCCCCTCCTCTCACTCACTCACTCCATGGGGAGAGCAATGACTCCTCCCCCCCTTTCCTCTCCTCTGCCTTACAGACCCCTTGAGGGAGCAGTGATCTCCTCACCTCCTCCCTCACCATTGGGGGGAAGCAATGACCCCTCACTCACCCCCTTTCTCCCCCTCTCTCATACACCCCTTGGGGGCAGTGATACCCTCACCCCCTCCCTCACACCATGGGAGAGGGCAATGACCCCTCTCCCCCTTTCACTTCCCCTCCCTCACAGACCCGTTCAGGAGGGCAATGATACCCTCTCCCCTTTCTCACAGACCCCTTGGGGGCAGTGATACCCTCACCCCTTCCCACACCCCATGGGGCAGGGAGAATGACCCCCTCATCCTTTCTCCCCCTCCTTCACATACTCCAGGAGCAATGACCCCTCTCTTCTCCGTCACAGATACCCTCTCCCCCTCCCTCACAGACCCCTTCACGAGGGCAATGATCCCCTCACCCGGTGGAGCAGTGACACCTCCCCTCCCTCACAGACCCCCTTGGGGCAGTGATACCCTCACCCTCTCCCTCTCACCATGGGGTAGGGAGGGGGAAATGACCCCTCGTCCCTTCTCCCCCTCCCTCACAGACCCCTTCATGGGGGCAATGATCCCCTCACCCCCTCCCCTCACACACTTCACGGCGGAGCAGTGACACCTCCCCTCCCTCACAGACCCCCTTGGGGCAGTGATACCCTCACCCTCTCCCTCTCACCATGGGGTAGGGAGGGGGAAATGACCCCTCGTCCCTTCTCCCCCTCCCTCACAGACCCCTTCATGGGGGCAATGATCCCCTCACCCCCTCCCCTCACACACTTCACGGCGGAGCAGTGACACCTCCCCTCCCTCACAGACCCCCTTGGGGCAGTGATACCCTCACCCTCTCCCTCTCACCATGGGGTGGGGAGGGGGAAATGACCCCTCGCCCCTTCTCCCCCTCCCTCACAGACCCCTTCATGGGGGCAATGATCCCCTCACCCCCTTCCCCTCACACACTTCATGATGGGGCAGTTACCCCTCCACTCCCTCACAGACCCCCTTGGAGGGGCAGTGATACCCTCACCCCCACCCCATGAGGGAGAGGGGGAATGGCCCTACGCCCCCTTCCCCTCACATACTTCATGACGGGACAGTGACCCCTCCCTCCCCTCACAGATCCCCTTGGAGGGGCAATGATTCCCTCACCCCCTTCCGCTCACAAACTTCACAACAAAGCAGTGATCCCTCCCTTACAGACCCCCTTGGGGGGGCAGTGATACCCTCACCCTCTCCCTCACACCATGGGGCGGGGAGGGGGAAATGACCCATCACCCCCTTTCTCCCCCATCCTCACAGACCCCTTCACGAGGGCAATGACCCCCTCACCCCCTTCCCCTCACAAACTTCACGGTGGAGCAGTGATCCCTCCCTCACAGACCCCCTTGGGGGGGGGCAGTGATACCCTCACCCTCACCCCATGAGTGGGGGAAAGAATGACCCCTCACCCCCTTTCTCTCCCTCCCTCACAGACACCATTGGGGGGCAGTGATACCCTCACCCCATGAAGGGGAGGGAGAATGACATCCCCTCACCCCTTCTCCCCCTCCCTCACAGACCCCTTCATGAGGGCAATGATCCCCTCACCCCCTTCCCCTCACACACTTCCCAGCGGAGCAGTAACCCCTCCATCACAGACCCCCTTGGGGGGCATGAAACCCTCACCCTCACCTCACGAGGGAGGGAGAATGACCCCTCACCCCCTTTCTCCACCTCCCTCACAGACCCCTTCATGAGGGCAATGATCCCCTCACCCCCTTCCCCTCACACACTTCCCAGCGGAGCAGTAACCCCTCCATCACAGACCCCCTTGAGGGGCATGAAACCCTCACCCTCACCTCATGAGGGAGGGAGAATGACCCCCTCACCCCCTTTCTCCCCCTCCTTCACAGACCCCTTCATGAGGGCAATGATCCCCTCACCCCCTTCCCCTCACACACTTCCCAGCGGAGCAGTAACCCCTCCATCACAGACCCCCTTGGGGGGCATGAAACCCTCACCCTCACCTCACGAGGGAGGGAGAATGACCCCTCACCCCCTTTCTCCCCCTCCCTCACAGACTCCCCTTGGGGGGCATTGATACCCTCACACTCACCCCATGAGGGGGAGGGAGAATGACCCCCTCACCCCCTTCCTCCCCCTCCCTCACAGACCCCCTCACACACCTCTTCCCCCTCCCCCCCCTCAGGCGGAGCCAAACTTCCGAAGCGGGCGGAGACCCGAGCTCCCCCCCTTTTCCTCCTCCTCCCGCCGCCTGGGAGGGGCGTCTGGCTGGCCTCACAAGGTCCCTCTCCCTTTCCTCCATAACTATATGGCCACACAAGAGAGAGAGAGAATGAAGACAGACAGAAGCGCGGGCGGGAGGGGGGGGGGGAAGAGTGCAAGCAGAGGCTGTTCCGAGAATCCGGGGGGGGGAGGGAGGGAGGAGAGAGAGGTAAAAGGAAGAGCGGGAGAGCGCGCGCACGCGCGCGCGAAGAAAGAAAAAAGGCGGGAGAGAGGCGCGCGCGGCGGCGGCGGGGGTGGGTGGGGGTGTCGGCGCGCGCGGAGGGCGAGGGGGGGGGCGCGCGCGCTTGTCCCTCAGCGCTGGGCGCGCGCGGGCATCCCGTCCGGCCCCGCGGCGTTCGAAAGCCGTTGCTTGTTTACCAACAGCCGCCCCGCCCCCCTCGCTCGCTCCTTTATCTCCCCCCTCCCTCTCTCTGAGGGGGGGGGGCGCGCTCTTTTACCTCACGCGGGGGAAATAAACGAAGATGGGGAGGGGGGGGAATAAATAAAAAAAAGCCCTCGAAATGGCCGTTTGTTTATTTACCTGGCGGCGCTTGGGTCCCTCCGGCGGCCGGCGTGGAGGAGGAGGAGGAGGCGGCGGCGGGGGTCAGCGGGGCAGCCTCCGCCTGCGCTGAGGCGACGGCGGCGGCGGCGGCGGCTGCTGAGGAAACGACGGCGGGCGGGAAGATGTCGCCCGGGCTGGCGTTCCTAGCTGCGGCGGCGGCGGCCTCTTCTTCGTCTTCTTCCTCCTCCTCCTCTTCCTCCTCCTCCTCCTCTTCTTCGTCTTCCTCCCCCTCCGGCTCGGACACCACCATCTCCTCCTCCTCTTCCTCGTCCTCCCTCAGAGGGGAAGCCATGGTGGTGGTGCCGGAGGAGGGGGTGGCCGATGGGTGGGGGAACACCGGAGCCGAGCCGACGGGCGGGGTGGGGTGGGGTGGGGATGGATGGATGGATGGGGGGCGGCGGCGGCGGCGGCCCCCCTTCCCCGCCTCTGGCGCTCCCTTCCCTCAAAAGCGACCCCCTTTCAAACCATCGCCCCCAAAAATCGCCCCAAAAAAGGGGGCGGTGGGCGTGCGGGGGGTGCTTGGGGAAGGGGCCGTGAGGAGAAGTCCCATGCGATGGCCGGGACTTTCTTCTTCTTCTTCTCCTCCTCCTCCTTCTTCTTTTCCCTCACAACTTTTCTTCTTCTTCTCTTCCTCCTCCTCCTTTTCAAGGTTTCTTCTTCCTCAGACGCTCTTTAGGAAGGAAAAATAATAATAATAATTTATATTTTCTTTTTTTAAAAATTGAGGGGGGAAAAAAAAAACCCGGGGTCCCTCAGTTCTGAGGTGAGAAGATCATCTTTTGGCCACCCAAGCGAGCAAAATAAAAAATAAATAACAATAATAATAATAAAAAGCAGCAAAAATGGCCGCCTCTACATTATTTTCCTTGAAAAAAGGAAAAAATCAAAGACCAGGTTAAAAAGATAAAAGGGGTTGCCCCCCACGAAAGGGGGGGAAAAAAGGGGGAGGCAGAAAAAAAAAATTTACCCAAAATGGCTGGCTTAATTTTAACCCCCTTCTTCCTTAAAGCTTCCACCAAAAAAAAAAAAGAGAGAGAAATGCCCCCCCCTTTCCTTCCTTTCCAAAATTAAAAATTTAAAAAAAAAATGCAGTCAGAATCAGTTCCAATTGTAAAAAAAAAAAAGGCACCATAAGAAAAAAAAAATAGCCAAAAAGAAGGGATAAAAGAAAAGAAAAAAAAGATAAGATAATCAGGATCCAAGGCAAGGTTCTTTTTTTTCTTCCTTTCCTCCCCCCTCTTCTCTCTGCTGTGGTGATATTTTCTTTTTCAATCGCCCAAGATCTGTGGTCATGAACAATATTTAGACATTCCTGGCACTGGGGGGAACCTGACAAGATTTCTGCATAAAACAAAGATGGCTGCTCTAAATTATTTCTTTCTTTCTTTCTTTTTTTTTCTTTTCCTCCCCTCCTCTCCTTAGGCTCTCCCCCCCCCTCCCTCAATAAAAATATTTTTTACGGGGAGGGGAAAGAGAGAGAGAGAGAGAGAGAGAAAAGGTTGGATTAATCAGTACTCATGCTCAGTTATGACATCAGCATAAAATTGTTAAAGGTTAACTAGTTCCATACTAGTCAGACCCACGACTTTGGTGTGTGCTTTTACTAGCACAAGAGGAGGAGGAGGAGAAGAAGAAAAAAAAGAATAGGGGTGTTTTATTTCCTCCCCCCCCTTTCTCTCTCTCTCTCTCTCTAACTTTAAATACTTCAGAAGGGAGTGGCTTATTTTTTTTCTCCTTTTCCTCTAAGGGCAAGAAAGGAAGAAGAGAAGGGGGAGAGAAAAAACCCCTCCCTGATTACTGCAATTCATTAAAAGATTTTTTTTGGGGGGGGGGTCCACATTCACAAAGGAGATTTTTTATTGTTTTTCCCAGATGAGATTCTTTTGATGCAGGCAGGCAGGCAAGGCAGACACAAATATGCATGCGTATGATTTTGGTCAGGTTTTGCATTTTAAAAAGGCTATTATCAGATTTAATAAAATCTGAACGTTAGGTTCTGGCTACTCTTAAGCGTGTTAGATTTGCCCCGCAGGAATAAATTAATGAATTTAAATTAAATGAATGTGATAAAATACTACAAAGTATTTTTTTTTTAAATTCCGCCATCACCAAACTGAGAGGGATTTGAGGGTGATCACGACACAATCCAGTAGGGAGATCGAGGCACTTAAATTATTGCATGTGACCTGAAGAATGTCTAAAATTAAACCATGTACTTTTGCCTCCAAGGTAAGGATTGCCCCCCACCCCCCAAAAAAGCACCTTGTTTCTAATGCATTGCTTATTAGGACTGTGTTGTAATATTGTTCCATTATGGCTGGAAACCGTTTACCCTGTTTTGACAGTGGTGGAAACAACTAAAACCCATACAATTGAGATGGAGACAAAGTGAATTAACAATAGGAACACAAACCTAGTAGGCGTGTGCTTGAGTTTAAAACGCCTTTTTTACGTCTTTCTCTTTACCAGCTAACAGACCCATCTGTGATAAGAATCTACCCGTCAACCTCACAAGAAAGTTGTAAAGGGCCTACAACCTCTTCCTGCCTGGGTCTTAGGTTGGAGCGAATGGAAAGTCTCCTGCATATCGGGGAATTACAGCATCAGATTCGCCCTGGGCCACTGCGTATAAGTAAGTACCATCCCCACGAAGGAAAACGGAAGGAACAGGGGCTGCCCCTATGTCTCTAGTGGCACAGCGGCTGCGCACCGCCAGATAAACAAACCTCAAGGGGACTGTGACCTTAACCATGTTCCTGAAAGGAAAATAAAGCCATTGACCAACTCTCCGCAATCGCTGGGATTTATTTCTGAGTAAACACCGAACTGTAAAGCGCCTTCATTGGGCAAGCTTCGGGTCAACCTTACATTCGGAGGGAAATGTGGCTAAGGGGGTCTGATCCTGCCAAATGCACCATCTTAAATTGAATGGGCCCATCTCCGTGTTGCAGAAACCTGCTACAAATTCAAGTATACTTGTGGAGCACAAACAGTGCTGACTTCGCTACGTCCGCCCTACTTGAATTTCTTTCACACGCTCCTTTAAAAACTGAAGTGTGAGTTAACATTCCTGTGTTGTTTCTGTAGTCTTTCAGATAGGAAAAAATCAAGTTATTTTATGCCTGGGGTCCACGTGCCGCTTTCAACGATAGGTCAGTTGGCCACATTTTAGCTTGTCGTGTATTAATCCAGCCCCCTCTGGTTAGTTTGCTGTACCAACCCAGAAAACCGGACCGATTGAGTAAACCAGGGCAATCTTACTGTGCAAACACAGCCGAGTGATTCGACTATTATTAGCCTCAGGTTCCTGCGAGGTGCACATTGGTGTCAATGTTTTAAAACTTGCCTTTGTGGCAGGGCCCTTTGTCCAAGCCTTCCTAGTTCCTGGATTCCAGAGAAAGAAAATATTCCAAACCCAGAAGGGCTGGATGCCGGATAGAGATCTTACAGGAACAATCGTCTACAAGCACAACGTTCCTTCGCTCGGGGTAATCCCGTGTAAAATGGAGAATAATAAATCTGGAAACAACGAGGCTTATTCAAAGTATTCCCAACTTTATTGAAACTGGACCACAGAGGAAGAGTCCTCTTTCAGCACACAGAGTATTTTGTAGCGTGCTGGAAGCGGAAGCGGAGGGGCAAAAATGTACTCCAAAATTTACTTTCGAGGACTTTGCGTTTGCAGATTTTTCTCCCTCTTGCAATTTCCTAAAAGTACAAAGGGAGGCCAAACAGCCCAGGAAAAAAAATAATAATCTTGCCAGTATCGGTACAGCTTTTTATATGCATCTATATTAAAATCCCTGCCATTATCACCCTTCGTGATATCCCGACTAGGAAGCGACGATGGGACCCTCGCTTCAGTGGGTTGGCTGGGATGGGAGGAGCCACTTTAAGGGATTCCCCCCCCCCAAAAAAAAGGAGGCCCCTGTAAATACCACAGTGCACCTTTCCTTGTCTCTTTTTATGTCTCTTCAAGCTCAGCCTAGGCTTCCCCCCCCCCCTGTAGACCACTTATAAATGTCCACAGAGGAGTAACTGTGCCTGCAGGAGACACCGTTTGCCAAATGAATGTGATCCCCCCGTGTGGCTTTTACATTTAACGCAACACCCTGTGAAGCCCTCCAGGAGCCAGTGGGCGCCAATCCCATTCATTCATGTTGAAACATTTCCCTGGCAATGCTGGAAGCCAGTGCTCCAGAAGAGCGTTTGAGGTTTCACGCTATCAAAGTCTTTGACTGAGAAATGCGCTTCCCAGTGTTCGTACCATCACTCCCCTTCCTAAGGGGAAAAGAGAGGGAGCCTGAATTGGCACAGCAGCAGCAGCAGCTGAATTTGAGGTTTCACCAGCTCCGAGCTCCCATCTCGCCCGTCGGTTCAAGCCACCAAGTCTAAAACGTCATTTCCCGAACCTTGGCCTAGATCCTTAGGTCCCCACTGTCCAAGGCGAGAGACGGGCAGGCATCCAAAATTTTGGGCATCCAAAATGCCAGGAAGTCCATCAAGGGATCCGGGGCACGGTCTTTATTTCACCCCTTTATCCCCAGCACGCTGCCCCTTGGCTGGCTTTCCAAAGGGCCCAAAGACGTGGCCCTCTTCACATCGGAGGCCTGCCCTTCCCTTCCTTTGCTGTCCTGTTGTGCGCCTCCCCCCCTGACGATTGCTCAAGCGTGCAACCAGAACCTGGAGGAAGGGGACACACTCGCACAGCGTGCAAAAGATCAAACGGAGAGAGCAGCCTCTCGTCACAAATCCATCCCGTGAGGTCAGCGCCTCCTGCCAGATTGTGGCCTCCAGGCCCAGACCTCTTGGCCCAGTCCTTTAAAACTTGCCACAACTTTCCAGCTGCTTGCGAAGGTTGGATGTTAAGTGCGCTAAACGCTCCCGCCGGGCCTTCTGCAGCTGGTGATTCCAGGTCACGCTCTCCAAGGGCCCACTTGGCTTAACGGCTCGGTCGGAGAAGCCGCCTCTGCCACCACAGCCTTCCACAGCCCTCCGTCCGGCTTAAGCTGCCTGTACAATTGCCTCTGAAATACCCCAGCAATCCCTGATCCCTCGAGTGCCACTGCCAGCAGGCTCCTTAAGCCCAGGCGCTCTGCGGTTATTCAGCAGCTGGTAAAAATATCGTGCTTTCTTCCTGGAAGAAACTTCTGGGCTCAATGGTTTTTTTCCCTAGTTTAGCTGATTAGCTTGCTAGGCAGAGAAATACTTTTCTTCTATAATGGGAATATTAGTTATTTAATAATAATAATAATAATAATAATAATAATAATAATAATAATAATAATAATAATAATAATAATAATAATAATAATAATAATAATAATGACAAAACCTGCCACAGAGTACAAGGAAGACCTGTTTTCCCCCTGAGAAGTGGGGGGGGGGGAGATGGGAGGAGGAGGAAGCCCCAGCCAAGGCTTCTCTTCTGCAAAGCAGCTGTCAGATGGAAGCAAAGGTTTGCTAGGGTTAAAGGCAGGAGCAGGTGGGAGGAGAGGCAGCCCAGCCCTGGAAGGGAAAGGAAAGCAGGTCGGAGGCTTCCTTAGGAGGGGGTGATTGTTGCATTCTCTTCCCCTCCCCCCCCCCAAGATGGATGGCAACCATCCCATCTGTTCTCGGTACAAGTGAAAATCTGGGGGGGGGGGAGGATGGGGGCCTGCCAGAACTGTAGATAATATTCGACCTTCAAGTCTTGTTTCACAACCCACAGTTAGGATTCCTTCCCCCTCCCCTCTTCCCTCTTAACAGCTGTCGCAGACAGGAGCCAAACAAGGAGGGAGGGGGAAAAAGGACAGCTGGCCTGATGTTGCTACAGCCTTTACTAGTATTATGTGGAAATGGACCCATGCCCACCTCCCTCCCTCCCTCTCCCTCCCCCCCCCCCCATCTCTCCCCTGACTGGGGGGGGGGGCAGACCCAGAGGCCTCCTTGCTGGGCGGCTGCCAAGGTTGACCCGAGAAGGGAACCGAAGCTCCCCTCAGCGCCTTCTGCCAAGTCAGATCAAGAGCAGACCCTCCAGGTCAAGGTCTGTGGGGTCCCTTCACAGGAGTAGAACGTTTCTTCTTTGGGGTCACAGGTTAAGTTTCCCTCCGTTCTCTGCATATTCCCCCCCCCCCCCCAGATGGGACTTTGGGGCGATCTGCTCTTCGCAGGCCCAGAGAACCAGCCTCCCCCCACAAAAAAACCCACAAACCAGCCCACAGTTTTCTCTAGGAACCGAATCAATCACAGCCCCCCCTGCTCGACTGTTTTTTTTTCGATCAAGAGACGACAGGCAGCGGATTAGGGAACAAACTAGGGTGGCCTCAAAGGGGACTGGTAGAGCAGCATCTCACCCTTGAAGACCTCCAGGTCCAGGCCAGCCACTGTTGTTTGCTCCGTTGCTTTGCAAACAGAAGCACGTGTGGGCAGTCGTGTGTGTGTGTGTGTGTGTGTGTGTGTGCGATACCACCCAGCGCTGGATCACTCTGCATGTGCACGCTTTCCCACCCCCCCACCCCCTTTATAAATGGTGGGCTCAGAAAGCAAGCAGATGGACGCAGAGGCGGAAGGCATGCCCGGTGTACCCTTGGGGGCACACCAGCAACCTCAGATCACACTCATGCAATTAGCACACTTGTACGCTTACGGAGGAGGGCTAACCTCCCGGATCCCCGGGGGGGGGGGGCGGAAACGACTTCACTCTCCTGGAGTCTTCCCTGCTCTCTTCCAGTGGCTGCCCCTCCACACAAGGGCCCCCACTCCCCGCCTTGTGGGACCCGGGGGTTTTCTGCGTGCATCTGAGCCCTGGACCTCAACAGCTCCTAGAGGCCAGGGGTGGGCAACTATGGCCCTTGGCCAACCTAGCTGGCTGCCTGCCTGCCTGCCTGCCTCAGTAATTACAATACAATACAATAGCAGATTGGAAGGGACCTTGGAGGTCATCTAGTCCAACTCCCTGCCTAGGCAGGAAACCCTATACCATTTCAGACAAATGGCTCTCCAACATCTTCTTGAAGACTTGCAGTGTTGGGGCGTTCACGAAGATGTTGGATTCTGGGAGTCGAGGTCCACAGGTTGTAAGCCGCGCGAGCAATTATGGGAACCGCTAGGTCTACCCACGTAACACCGCTCTTGCGCGAGCTGCACTGGCTGCCTGTTGTCTTCCGGGTGCGCTTCAAGGTGTTAGTTATCATCTTTAAAGCGCTCCATGGCTCGGGACCTAGCTATCTGCGGGATCGGATCCTGCCTCATACATCCTCACGGCCGATTCGCTCCCACAGAGAGGGGCTTCTCCGGGTGCCGTCCACTAGACTTTGTCAGCGGGCGACGCCCAGGGGAAGGGCTCTCTCTGTGGCGGGCCCGGCCCTCTGGAATGACCTTCCCCTCGACATTAGAACGACCACGGACCTCCGCTCCTTCCGTCTGAAACTAAAAACACATCTTTTCTGCTTGGCCGGCCTAGGGTAGTCTCTCTTCTATAGGGTTTTTATTTAATTATTGGGTATTTTAGTGTTTAATGGGATTTTAGCACAGGTATTAGATTTAATTCGTTTTTATGCTATGTTTGTATATTTATTGTTTTATTTTTCCCTATGCACCGCCCCGAATCCCTGTGGGGAGAGGGAGCGGTTTTACAAATTAAATATTATTATTATTATTATAAGGGGGCGCAGTGCCCCCCTCCCCCTTGCTCTAACCTCTGGATCAGCAGAAGCCCCAAGACTCATCTTGCAGGAGCCACTCTTTTAAAACCCATCTCAAGCCACAGAATGCCTTCCGAACACAGAGGCCGTATCTTGGGATTGCTATGGACTAGAAACTCTTTGTAGAGTGTGGTTTTAACCTGTTTTCTAAATGCAGAGTTATCCCGGGTAGACTTTGACTTACGGCCATTCCTTTAGCGATCATCCGAGATTGCGACAACGCTGGAAATAGTGACCACTAGGACCCTTTTCAACACTTAGGACTCTTGCCGCATCTCCATGGTCGCATGAGGCAAAATTCAGATGCCCAGCAACTGACTCATATTTATGACGGCTGCAGTGTCCCGGGGGACAAGTGAGTACATGTCCCTGGGAGGGGGGGGGGGAGCCGGATTCACTTAATAACCGTGTTCCTATTTTTAACAAGTGCAGTGATTCACTTAACAACTGTAGCAAGGAAAGTCATGACATGGGGCAAACCTTCCTTAACCAACTGTCTTGTTCAGCAAGAACAATGTTGGACTCCATTGTACTTGTATCTATCTATCTATCTATCTATCTATCTATCTATCTATCTATCTATCTATCTATCTATCGGCTTTTAAAATGAAAGCTTGACATGATGTCTAACGTATTGGAGCTGTGAATCCTGGGAACTGATCATAAAAAGCACCACAATCTATAATGCTTGATGGCAGAAGCAGATGATTTACGAGCGATAGGCGGAAGCATCACTAAATGGACATGGGAAACCCCTTGCTTTTCCACAAACAGCACCTAAACACACACACACCCTCCTCCCCAGGTTTTTCCCTTTATCTTTCAACTGGTTGCATTTGATGGTTTTTAAAACAATTTCCTCATGTCTTATTAAGTTTTGATTGGAAGCTGCCCAGAGTTGGCTGAAAGATGGGCAGCGCCCTGTTAAGGCCCCAATGAAGGGAGGAAGCCATCCTCAGGCTTCGGTCTGCGCCTTCATAATCGCAGACCGAAGCCTGAGGATGGCAAGTGAGAACTTGCCGAAACGTTGCAATAACAATTCCATGCTATATACACGGGAAAATACCCGAAGACAGCAATACCAGCATACCTACACCCATGAAAATCTACGAAAGCAAATATGTGTGTGTGTGTGTGTGAGGTTTTTGAGCTGATCAATAAATAAGTCAGGGAGTCTCCCTGACTTATTTATTGATCAGCTCAAAAACGTAACACACATATAAAAAAAAAATTATTACACAACGGAATCCATGGCTTTCTGTCTAGATGGTCTCTGGTGATGAGCCGAAAGGCAGAAAAGGAAACAGTATGCTTCCTCCCTTAATTGGGGCCCTAACAGGGTGTTGTGGAAACAATTATATATAGTTGTGTCACAACACCTAGTCTCCCTGATTTATTTATTGATCAGCTCAAAAACCTCACACACACACACACACACACACATTGTACTCAAGTATACAGCAGCACCTAAGTGATTTTGTCTGATTTCCGAAATACTAAACCAACTAGGATCTGGTTAATATAGGATAGAAGACCACCAGGAAATAACCCAGACATTCCAGAAGAAAACAAGGACAAACCACTCGGGGTACCAGGGCCAAAGATCTCTCTTATGTGTCCCTGTTCCCAAATATACCAAGGATGAAGTTTGACTCCGATTCAACTTTGCCGTTGACTTTTTTTTGGGTGGGGGGATAGCCAGTTTATGAAAACAGACTTTTGGCTGCAATCAATCCTGAAGAGAGTTCCTACAAAATCCCCCTCCTTAAACCGACTGCAGCAGGCTTCCGTCTGAGGAAATAAGCATCCAATATTTTGATACTGATAAATCCCATTTTCCCCCCCCCTTAACATCAGAAGTGACGTGATCAAAAGACAATCTTTACTGAAGATTTGCTCTTTTCAACGCATGGTTTAAAAGAAAAAAGAAAAAAAGATTCGGACCGGACAATGATGTCTTTTCACCGCAAACATCTTACGTTTTGCTATTTTATTTTATTTTTTAATCCCACTTCTCCTCCAAGGGGATTCTCATTCCTCCACCTCCAAACCTCTGAAGCCCCTCACGCAATAATTGCTCCGAGATGACTTCAGTTCCTTCAGGGTCAAGCAGCAGGTCCAGGCTAGAGGACACCCGTTGAAAACTCCAAATATATAAAATTGCGCGGGTCCCTCTCTGGATCAAAGGGAGAGCAAAGCTGCTTTCCCGGGATAATAAAATGCCATTTTTTTTATTAAAAAAACCACGTGAAGAATGACAGAGCGGCAAAACGGGCTGCGCCACGAACCACGACTGACATCTAGTGGCCGCCGCAGCATACAGTAGCCGGGAGAGGCCCAGGTGGACATTCACAAGACCAGGAGATCGTATTTTAGGGACCCGTCCTCAATTTTGGGGGACGACGACACCTTCCTTCCCACCAAGTCTTGTTCATGGGCTTGCCCGAGGACCGAACGTGCGGCCGTGCCTTAAAAGACAAGCTCCGTGTCCTTGCGGCTGCTGTTGAGAAGGGGCACCAAACGGAGGGAACTAGGCAGGTTTCTAGAACTCAGTGAGGTCATCGTTGAAGTAGAGCAAGATGGCCGAGGTGAAGGCGTCGGCGTCCATGTTGAGCCGGTAGAACTCCTCGTCTTCGTCGGGGATGTTGTTGCTCTCCAGATTCCTGTCCATGTCCAGGCAGACGCCGTGGTACTTCCAGGTGTAACTGGCGGCGTGGGCGTTGTAGGGCAGGTAGCGCCTCAAGATCTCCCACATCGTTTCTTCGGAGCAGACCTGCCGAGGGAGCCACAGTTGTCCACGGGAGCCACAGCAGGAGGGCAGGGGACACCCTTGATTCTCCCCCCCCCCCCTAATCCCTGGGTTCAAGGCGGGAGTGGAACGGAACTGGTCAACTTTGCTTGACTCTCATGGGACCTACGTTCATGCCAGAAGGCGACTCTTTAACTCAGTTCTGTATGTTGAACTAAACATTCCCCAAATAAGCCCGATATAGGCACTAATCGTGGTTATCCCTAAGCACCTATGCGGTACAGCTATCAGGTGTTTTTTGTATATATTTGCTTTCGTAGATGCCGTTGAATTTCAAGCCGTTGAAATTCAAAATAAGGAGGAACCTACAAATAAGACCAATCGGCATCAATCTACCAATTATGATACAGCTGCACAGCCAATCAATCCACTCACAACAACAGTCAGCACTCCACCCCCCCCCCAACAAGATTTAAGGAAGGGCGACGCCTTCGTAATCGCAGACCGAAGCCTGAGGATGGCAAGTGAGATCTTGCCGAAATATATGTATATATATTTCATTTGTTTAATCTTGTCTGATTCAACCAATTTCATGGTAATTTTAGTACAATGACAATAAAGATTATTATTATTATTATTCTCAAAGACAGCCGGCAGGTTTCCTCAGAAGTGGTTTGCCATTGCTTCCTTCCGAGGGTTGGGAGAAAGTGGCTGGCACAAGGCCATAAAGCTAGCTTTCATGCCTCAGGCGGGACTCTGACTCACCGTCTCCTGGTGATTGGCTCGAAGTCACCCAGCTGTCTGTCATAGCTGGCAGGACTACAACTCGCCCTCTTGTAGCGATTGGCCCATAGGCGGCTTTCATGCCTAAGGCAGGACTAGAACTCACCGTCTCCTAGTAATCAGCCCAAAGTCACCCAGGCGGCTTTCATGCCTAAGGCTGGACTAGAACTCACCGTCTCCTGGTGATTGGCCCAAAGTCACCCAGCCAGCTTTCATGCATTGGGCGGAACTAGAACTCTCAGTCTCCTGGTGATTGGCCCAAGGTCACCCAGGCGGCTTTCATGCATTGGGCGGAACTAGAACTCTCAGTCTACTGGTCATTGGCCCAAAGTCACCCAGGCGGCTTTCATGCCTAAGGCTGGACTAGAACTCTCAGTCTCCTGGTCATTGGCCCAGAGTCACCCAGGCGGCTTTCATGCATTGGGTGGAACTAGAACTCTCAGTCTCCTGGTGATTGGCCCAAAGTCACCCAGGCGGCTTTCATGCATTGGGCGGAACTAGAACTCTCAGTCTCCTGGTGATTGGCCCAAAGTCACCCAGGCGGCTTTCATGCATTGGGCGGAACTAGAACTCTCAGTCTCCTGGTGATTGGCCCAAAGTCACCCAGGCGGCTTTCATGCCTAAGGTAGGACTAGAACTCCCCATCTCCTGGTTTCTACCCCGGTGCCTTCTTCACTACCACACCAAACTGACCCCTGTGCAATTTCCAGCTTAAACCTCACAGCTGCCCTGCTCAAGCCTGTTGCGTTAATACCCTCGAAAGTCCGCTCAGGGGAGTTGCCGGGAAGGTCCTGGGGCCCGGCGAGGGCCGGGGAGGATGGGGCTCACCTCCAGGGTCTGCTCCTGCGAAGTCAGCGTGTTGATGATCCGAACGTGCCGGGTTTTGGCAGACAAGATGCCCATTTCATACAAGGGGTTCTTCCACCAGGGCACCCCAAAATCATTGGCCCAGTCCGAGCGAGGGAGAGGCGGCGGGATGTGCACAAAGCGGCCCTGGGGCGTGTAGTACGTGAGGCAGCCCGTCAGGGGGTTGATGTGCGTCTGTATCTGGAAAGAACGGGAAGCCCAGATTCAACCCGCCATCTAACCAGGACGGCCCCCATGAAGGGCTCCAAAGGAACACACATCATCTCTCCTCAAAGGAAGAGCAATGAAGACAAAGGACGGAAGCTCTCCAAACATTCGCTTAGCAAGAGAAAGAAACGGGCAGTCCCCCATTTACGACCGTTCTTGGGTCTGGCCAAAGGGTTCCCGCAGAAGCCTCGCCCACTCGGCCTGGCACCACCGGACACTCACGTCTCTGGTCCTGGGGTCGAACCAGTGGCTGATGTCCTTCCCTGCCACTTCCAGGATGGGCTTCATCAGGAGGTCCCCTGCGTGGAGAGAGAAGGCAGGATCCGCATTCGGGCCCCTCCGTCCCGCCATTCCTTTTTCTCATGGCGGGTGTCCCAATGCCCCCTCCCTCTTACAGCGCCTTGCAAACGCCTTCCCCTCCTTAGGTATCTGAGGCCGTCCAACGACCCCCCCTTTCGTCCCTCTCCTGAGACACAAAGGTCAAAAAAGTCAACATGGCGCCCACCAGCACCCACCAGAAATATAGCTGCAAGAAGAAAAAGAAAAAAAGACTAGCGGTCCATCAATTCTCCCCTTTTCTTTTATTATTAGTTTTAATGGTAGATATTGTAATAAACTGAGATTATGTGATTTTAGAAAGATATTTTGTACATTAACTAGATTATTAATGAGACACATATTCAATGGAAAATTTGGTTAACCTTTTGGTTCTGTATAGAGAAGATATTATGGATGTTATTAAGTAATGTATTTGTTAAAGATAATTGAGAACAATGTTATAGAACAGGAACTTATGGAGAACTTTTCTTTCGTTTTACTTGTTGAATAACTATAGAAAAAGATTGATTTTTGACAAATACTAATTACTATACAGATAATTAATTATCTAAGAGGATAAGGTGATATAAAATGAGGGGGGGGAAAGTCTTAATTCCATACACATATATTTATATATCTAAACTTAATCAGGATGATATATTGGGTTATACTGGATGGAAAATTAATAACTACATTTATTGTAAAGACCGATGCACAAAAACTTATGATCGAACGACATGTTATACAAAGCTGAAAATGATTGCATGTTTTTACTTGTTTTTTATGTTGAAAATAAAAAGTTATATATATTTAAAAAAAAAGAAATATAGCTGCAAAAAAGGAAAAAAAAGACTAGCCGTCCATCAATTCTTCTCTTTTATTTTATTATTAGTTTTAGTTTGGTTCTTTTTCAAGTTTTGTTGGAGGAATGGACATATGCTTATTCATGCACGTTAAATTTTTAAAAAAATAGGGCTTAACTGCAGGGCTGAGGCCGCCATCTTGACTTTTTTGACCTTTTTTGAGCTAGGCAAGCCTTAGAATTTGGCCCTCCAGCTCTTTTCTTCCCTCACTGCCTTTCTTTCCACTCCCGTGATGGATAACCCCCCCCCCGCCAGCAAGGACGCCTTCCTCCTCCTCCTCCTCCTCCTCCCCAGTTCAGGTAGACTGCCTCTCCACCTGGAGGCTCCACTTGAGGGGGGGGAGGAGCCCTGCCCCCGAAACTCCGCCCCCTTCCCCCGCCCTTACCCCGGTACTCTTCGGACAGGGGACTGAGGTCGTACACCCGCCCCAGGTAGGAGACCCACAGGTCCCACGGCCGGTTGTGCACCGACACCTCCCGCGGGGTGTAGAACCGCTGCCGGGTGTAGACTTCCATGCTCCTCGCCCGGGGGAGAGCGCATGCGCCGCGTCCCTCGCTGCCCTTGGCAACGCGGCGCCGCAAGGCCCCACGGGAAACGCAGTCTTCCCTCCGCTCAGGAGAAGCAGGACGCGGCGTGCGTGCGTGCGTGCCGGCGTGCGTGCGTCCGCGCGCGCGCGCGTTTATCATGCCTCCCGCCGCCAGGGCCGCAGGGCCTTGTGGGAAAGGTAGTTCATTCGGCAAGATGGCGGCCCCGCCGGCCCAAGAGGCGATGCTGAGGCCGCCGCCGCCGCCGCCGCCGCCTCCGCCGCCGCTTCTTCCTCGGGAGTCGGACGAGAACGGCTGCGGACACAGCGCCCCCGAGGTGAGGGAAGGGCCCGGGGCTCGGGAAGGAGTAGTTGGGGGGGGGGGGGGCTTCCTTCCCCTCGAGGGGCTTCAAGGCCCCTCCCATCGAGCTGGGACTACAAAGCCCATCTGCCAAGGGAACTCTGGCCTCCCCCAATAATCCTGTCAAGAGAGAGAGAGAGGGTATGTGTGTGTGTAAAATAGCTCAATATATTAAATAAATGACTATTATTATGGTTAATATACATTATTGTATTTAAATAGTTATAACATATCATACAATACAATACAATAGCAGAGTTGGAAGGGACCCTGGAGGTCATCTAGTCCAACCCCCTGCCTAGGCAGGAAGTCCTATACCGTTTCAGACCAATGGCTATCCAATATCTTCTTCAAGACTTGCAGGGTTGGGGCATTCAATAATACAATAACAGAGTTGGAAGGGACCCTGGAGGTCATCTAGTCCAACCCCCTGCTTAGGCAGGAAACCCTACACCATTTCAGACAAATGGCTATCCAGCATCTTCTTGAAGACTTGCAGGGTTGAGGCATTCACAATGTCTGGTGGCAAGTAGTTCCACTGACTAGTTGTTCTCTACAGATCTTATACCATTTTAGAATCAGAATAGAATCAAGCTGGAAAGGGACCTTGGAGGTCTTCTAGTCCAACCCCCCCCCCCCCCCCCGGCTCAAGCTGGAGATGATACAATACAATCTTCTTAAAGACTTCCAGCGTTGGGGCATTCACAACGTCTGGTGGCAAGCTGTTCCACTGGTTAATTGTTATAATGTATACACACATACCTACACACACAATTATGTATACATCATTATATTGTTTCCTACCTAGGCAGGGGGTTGGACTAGAAGACCTATTGTATTATTGTATTGTATATACAGGTACTTACATTACAATAGCAGAGTTGGAAGGGACCTTGGAGGTCATCTAGTCCAACTCTCCCTGCCTAGGCAGGAAACCCTATACCACTTCTCGAATTACGACCACAATGGAGGTGAAAACCTCTGTTGCTGAGACAGTTATCAAGGCATGTTATATTTAATGTTATATATATAAAATGCACGTGTGTGTGTGTGTACTTATATATAATACACACACATGCATTATATATACTGGCCTAATTCATGCTCCTCGCCCCAGTCTGAAGTTTAAATTTGTTTTAATCGGGTTTTAATGGGAAATAGTTTTAAATGTTTTTTACAAATTTTTAGTACAGGGTTAACTATTTAATTTGGTTTTAAATATGTTTGTATTGTTATGTTTTAGATGTTCTTAATTTCCTGTACACCGCCCCGAGTCCCTTCGGGGAGAGGGGGCGACTTAGAAATTCAATAAATTCAATTCAATTCAATACTTATGTCACTGTCTCCCTGATTTATTTATTGATCAGCTCAAAAACCTAATACGCGCGTGTGTGTGTGTGTGTGTGTGTGTGTTTGTGTGTGTGCATTTGTGCTGATAGATAAATAAAATACAGGGAGACTAGGATAGATTCAGATTCTTCCTTTAATTTCAAGTGTTAATCTATTCATTTCTGCACATTCTACTATTTGCTTAAGTCACATTTTCACCTGCGGGGATCTCTTCACCCTTCCAATTTTGCGCCAATACAATTCTAGCCGCCGTTATATACCTGAATAATCCAATCGACCTTTTCTTTACTATATATTTCTAGGCAAGATAACCAACCAGAACAATTCAGGTTGGAAACCTACACGTTTTCTGCCTCGTCTTCTCCAACCACATTTGAAGTCTTGTCCCATATTGTCCTGGACTTTGATGATATATAATACAATACAATAGCAGAGTTGGAAGGGACCTTGGAGGTCATCTAGCCCAACTCCCTGCCTAGGCAGGAAGCCCTATACCGTTTCAGACCAATGGCTATCCAATATCTTCTTCAAGACTTGCAGTGTTGGGGCATTCACAACTTCTGGAGGCAAGGAGTTCCACTGATTAATTGTCCTAACTGTCAGGAAATTTCTCCTCAGTTCTAAGTTGCTTCTCTCCTTGATTAGTTTCCACCCATTGCTTCTTGTTCTGCCCTCAGGTGCTTTGGAGAATAGCTTGACTCCCTCTTCTTTGTGGCACCCTCTGAGATATCGGAACACTGCTATCATGTCTCCCCTGGTCCTTCTCTTCATCAAACTAGACATACCTAGCTCCTGCAACCGTTCTTCATATGTTTTAGTCTTCAGTCCCCTAATCATCTTGGTTGCCCTTCTCTGCACTCTTTCCAGAGTCTCCACATCTTTTCTACATCGTGGCGACCAAAACTGGATGCCGTATTCCAAGTGTGGCCTTTTGAAGGGATTACAAAAGTGGTATTAACCCTTCACGGGATCTTGATTCTCTCCCTCTGTTGATGCAGCCTAGAACTGGGTTGGCTTTTTTGGCAGCTGCTGCCCACGGCTGGCTCCTATTTCAATGGTTGTCCACTAGGATTCCAAGATCCCTCTCACAGTTGCTGCTATTGATCAAGATCCCACCTATCCCGTACCTGTGCATTTCGTTTCGGTTGCCTAAATATTTTCTGGATGTTTCTGGCAGGAGCCGCTCGAAGAAACGGCCGACTCGCCGTACTTGCGCGCCCGTCGTAAGCTGGAGAACCTCCTGAACAAGAGCCTGCGGATTCGCATGACCGACGGGCGGACCTTGGTCGGCTGCTTCTTGTGCACCGACCGGGACTGCAACGTCATTTTGGGTTCTGCCCAAGAGTACCTGAAACCCAACGGTGAGTCGTCGTCCCCCCCACTGCCCCTACTACCGGTTCTGTGGGCGGGGTTTGGCGGTGGCGGTGGTCCTGTGGCTGAGTGGGCGGGGCCAACTCGATCCCCCCCCCCGTGGCTACGCCCACTCGGTCACATGCCTCCACCAAGCCACGCCCACAGAACCTGGTAGGAAAAAATGTGTGTGTGTGTGTGTCCATTCCTGCTGCTCCCTTTCTGGTCCTCCCCCCCCCCACGCCCCCCCTCCCTCCTGGAGTCTGCCTTAAAGGGACAGGCTCTGAATGGAGGGAGAAACGTTCGGATTGGCTGGGCGGTGACTAGAGGCGTGGGCGGGGCCACGCGGCATTTTTCCGACGGGTTCAGAGAACTTATTATTATTATTATTATTAATTTGATTTGTATACCGCCCTCTCTCCCGTAGGGGCTCAGGGCGGTGCACAGGAATAATAAAGGATAAAATACATATAAATACAGTCAGTAGATAAATTTAAAATTAAATTAAATAAAATTTAATGATGATGATGCCAATCATCCCTGCTGGGAGGATTCCACCCCTGCTTGGGGGGGGGGGGGGTCCTTGGTGCTCCGTGAGCTGGGCGGTTTCCTTGCAGGCGTTTCACGACCCAACTGGCTAACGTCATCAGCGCTCAAAGGATTTGCGCAGCAGAGGAGGAGGAGGAGAAGGGGAGGAGGAAGTGGAGGAGGGTTCTCTTCCGAGCTGGGTTGTTGGCTTGCAGACGTGTCATAGCCCAACTAGCTAACATCATCACGGCTAGAAGGGAGAGGGGCGGGTGGAGTGGAGGAGGAGGAGGAAGGGGGGGGGGAGAAAGGTGTTGGGGAGGGCGGGGGAGGACTGTGGGATCCTTGGTGCTCCCCTGAGCTTGTTGGTTTTCTTGACCCAAGGAGCTAACATTATCAGTGCTAGAAGGGAGGGGGGTTTGTGGAGAGGAGGAGGAGGAAGAGGAAGGAGGAGGAGAGGGAGGAAGAGAGGGGAGGAAGAGAAGGAGGAAGAGGAGGGAAGAAGAGGAGGAAGGAGGAAGAGAGGAGAGGGAGGAAGAAGAGGAGGAGGAAGAGGAGGAAGGAGGAGGAGAGGGAGGAAGAGGAGGAAGAGAAGGGAGGAAGAGGAAGAAGAGGAGGAGGAAGGATAGGAGGAGGAAGGAGAAGGAAGAGAGGAGAGGGAGGAAGAGGAAGGAGGAGGAGAGGGGAGGAAGAGGAGGTGGAGGAGGAAGAGAAGGGAGGAAGAGGAAAAGGAGGAGGAGAGGGAGGAAGAGGAGGAGAAGGAAGAGGAGGAGAGGGGAGGAAGAGGAAGAGGGAAGAAGAGAGGGGAGGAAGAGGAAGAAGAGGAGGAGGAAGGATAGGAGGAGGAAGGAGAAGGAAGAGAGGAGAGGGAGGAAGAGAAGGGAGGAAGAGGAAGAGGAGGTGGAGGAGGAAGAGAGGGGAGGAAGAGGAAGAAGAGGAGGAGGAAGGATAGGAGGAGGAAGGAGAAGGAAGAGAGGAGAGGGAGGAAGAGAAGGGAGGAAGAGGAAGAGGAGGTGGAGGAGGAAGAGAAGGGAGGAAGAGGAAGAAGAGGAGGAGGAAGGAGGAGGAGAGGGAGGAAGAGGAGGAGGAAGGAGGAGAGGGAGGAAGAGGGGAGGAAGGAGGAGGAGGAGGAAGAGAAGGGAGGAAGAGGAAGAAGAGGAGGAGGAAGGAGGAGGAAGAGAGGGGGGAGGAGGAGGAAAAGGACTGCGAGATCCTTGGTGGATTCTGAGCTTGGTTTTCTTGCAGACGTCTCATGACCCAACTAGAGAACATTATCAGTGCTTAGAAGCAAGGCGTTTGTGGAGTGCAGGCGGTGGACTGTGGCGCCCTTTCTGAGCTTTGGTGACTTTTCTCCAGACGTTTCACAGCCTGACTAGTTAGTCTCATCAGTGCCAGGAGGGAGTAGGGTTTCCTCCTCCTTAGATGCAAGTGGCTTGATGATGATCATCATCATCGGGGCTAATGAAGTTAACCTAGTTGGCTCATGAGCTTCCTTCAAGAAAGCAGGCAAACTCCCAGGGCACACCCAGGACCTCCTCTTCCTCCTCTCCACAACCTCCCCCTCTGATGATGGAACCAAGTTGGGTCCTGAGACATCTGCAAGAAAACCCACCAAGCTCAGAGACCCCATAGTTCAACCTCGAGCTACAAGGACTCTCTTCGACAGGTATTTCTATGTCGTGAACTGACTGGAAGGCAGAGGGTACAATATAATACAATAACAAGAGTTGGAAGGGACCTTGGAGGTCATCTAGTCCAACCCCCTGCCTAGGCAGGAAGCCCTCTACCGTTTCAGACAAATGGCTATCCAACATCTTCTTAAAGACTTCCAGGGTTGGGGCATTCACAACTTCTGGAGGCAACTTCTGTTCCATCGATTAATTGTTCTCACTGTCAGGAAATTTCTCCTCAGTTCTAAGTTGCTTCTCTCCTTGATTAGTTTCCACCCATTGCTTCTTGTCCGGCCCTCGGGTGCCTTGGAGAATAGCTTGACTCCCTCTTCTTTGTGGCAACCCCTGAGATATTGGAAGACTGCTATCATGTCTCCCCTGGTCCTTCTTTCTATTAAACTAGACATACCCAGTTCCTGCAACCGTTCCCCCAAAGGAATGGAATGGAATAGAAATAGAAAAAATAGAATAGAATAGAAAATAACAGAACCGGGAATAGATCAGAATAGAATAGAAAATATGGAATGGAATAGAAATAGAAAATAGGATAGGATAGAATAGAATAGAATAGAATATATATAAAGGAATGGAATGGAATATTATAAAGAATGGAATGGAATAGAATAGAAAATATGGAATGAAATAGATTAAAGAATAGAATAGAAATAGAAAAAAGAATAGAATAGAATAGAAAATATGGAATTGAATAGAATGGAATAGAAAATATGGAATAGGATAGGATGGAATGGAATAGAATAGAAAAGAAAAGAAAATATGGAATAGAGTAGAATAAAGAATGGAATGGAATGAAGAATAGAATAGAATAGAAAATATGGAATAGAATAAAATAGAATGGAATAGAATAGAATAAAGAATGGAATTTCTAGTATACAAATATATCCTCAAAAGAAGATAGGAATGATTATAATGTAAAATAAAATGAGGAAGAAGGAAGGTAAGATTGCTACTTAAATACAGAACTGGCCTTGGGTGAATGCCATCCGGAAGAAATACAACCGCAGAAGGAGGGAAGGAGAAGAGAGGAAAGAAGAAAGGGTAAAGGAGAGGAAGAAAGGGAGCGGTAGTAAGACTAGAAGAGAGGAAGAGGAGATTGGTGGGGGAGGAGGAAAGAGAAGAAGAAAAGGGAAAGGAGGAGAGGAAAGAAAGTAACGAAGGAGGGAGAGAAGGAGAAGAGAGGAAAGAAGAAAGGGTAAAGGAGAGGGAGAAAGGGAGGGGTAGTAAGAGTAGGAGAGAGGAAGAGGAGAGTTGTGGGGGGAGGAAAGAGAAGAAGAAAAGAGAAAGGAAATGAAGAGAAGAAAGTAACAAAGAAGGGAGGGAAAGAAAAGAAAAAAGGGTAAAGGAGAGGAAGAAAGGGAGGGGTAGTAAGAATAGGAGAGAGGGAGGGGAGAGTTGTGGGGTGGAGAAAACAGAAGAAGAAAAGGGAAAGGAGGAGGAGAAAGAAAGTAACGAAGGAGGGAGTGGAGGAGAAGAGAGGAAAGAAGAAAGGGTAAAGGAGAGGAAGAAAGGGAGGGGTAGTAAGAGTAGGAGAGAGGGAGAGTTGGGGGGAGGAAAGAAGAAAAGAGAAAGGAGGAGAGGAAAGAAAGTAACGGAGGGAGGGAGGTAGAAGAGAGGAAAGAAGAAAGGGAGGGGTAGTAAGAGTAGGAGAGAGGAAGAGGGAGAGGTGAGTTGTGGGGGGGAGGAAAGGGAAGAAGGGAAAGGAGGAGCGGAAAGAAAGTAACGAAAGGGAGGGAAGGAGAAGAGAGGAAAGAAAGCGTAAAGGAGAGGAAGAAAGGGAGGGGTAGTAAGCGTAGGAGAGTGGGAGAGGGAGAGGAGAGTTGGGGGGAGGAAACAGAAGAAAGGAGGAGAGGAAAGAAGAAAGGGAGGGGTAGTAAGAGTAGGAGAGAGGAAGAGGGAGAGGTGAGTTGTGGGGGGGAAGAAAGGGAAGAAGAGAAAGGAGGAGAGAAAAGAAAGTAACGAAAGAGGGAGGGAAGGAGAAGAGAGGAAAGAAGAAAGGGTAAAGGAGAGGAA
This sequence comes from Rhabdophis nuchalis, assembly GCA_039707465.1. Taxonomy (NCBI): domain Eukaryota; kingdom Metazoa; phylum Chordata; class Lepidosauria; order Squamata; family Natricidae; genus Rhabdophis; species Rhabdophis nuchalis. The sequence goes on from CM077647.1 coordinate 181,726,613, forward strand.
GAAAGGGAGGGGTAGTAAGAGTAGGAGAGGGAGAGGAGAGTCTTGGGGGGAGAGGAAAGGGAAGAAGAAAAGAAAAAGGAAAGAAAGTAACGAAGGAGGGAGTGGAGGAGAAGAGAGGAAAGAAGAAAGGGTAAAGGAGAGGAAGAAAGGGAGGGGTAGTAAGAGTAGGAGAGAGAGAGTTGGGGGGAGGAAAGAAGAAAAGAGAAAGGAGGAGAGGAAAGAAAGTAACGAAGGAGGGAGGGAGGTAGAAGAGAGGAAAGAAGAAAGGGAGGGGTAGTAAGAGTAGGAGAGAGGAAGAGGGAGAGGTGACTTGTGGGGGGGAGGAAAGGGAAGAAGGGAAAGGAGGAGCGGAAAGAAAGTAACAAAAGAGGGAGGGAAGGAGAAGAGGAAAGAAGAAAGGGTAAAGGAGAGGAAGAAAGGGAGGGGTAGTAAGTAGGAGAGTAGGTAGGAAGGAGAGGAAGAGGAGAGTCGCGGGGGGAGGGGAGCGGAAAGGGAAGAAGAAAAGAGAAAGCAGGGGAGGAAAGAAGAAAGTAACGAAGAAGGGAGGAGAAAAGGAAGTCGAGCCAAAAGCAGCCTCGATTATCTTACCAAATTTGCAGGGGAGAAAACTGAATTGTTATCAATGTGAAAATGCGTATTATTGATCAGGAGTATAAGAATGTATATGTATATATGAGAATAAAAATGGAAAAAAAGGAACTGGGTTGGGTTTGTTGGAGAAGTGAAGCAAGGGGGGTTAGAATCTCCTCCTTCAGGAGCACACACACCCCCCGCGACTATTTCTCCATCTCACCACCACCCCTCTCGCCCTTCAGACTCCTTCTCGGCAGGCGAACCCCGCGTCCTGGGCCTAGCGATGGTTCCCGGCCATCACATCATCTCCATCGAAGTCGAGTTGGAGAGCCTCAACTCCCTGCAGTACGTCTGAAACGACCCGTCGTCGCTGGAAGGCGGCCGCCGCGTCCGTCGTTTTTCCCCGAACACAAGGAGGCGATTTAATTTTACACAAAGAGAGATTTCTTCCACTTCCTTGTTGTCGTTCTCTCTCGTCCCTCCCGGGACGCCAAAAAAAAAAAAAAAAACGGCGCTCAAAAACGGGTCCCTCTTGAACGGCCTACAACCCGCTAAAAAAATTGGAGGATTCCCTACCATCCAGGACCTGGGAAGCGGCGTTAACCTGGAAGGACCTTTGTCTCTGCCTCTGTTGTTGGGTAAATCCCGAACTCGGCACCCGGCTCCCGAATATTTGCCGGGATCTTTTCAGGATCGAGTGATCGAAAGGATTAAAACCCGGCGTAGGTGGCCCAGCGGGTTGACAAGAGTTTGGGGGGTTGGGAAAGAGGGATGTTAGCAACCCCCCCCCCAAAAAAGAGGCAGTCGTCGAATTTCTCAAAGGAATAAATATCCTTTTACGTTAAGAGGAAGCCGAAAACGGCTTGATTGGCAAGCTTCCTTCTTGCTCCTTCCTTGCTTCCTGCAGAAAAATCTCCCACTTCCCAGCCTTGTCGGGCTCCAATTTTTCTCCCCCCTGCCGGCCATTTTGGTTTTAAATTCACCAAATGCTCCCCCCCCCCCCAAAATCTCCCCAAAGGCTTTAAATAGGGATGTGTTATTAAGAAGGGTGTGTGTGGAGAAAGATTTACTCCCCAAATCGGCCTGTTGAAGGCAAGGCTGAACCCTCCACCGGCTTAAACTTTCAAAGATAGTCAGAGAAAATATACAAATAAGAATAGAACAAATAAGAAATTTGTTCCTGGAAAATAGAATAGAGTAGAATTGGAATAGGAATGGAATAGAAAATAGAACAAGGAATAGAATAGAAGGAAATAGAAATAGGAATAGAATAGAATAGAAATAGAAGTAGAAAAATAGAAAGAATAGAATAGAATAGAAAACAACAGAACCAAGAATAGAACGATATAATAAAATATACAATAAAATTGAATGAATAATAAAATATAGAATTAGAATAGAATAGAAAATATGGAATAGAATAGAATATAGAATAGAATGGAATAGAATAGAAAATATGGAATGGAATAGAAAGAGAAAATAGAATAGAATAGAATGGAATATATGGAATGGAATAGTATAAAGAATGGAATGGAATAGAAAATATGGAATAGAATAGAATAGAATAGAAAATATGGAATGGAATAGTATAAAGAATGGAATGGAATAGAATAGAATAAAAAATATGGAATAGAATAGAAAATATGGAATGGAATAGAAATAGAAAATAGAATAGAATAGAATGGAATATATGGAATGGAATAGTATAAAGAATGGAATAGAAACAGAAATAGAAAAAGGAATAGAATAGAAAATATTGAATTAAATAGAATAGAAAATGTGGAACTGTATAGAATAGAATAGAATAGAAAATATGGGAATAGAATAAAGAATGGAATGGAATTAATAGAATAGAAAATATGGAATTGAATAAAATAGAATGGAATAATATAAAGAATGGAATGGAATAGAAATAGAAAAAAATAGAATAGAAAATATGGAATGGAATAGAATGGAATGGAATAGTATAGAAATGGAATGGAATAGAAATAGAAAAAATAGAATAGGATAGAAAATAACAGAACCGGGAATAGAACAGAATAGAAGAGAATAGAATATAAACTAGAAGATAGAATAGGATAGAATATAGAATTCTTTCTTGGCCTACAACCCGCTAAAAAAATTGGAGGATTCCCTACCATCCAGGACCTGGGAAGCGGCGTTAACCTGGAAGGACCTTTGTCTCTGCCTCTGTTGTTGGGTAAATCCCGAACTCGGCACCCGGCTCCCGAATATTTGCCCGGATCTTTTCAGGATCGAGTGATCGAAAGGATCAAAACCTGGCGTAGGTGGCCCAGTGGGTTGACAAGAGTTTGGGGGGTTGGGAAAGAGGGATGTTAGTGTCGTCCCCCCCAAAAGAGGCAGTCGTCGAATTTCTCAAAGGAATAAATCTCCTTTTACGTTAAGAGGAAGCCGAAAACGGCTTGATTGGCAAGCTTCCTTCTTGCTCCTTCCTTGCTTCCTGCAGAAAAATCTCCCACTTCCCAACCTTGTCGGACTCCAATTTTTCTCCCCCCTGCCGGCCATTTTGGATTTAAATTCACCAATCTCCCACAAGGCTTTAAATAGGGATGTGTTATTAAGAAGGGTGTGTGTGGAGAAAGATTTACTCCCCAAATCGGCCTGTTGAAGGCAAGGCTGAACCCTCCACCGGCTTAAACTTTCAAAGATAGTCAGAGAAAATATACAAATAAGAATAGAACAAATAAGAAATTTGTTCCTGGAAAATAGAATAGAGTAGAATGGGAATAGGAATGGAATAGAAAATAGAACAAGGAATAGAATAGAAGGAAATAGGAATAGAATAGAATAGAAATAGAAGTAGAAAAATAGAAAGAATAGAATAGAAAACAACAGAACAAAGAATAGAACGATATAATAAAATATACAATAAAATAGAATGAATAATAAAATATAGAATTAGAATAGAATAGAAAATATGGAATAGAATAGAATATAGAATAGAATGGAATAGAATAGAAAATATGGAATGGAATAGAAAGAGAAAATAGAATAGAATAGAATGGAATATATGGAATAGAATGGAGTGGAATAGTATAAAGAATGGAATGGAATAGAAAATATGGAATAGAATAGAATAGAAAATATGGAATGGAATAGTACAAAGAATGGAATGGAATGGAATAGTATATGGAATGGAATAGAATAGAATAGAATAAAAAATATGGAATAGAATAGAAAATATGGAATGAAATAGAAATAGAAAATAGAATAGAATGGAATGGAATATATGGAATGGAATAGAATAGTATAAAGAACGGAATAGAATTGAATAGAAAATATGGAATGGAATAGAATAAAGAATAGAATAGAAACAGAAATAGAAAAAAGAATAGAATAGAAAATATTGAATTGAATAGAATAGAAAATATGGAATTGGATAGAATAGAATAGAATAGAAAATATGGAATAGAATAGAATAAAGAATGGAATGGAATTAATAGAATAGAAAATATGGAAATATGGAATTGAATAAAATAGAATGGAATAATATAAAGAATGGAATGGAATAGAAATAGAAAAATAGAATAGAAAATATGGAATGGAATAGAATGGAATGGAATAGTATAGAAATGGAATGGAATGGAATAGAAATAGAAAAAATAGAATAGAATAGGATAGAAAATAACAGAACTGGGAATAGAACAGAATAGAATAGAATATAAACTAGAAGATAGAATAGGATAGAATATAGAATTCTTTCTTGGCCAAGTGGGATTGGACACACAAGGACTTTGTCTCTGGCGCGTACGTTCTCAGCGTACACAAAAGCCATAAGGGATGACTCACGATCCTAGTCCTCATGAAAGCACAGAACATAGAATACCGAGTTGGAAGGGACCTTGGAGGTCTTCTAGTCCAACCCTCTGCTGAGGCAGGAAACCCCACCTACACCATTTCAGACAAATGATTTGTCTTCCTTAAAGACTTGCAGTGTTGGGGCATTCACAACTTCTGGAGGCAAGGAGTTCCACTGGTTCATTGTTCTCACTGTCAGGAAATTTCTCCTCAGTTCTAAGTTGCTTCTCTCCTGGATTAGTTTCCCCCCATTGCTTCTTGTCCTGCCCTTGAGGTTAAAGCCTAAAGCTCTTAACCATGAAAAAAGCAAGGTTGGTTGTTTTTTTCCTCTGATTACAGATAATTGAGCCCGAAACCACCCATCTCTCTTTTTTTAATTTTTTCCCCAACAAAATCCATGGTAAAAGCCGAATTACGACAGCCAAACGCCCGCAGGCCCATCCTCCTTGGATGCTCCTCGGCTTTGCTTCCCCCCCCAAAAATGGGCTCGGATGACCCTGAAAGACCCCCCCTCCTCCTCCACCTTCCTCCAGCCTTCCCACCCCAACCGGCTTGCCAAAAAAAAACCCCGCCTTGGGAAGAGGCATCAGGCTGTCTTCCCAAATCCGGGTTGCAAATTGGCAGGAAGCGGCCTCTATAGATAGATACCCACCCTCCAGTATGTATCCTCTCTCTCTTCCTCTCTCTCTTCCTCTCTCTCTCTCTCTCTCTCCCCTCTTGCACAATGGAGAGCTTGTACAAGCCAGCGGCTATCCTGGCTTATCTAATCAAGGGTTCCTTCCTTCCCTAGAACGTGGCGTTTCCATTCGGGGCTCGTTGGCGCCCGGACAGCTGATTCAGTTCTTCCTTATCCTGCCATCCGGCCAGATTCCTGACCCCTTTCCTTGGCAGGCCTTTGGAAGCTGCCAAAATTGACTTTGGCCGGCCCTTACAAAAAAACAACTTTGTTGAATTTCTGTTTTTTTAATCGGAGGGGAGATGCCCCCTTTTTTTCCCCGGCTCGGGAGTCAAGACCTCCCAAATAACCTTCACTTCGAGCCTACGTGCTTCCCGGAGTTCGCGGGAAGAAACGCGGCAGCCTCGGGAAGGGGCTGGGAGTCTCCGCTGCCCCCCGTAAAAGCCCCCAGCCGCCATGCTTCTAGTCCTGGAATGCAAAAATCTCCCAACCCAGAGGAGGGAGGTAGAAAGCTGGGCTGCTACATCCGGATTTTAAACGGCCTCCCGTTTCGAGGGCCAAAAATTAGTTTCGAAACGGACCGCCGCCTTTTTTCGTTCGGCGCAGGTAGGTGCGACAGGTCGGGCAAGTCACCTTTGATGAGCTAGCTCAGGGGTCTCCAACTTTAGCCACTTTAAAGACCTGTGGACTTCAACTCCCAGAATTCCCCAGGCAGCCATTGTAGGGTAACTTTCTTAATAGACGGTGGGTATGCAGTAAGCATAATATATCTTGACTTTGGGAAAGTGAAAGAAAGAGCCGGCTGGGGGAATTCTGGGAGTTGAAGTCCACAATTTCCTAAATCAGGGGTCTCCAACCTTGGCCACTTTAAAGACCTGGGGACTTCAACTCCCAGAATTCCCCAGCCAGCCATGTAGGGTAACTTTCTTAATAGACGGTGGGTATGCAGTAAGTGTAATATATCTTGATTTCAGCCAAGTGGGGAAAAAGAGCTGGCTGTGGAATTCTGGGAGTGGAAGTCCACAAGTCTTCAAGTGGCCAAGATCTAATTCAGTGATTTTTTTTCCAATTTAGCCCCTTTAAGAGGGATGGACTTCAATTCCCAGAATTCCCTAGACTGGGGAATTCTGGAAGTTTGAACATTTTCAACTTTTCAAACTTTCAAATTTGGAAAAACACGGATTTCTTTTTTTCCGCTCGCCTGAAAATCCCAAATGGAACCAAGTTACCTTCCTTTGGGGAACAAACTGGGATTTATGAATGGGGGTAGTGGGGAAACTCCCTCAAATCCAGTTTCAGGAAGACCCAAACGGCCATTAAACCGAAACATCGGTGCGCCTGAACGTCAAGTACAAGCATCGCAAACTGGGAAAACTTCAGCCCCAGTCTGGAACACCAGGAATTCCGGCGGGATGAGATTCAAGGCTGAAACCGAAACTGAAATCACAATGGACAACAACGGTTGGATTTCAGCCCGCCTCAAACTCCATGTTCGTCTTTGGCAAATGAAAATTGGTGCTCAAAATACGAATGAACGATACAATCAGGGCAAGAATTTCCGTTGTTAAGCCAGGCGGATGTTCAGTGAACCATGCCTGGTTTTGAGGGTTTAGTTTTCGTTGTTGTTAAGCAAATTACCAAAGTAGCTGTTAAGTGAATCAGGCAGTCGTTAAGCAAGTCCAGCTTCCCTTGTGAACGTGGCTCGCCATAAGACAGCCAGGAAGCTCATAAATGGGGGATCACAACATCCTGTAAACTAACTGTCTCCTGCAAACTCCACTCCCCAGTCGCTCCTCTTTTATTTCCTCTGGGAGAGGCTGTTTGTCGTCCGCCTGTGGCCTTCCTCCCAAGTCGACCCCTGTTCTTTAGCTGTTCCCTTCGTCTGGCCGCTCTGCGCATGCGCACCCTGGGAACAGGCTCCAGCTGTTCTTCTGCCTCACGGACGTCTGACTCCTGCAAACTCCACTTCCCTGGCGCTCCCTCTTTTATTCCCTCTGGGAGGAGCCGTTCATCGTCCACCTGTGGCCTTCCCCCCAAGTCAACCCCTGTTCTTTAGCTGTTCCCTTCGTCTGGCCGCACACTGGGAACAGGCTCCAGCTGTTCTTCTGCCTCATGGATGTCTAAATCCGAAGGCAGCTGATAGCTGTCGGACGGCCCTGGCCCCCTCTCTGCCTCCGACGCAGAGCCCTCCTCCGAGCTTCCCCAGACTCCAGGACTGGCCCAGGTTCCTCCCCAACCCTCCTCGCTGTCCGAATCGGCTGCCAGCTCCACTGACCGCTGGCGGACCACAACTCTGGTTGCCAAAACACCTGGAGTTTTGATCTGGTGACGGGGGTGGGTGGGGTTGCAAGCCCAACGGCCCATGGTGAGTCACCTTTTTTCCAAACCGTCACTAAACAAGTCGTCGTAAGTCGAGGACCGACTATTCTCTTCTTGTCGACAATATTCCCCCCATCTAAAAAAACAAAATCATAGCCCCAGCAGTCTTGAAATATAAAGTGTATTCTAATTATAATACTAATATTTTTTTTAAAAAAAGAAATTCTGATTAATTCATTCGCGCAACAACTGCCGTTAAATGCGTGAGCGGCGTGTTTTCCAAGCTCCGCCCCTTTCGGAGAGGTGGATTTCCAACTCCCAGAATGCCCGCTCTGGGGCATTCTGGGAATTGAAGTCCATCCCTTTTTTAAAATGTCAGCGAGGTGGGAAAGCACCACTTAGCGAAGCAGCGACATGGCGCCCACAAGCCGGCCTGTTCTCAGTTCGAGAGGCGGTTCCAGGTCCGTTTGCCGGGTGGAGGAAAGAAAGCGTCGAAGGTCCTCGCTTCGGCGACCGAATCCAAACTTTCCGTTTTCTTTCGTCTTCCTTCTGCTCGACCGATGCGAGGATTGGGGGAATTTTTGCCACCCGCGCCCCAGAAAAGCCGCTCCATTCCGCCCAGGTGTATTCACCAGGCCTTTCCGCTTCCTTGGGCGAGCCTCTCCCGCCCGCCTGCCCCCCCATCCCCAGACACCCTCTCCCCCCCTTTCCCCCTGCCCCTCCTCACACCCAGACTTTTTCCGCAGCCCCCTCCAGGTCCTGCGCGCAGCAGCTGCAGCAGCCCACGCTGTGGTAGCAGCTGGCGGGCAGATTCTTGTAGATGGCTTTGCTGTAGGGCACCAGGCAGTAGCCGAGCTGGAGGCGGCGCGCCAGGCGACAGTAGGCGGCCAGGGCCAGGACCAGGAGGGGCACCAGCAGAGTGAAGCCCACCACCAGCAGGCCAACGGCAGCCGCGTCGTGCAAGTGGCTGGTGCAGTAGTGCTCCTGGGTGTTCAGGAACTGCAGAGAGAGAGGGGGGGGGGAAAGGAATCTGTTAGGAATCTCCCCACAAGCCGGGATCTGGTGCGCGAACATGCAAACATGTGCCAAGAAAGCTGGCTGCTCGGGGTACGAAGGCAGACTTTATAGGGGTGCGTCTCCTTCCTGGCTCATTGCTGTCCCAGGAGCGGAAAGCTTCCCTCCCCCCCAGCACACACACCTCAACCCTTCCCCTTTGGCTCCTTTAGGAGGCCAGCTCAGGTGAGGGTGAGGACAGGTGTAACCTCACTCCCGGAGGAGGGAAGGAGAAAACGAGGGAAGGAAATAGAAAAGAAGGAGAGGGAGAGAAAAGAGGAGGGAAGGAAGGGAGATAGAAGAGGATGGGAGAGAGCGATGGCAAGGGAAAGAAGGGAGGAAGATAGAATGCAACAAAAGAAGAAAAAAGGAAGGAAGGAGAAAAGGAAAAGGAAGGAAGGGAGGAAGAGAGAAAAAGAGGGAGGACTGAATTCAGGGATTTGAAAAGAGGAAAGAAGGAAGAGAAAAACTACAAAGAAGGGAGCAAAGGAAGGGAAAGAGGGCAAGGAAAGAAGGAGGAGAGGAAAGGAAAGGAGGACAAAAGACAGGAAGATAGAGAAGAGGGAAGGAGGAAATGAGGGAAGGAAATAGAAAAGGAGGGGGAGAAAAGAGAAAGGAATGCAGGAATGGAAGTAGAAAAGGAAGGGAGAGGTGGCAAGGGAAAGAAGGGATGGAGATCGAATGCAACAAAGGAAAAAAGGAAGGAAGAAAAGGAAAAGGAAGGAAAGAAGAAGGGAGGAAGGAAGAGAAAAGGAGGGAGGGCTGAATTCAGGGATTTGAAAAGAGGAAAGAAGGGAGAGAAAAACTACAAAGGAGGAAGCAAAGGAAGGGAAAGAGAAAAAGCAAGGAAGGAAGGAGGAGAGGAAAGGAAAGAAGGAGGACAAAAAACAAAAAGACAGGAAGATAGAAAAGAGGGAAAGAAATAAAAGGGAGAAAAGAGGAAGGAATGCAGGAATGGTGGTAGAAAATGGAGGAAAGGTGCTGTGGCAAGAGAAAGAAGGGAGGGAAAGAGAATGCAAGAAAGGAAAGGAAAAAAGGAAGGAAGGAGCAAGAAAAGGAAGCAAGTGGAAAAAGAAGGAAGGAGCAAGAAAAAAGGAACGGAGGACAAAAGGAAAGGAAGGAAGAGAGAAAAGAAGGGAGGGTTGAATTCTGGGATTTGAAGAGAGGAAAGGAAGAGAGAAACTACAAAGGAGGAAGGAAAAAAGGAAAGAAAAGAGCAAGGAAGGAAGGAGGAGGAGAAAGGAGGACAAAAGGGGGGGGAAAGACGGAGATAGAAAAGACGAAGGAAGGAAGGGGGGGAGGAGGAGGGACAAATCATGAAAGGCCATCTCTCCCCCCTCCCCTTGGACAGAGCAGCAGTAAGGGGAGGGGGGCAGAGGGGGTCGCCGGGGCTATGCCTGGAATGCATCCCTCTCCCCGAGCCCGGAGGTTATCAGCCCCCAGCCTGGGCATCTGGCTTGCTTCACCGGCCGGGGACAGCCAGAAAGGTTGGAGGCCGACTGGTGGAGCTTCCCGGCCAGCGGGGCTGGGGGTTTCCTGTTGACTGGCTAAGAAGCATCACGGGGAAGTCACTATGGGCCCAGCTCCATTTCGGAAGGGCGGTGACCAGCTGCAAATTAGATTCCCCCCCCCCCCGCCGCCAATATTTTCTTAAATTTTGGGGGATCCCCCCTCCGACTCCACCTCCCCTACAAGAGACTCAATGCCGTATTGGTGCCCAGTGAAGATTCCCCAGCAGGCAGATAAATAGTCATTTATCTCTTCTAAGCGCAACAACCTTTCCTTCTGCTGATTTCTACGTGGGTCAACATTAAAAAATCACCGCTGTCGGATCTCAGAATGATAGGCAGTCCTCCACTTATGACAATTCATTTAGGGACCATTCAAAGTTACCCACTGCACTGAAACACACGACGTAGGACCGTTTTTTTCACAGTTATGACCTTTGCCGCCTTCCCCGCATGCACTCGCGCGATCCAAATTCAGAGGCTTGGTCGCTGCCTCGTATTTATGACGATCACAGCATCCCCAGGGGTCAACTTTTGGTGGCCTTCTGACCAGTGGTCCCAGTTAAGGAATCCGGATTCACTTAACAACCGGGTTGCTAGCTTGTCAGCAGCAGGGATTCCTTCACCAACTGGGGCACGGAAGGTCATAAAATGGGACGAAACCCGCTTCACCCATGTCTCATTTAACGACGGGAACGGGGGAATGTTGTGAGGTGGGAACGTAAGCTGAATTTCGAGCCCTTTTTCAAAATCGAAAAGGAGAAACAGTCAATGTACCTGCATTTATCACAAATGAAGGCATAGACTAGAATAACAGAGTTGGAAGGGACCTTGGAGGTCTTCTAGTCCAACCACCCTGCCTAGGCAGGAAACCCTACCGATCCCTTTCTACTTGCTCTTTACACATGTTCTTCGGTAGCGTTGTAGCTTACACGAGTATTCGCACAAAATTTCGTGTAAATGTGACTCTAGGCTACAACTAGAAATTTAAATTAAATTTGCAACCTTTCGTTCAAGTGTCAGTAAGTTTCAAATATTATAAACGTTTCAATTTTCGGTTGGGTTTTATGAAGCTGGAGGAGTAGCAACTGTGAGAGGGATCTCGGAATCCTAGTGGACAACCATTTAAATATGAGCCAGCAGTGTGCAGCAGCTGCCAAAAAAGCCAACACAGTTCTAGGCTGCATCAACAGAGGGATAGAATCTAGATCGCGTGAAGTGTTAATGCCACTGTATAGTGCCTTGGTAAGGCCACACTTGGAATACTGCATACAGTTTTGGTCGCCACGATGTAGAAAAGACGTGGAGACTCTGGAAAGAGTGCAAAGAAGAGCAACCAAGATGATTAGAGGACTGGAGACTAAGACATATGAAGAACGGCTGCAGGAGCTGGGTATGTCTAGTTTGATGAAGAGAAGGACCAGGGGAGACATGATAGCAGTGTTCCGATATCTCAGAGGGTGCCACAAAGAAGAGGGAGTCAAACTTTTCTCCAAGGCACCTGGGGGCAGGACAAGGAGCAATGGGTGGAAACTAACCAAGGAGAGAAGCAACTTAGAACTAAGGAGAAATTTCCTAACAGTAAGAACAATTAACCTCTGGAACAGCTTGCCTCCAGCAGTTGTGAATGCCCCAACCCTGGAAGTCTTTAAAAAGATGTTAGACAGCCATTTGTCTGAAATGGTATAAGGTTCCTGCCCATGCAGGGGGTTGGACTAGAAGACCTACAAGGTCCCTTCCAACTCTGCTATTGTATTGTATTGAGTTATAATCCTATTTGAGGCACACGTTTAAATAAATACGAAAATAAAGCAAGACTTCAGTGGTGCTTAAAAGCCACTTTGTCACCAATATTTGAAATAATTCGGGCATTGATTTCATGAGTTTACAACTCTTGTCTTCCGGAATCTGCATGAATCCAGGTAGTCCTCGACCTACGATGGTTCGTTTAGTGACCGTTCAAAGTTACCGCATCACTGAAAAAAAGGGACTTTGTCACATGTATGACCATTGCAACATCTACCTAGTCGCGTGATTTACATTCCGACGCTGGACAACTCACATTTATGACAGTCGCAATGTCCCAGAGTCCCGGAGTTTGTCACCTTCTGACAAGCAAAGTCAAGGAGGGGAGGGGGGGAGCCAGATTCACTTAACAACGGAGGTACTAAATTAGCAGCGGCGGCGATTCGCTTAGAAAACTCGTGAAACGGAGAAAAACTCACTTTAACAAATGTCTCACTTAACGACATCAATTCTGGGCTCAATTGTGGTGGTAAGTTGAGGATTACCTGAAGAAGGCTGTCCAACCTTGGTCGCTTTAAAACTTGTGGACTTCATCTCCCAGAATTCCCCAGCCAGCTCTCTTTCTCCCCACTTTGCTGAAGTCAAGATATATTACATACCCACCATCTATTAAGAAAGTTACAGGCTGGGGAATTCTGGGAGTTGAAGTCCACAAGTCTTAAATCTGGCATCTCCAACCTTGGCTGCTTTAAGACCTGTGGACTTCAACTCCCAGAATTCCCCAGCCACCCAGATAGTGTAATTTTCTTAATAGACGGTGGGTATGCAGGAAGCGTAATATATTTTGACTTCAGCCAAGTGACAAAAATAAAAGAGCTGGCTGGGGAATTCTGGGAGTTGAAGTCCACACATCTTAAATCAAAGGTCTCCACCTTTGGTAACTTGAAGACCTGTGGACTTCAACTCCCAGAATGCCCCAGGCAGCCATGCAAGGTAACTCTCTTAATAGACTGTATGCAGTAAGTGTAATATATCTTGACTTCAGGAAAGTGAAAAAAAGCTGGCTGGGGAATTCTGGGAGATGAAGTCCACAAGTCTTAAAGCGACCAAGGTTGGACACCCTTCTTCAGGTAGTCCTCAACTTACCACCACAATTGAGCCCAGAATTGATGTCGTTAAGTGAGACATTTGTTAAAGTGAGTTTTTCTCCGTTTTACTAGTTTTCTAAGCGAATCACTGCCACTGCTAATTTAGTACCCCTGTTGTTAAGTGAATCCGGCTCCCCCCTCCCCTCCTTGACTTTGCTTATCAGAAGGTGACAAACTCCGGGACTCCGGGACATTGCAACCGTCATAAATGTGAGTTGTCCAGCGTCGGAATGTAAATCACGCGACTAGGGAGATGTTGCAATGGTCATACTTGTGACAAAGTCCCTTTTTTTCAGTGATGCAGTAACTTTGAACGGTGCATACCTACCATCTATTAAGAAAATTACACTATCTGGGTGGCTGGGGAATTCTGGGAGTTGAAGTCCACAGGTCTTAAAGCAGCCAAGGTTGGAGACGCCTGATTTAAGACTTGTGGACTTCAACTCCCAGAATTCCCCAGCCACCCAGATAGTGTAATTTCCTTAATAGACGGTGGGTAGGCAGTAAGTGTAATATATCTTGACTTCAGCAAAGTGGGGGGAAAGAGAGCTGGCTGGGGAATTCTGAGAGTTGAAGTCCCCGGGTCTTTAAAGTGGCCAAGGTTGGAGACCCCTGATTTAGGAAATTGTGGACTTCAACTCCCAGAATTCCCCCAGCCGGCTCTTTCTTTCACTTTCCTGAAGTCAAGATATATTATGTTTACTGCATACCCACCGTCTATTAGGAAAGTTATCCTACAATGGCTGGCTGGGGAATTCTGGGAGTTGAAGTCCACCGGTCTTCAAGTTACCAAAGGTGGAGACCTTTGATTTAAGATGTGTGGACTTCAACTCCCAGAATTCCCCAGCCAGCTCTCGTTTGTCCTCCACTTTGCTGAAGTCAAGATACATTACGCTTCCTTGCATACCCACCGTCTATTACGAAAGTTACTCTCCATCACTGACTGAGGAATTCTGGGAGTCGAAGTCCGTGAGCCTTAAAAGTAACCAAGATCGAACGCCTCTGTAACTAACATGTCGCATTGAATTAGCCGTGCAAAACTGGGCGTTATGGGGGCCAGCGGCTAACGCGTGTGACCTGGGGGTGGCCTTATTCTCGCAGGCAGAACCCTGCCCCATTCCTGAGCATCCCCCTGCCATGTTCATTCTCACAACCGCAAGACCCCGAGCCCTGCTAGTCAACATTTGACTGCAAAGAGAGAGCGCTAAGATCTTGCAACGCCCAGATAAAATCGTCTGACACCTCCCTCGCAACCCCCTGCCCAGTAACAAAAGGGGCAGGGGGGCCTAACACCCTCCACTGTCTCACATGTTGCATTCCACCCAGAGGGGGGGGGATGTGCAACAGCCCCCCACCCCCCAAACCCAACTCTCAGATCTAATCTCGGAGTCTTAATCCCCAAAACATTGGCCTCTCCCCCCACGCTCCCAAAGCTCTCCCGAGTGGGGGGAGACCACCGTGCAGTTGCCACGCCAACCTTGGAGGGGGCATTGGCGGGATCCCGTAATTGAGGGGTGGGTGGGTTGGCTCTGGGAATGGGGGGGAGGGGGGGCTAGGAGGCCACCTAAATTCCAGGGTTGGGCCTGGCCTGGAGATCTGGACGCAATCTGGCCAAATCTGGCCAGAAGCTTTGTTGGAAAAACTCCAGCCTGTTTTCTTTTTAACGGGAAGCGGAGCATGTGCAGAGTGCAGAGAGACCGGACAACCGTTTTGTCTGAAACGGTATCGGGACTCCTGCTTGAGCAAGGGGGGGGGGTCAGACTAGAAGACCTCCGAGGTCCCTTCCAACGCTACCCTTCTGGCTTTGCCTCTAGACATTGTGGGGGTGCGCCATCGCTGGAAGTTTTTAATGAAGAGACCGGCCAGCCCTTTGTCTGAACTGGTTATATGGGATCTCCTGACTTGAACAGGCGGTTGGACTAGATGACCTCCGAGGGCCCTTCCAACTCTGTTATTCCGTCCGTTCGGAGGTCCCTTGTTTGCACCCTTTTGCAAAGGAATTTCCTCCATCCCATTTATCGATTCGCTCACCTAGTGGTAGAATTTAGAGTAGAATAGAGCTGGAAGGGGCCTTGGAGGTCTCCTAGTCCAGCCCCCGGCTCAAGCAGGAGACCCTATGCCATTTTAGAATCAGGATAGAGCTGGAAGGGACCTTGGAGGTCTTCTAGTCCAGCCCTCTGCTCAAGCAGGAGACCATATTCCATTTCAGATAGTGATTCCACTCTACTCAAACCCAAGAGCTGAACCCGAGCTGTAGGCAAAATTATCATCCTGCCACCAACCACCATTGTTTGAGCATCAGAAGCACGGAGGCGGGAACTGGTGAGACCTCCCCCGGCGGTTCAAGCCAACTTTTTGGGGGGAGGGGTACGCAGGAGATCCTGCCCTCTTTCCTTACGGCCACCTCTGGCTTTGGAGGCCACTTTGAGCCCAGATGTTGACGTTTATCAGAACGACCGATAAGGCCCTGTTTTTCAATGTTTTATTTTCCTGGTTGCAATTGTCCGCTGCCCGTCTCCGCTGAGGGTGGTGTAGGGTTTCCTGCCCAAGCAGGGGGTTGGAGTAGAAGGCCTCTAAGGTCCCTTCCAACTCTGCTTATTCTGTATGTAAAGTGTGACTCGCCTTTGTTGTACCGAAATGAGATCCCCCCGCCCCCGTATCACCCTAACCCTAACCCCAGCCCCTTTTAAGAGAGCACATCAAAGCCTTCAGAAGCCCCCCTCCCCAAGCGTTACTCCAAAGCTGGGGGAGCTGGAAGTCCTCCCCCCCATCACTGCAGCCCAAACTTAAGGAGGCCTGCTTTATTTTGTAGTTCGAAAACACATTGAGACCCATAGAGACCACTCCAGTCACCACGAGCCAAACAACAGCCTTAAAAGGAGGCTTGAATAACAATCCGCATTTAAACTTTGATTAAACTTTGAATCAAAGTTTCAATACATGGCAGCCAGTTGTTCTCAATATACCTACCTTCCCTGCATATCCTCCAGGATATGCAGGGAAGAAGTACTCTCTAGCCCTGCCCTCAGAGAAGGCACCTCTTCTTATACAAGTTGGCATCTTAGAATAACTATCTCTATCCTCTGTTCCCACGCTTGGCCACTTAGCCCCCTGTTGGGATCAAAGGTGAGTGAGATATGTTTTCTCCGGCAGAGGGGTTTAATTTAAAAAATTTTAAAAACTCGCACGCTGCAAATTGGAACGACGCTATCGGGCCTGGCTTGAACCTCGGAGAAGGGGAAGGAACCGAGTTAAGCTACCCCAGCCCCAAATCGGGAAGAATCGGGAAGCAGCTTTTTTACATTCCCCTCGGATTTCATTCCAAGGTGGGGGGAAAAAACATTCCACATGATTCAGGGGGAAAAAAAGTTTCCAGCCTCCCCCTGGATGATCCCTGAATTGTTTCAACGTCGACCCTCAAAAGGAGGCTAAAAGACCTCGCACACCAGAACAATTAAGAGGATAGGGTTTTTTTTCTCCCGCTACCTCCCCTCTGCTAAATAATTAATTCCCACAACATTGTCAAACGACATTTAGTAAGGCTGTAGTACTATACTACTTCTCGTCCTTCCTATTGCCTAGGACTGTAATTGTGTCGCTTGCATCTTTACGATTTCTATTGCTTTATTTAGCTTCCTAGTATATGATTTATGTTGATGGCGTATTTTCATGATGACTATGAGCATGATTTCTCTCTTTCATGTAAACTGAGAGCTTATGCACCGAACACAAACTCCATCCAATCACATAATTCTAGTCTAGTCTAGTCTATTCCATTCCATTCCAAATTCTATCCTAAGTTCTATTCTAATTCTGAATTCTATTCTATTCTATTTTCTATATTCTAAATTCTATTCTAATTTTGAATTCTATTCTATTTCATTTCATTCCATTCTGTTCTGTTCCATTCTAAATTCTATTCTAATTCTGAATTCTATTCTATTTTCTAAATTCTATTCCATTCCATTCTGTTCCATTCTAAATTCTATTCTAATTCTGAATTCTATTCTATTCCATTTCATTCCATTCTAAATTCTATTCTAATTCTGAATTCTATTCTAATTCTGAATTCTATTCTATTCTATTTTCTAAATTCTATTCTATTCTGTTCCGTTCCGTTCCATTCTAAATTCTATCCTAATTCTGAACTATATTGTATTCTATTTTCTATTTTTTCTATTCTATTCCATTCTAATTTCTATTCTAATTTCTATTCTATTCTATTTTCTATATTCTAAATTCTATTCTATTTATATTCTGTTCTATCCTATACTATTCATTCCATTCTAATTTCTATTCTAATTTCTCTTCTATCTTCTATAGTCTAAATTCTATTCTAATTCTGAATTCAATTCTATTCCATTTCATTCTTTCTCTGTTGAATTCTGTTGACTTCCATTCCATTCCGTATTCTATTCTAAATTCTATTCGATTCTATTTTCTATATTCTATTCTGATTCTCTATTCCACTCTATTCGCTGAAGATCTGGAGCAGCGAGTGCCTGCCACAACAGAGCTGGAAGGGACCTTGGAGGTCTTCTAATCCAACCCCTTGCTCAAGCAGGAGACCCTCTACCATTTCAAACCAATGGATGTCCAATCTCTTCTTCAGTAATGGAACCCACACACCTTCTGGTGGCAAGCAGTTCCCCTGGTTAATTGTCCTCACTGTCAGGAAATTTCTCCTTCATTCCTGGTTGCTTCTCTCCTTGACTAGTTGCCACCCTTTGCTTCTTCTCCTTGCCTTCTGGGGCTTTGGAGAATAGTTAGAGACCCACCCACCCACCTCGCTCTTCTTTGGGGCAGCCCCTCAAATATTGGAAGACTGCTATCATGTCTCCTCCTGGTCCTTCTTTTCTCTAGACGGGCCAAACCCAAATCCTGCCAACTGTTCTTCCTATGTTTGAGTCTCCAGGGCCTTTAAAAATCATCTTCAGTTGGCTCTTCTCTAAACTTTCTCCAAAGTTTCCAAAGTAAGAGGGATTCAGACTTGGGGCAAGCGAGGCACCTCCGCCCGCACGTCCGCAGGCGGGAATTTTGCAAGCTTCTCTACCCCCCAAAGAGGAGGGGGGAGGGGGGGTTTCCAAGCCCAGGACCCCCAGACCCAGTCCTTCCCCCACTCCCATCTAAACCCCCCCACCCACCCACCCTGAAGAGTCGACCCTTCCCCACTGGAGTTTGCAAAGCGGGGGAGAAATCTCTTGCCTCGCGACCCTCGCCCCCTTCCCCAAATCCTGCGCCTTTCCGACCTACATCGGAACCCAGTGTTGAGCCCCCCCACCCCTCATAGGACCACTGACCTTGGAGTGGCAGAGAAAGCCGAAGCCTAAAAGGACTCCGGCCGGCAGCAGGATCAACCCGAAGACCGCTCCGGCTAGGAGGAGGTTGAGCGCTCCGACCAGAAGGTTCTGTAAGGTGACCAGCACGGCACAAGCCCAGCAATCCAGGGACCCCCGGAGTTCCAGAGCCCCCTCCCCGGCATAAGGAGGGGGGGTCAGCGGCGAGGTCCCGGGGACCCCTCCCTCGCATTCCAGGGACCCAGGCTTGGGGGAGCTGAGGTCTAAGCTCATCCTGGTGGCTTCTTAACTCTCTGGTTGGGCTAGACTGGGCTTTTATAGTCGCTCCTCCTTTTCCCTCTCCCTCCCCAACCAGGATAAGCTAGGAATGCACAAAGACACACACTCAGATACACACACAGCACCAGCTCAGCTCCAGCTGCAAAATCCGACCCTTCCCCAGGATGCTCCTAAGAGGCAGACCCCCCCCCTCTTCCCAGTAGGGGAAGGGTCTTCTCCTCCCCTCTGGATTCCAGAGATGCTTCCCTCGACCACCCCCACCCCCTCACCTCTGCCTCTCACCCACCCCCTTGGGCACCTAGGCCAGATGTTGATGCTTCGGAGGGAGGTGGGGGGGGAAGACACCCCACCACCCCTTTTTAAATCTTGGGGGGGGAAATAAGAGCCCATCCGGAGAGCCCCCTTATATTTTGGGGTGCCCCTTTATAGGGACAAAGCATCACGCTGGGGTTAATTGGGGGAACAGGAAAGGATGGGGTCCTTGAAGGGTGTGGAGCTCCTGAAGCAAAGAGACACCCCCCTCCCCATGTTGGAAATCAAGATTTTCCAGGTTGAAAAGGCTTCCCTTTCCCTGGGAAGACCCCTCCCCACCAAAAAGCATCCCCCTTTTTTAAAACAATGGGGACAGGATGCCCCGCATGTGATCAGCAACTGATAGATTAAAAGGCCGACAAAGAGGAGGAGGAGGAGGGGGAAGGGGGGAGAAGAAGAAGAAGGGGAGAAGAGGAAGAAGAAAAGGAAGAAGGTGAAGGGGAGGAGGAGGAGGAGGAGAGGAAGAAGGGGGAGAAGGAGAGGAAGAGGAAGGAAAAGAAGGGGAAGGGAGAGGAGAGGAAGAAGGGGAAGTGGAGGAAAAAGAGAAGGGGAGAAGAGGAAGAGGAAGGGGGGAGGAGGAGGTGAAGGAAGGAGGAGGAGGAGGAGGAGGACACCACCACAACAACGACAAAAACCACGTTGGTTTATTTTAATCTCTGTGTTAATTTAATTATTTTTTTTTACATTTACAAAATAAGATTTGCTTTCTCCTCCGCCCCTACAGTACATTAAAGAATCCATTTGTGTGTGTGTGTGTGTCTCTCTCTTTGTGTATGTGTGTATTTGTGTGTTTTTCCCAAAAAAAGAAAAGAAAAAAAGAAAAAAGTTAACTTGAGATCTGTTTTAATTACAGTGTGTTCCGGGAAAGGGGGAAATTCCTTTTTTTTTTTTTTTTCAAAAAAAGTGCAGGTTTAGAAGGAAAAAAAAGTATTATTTTTTTAACAGTGTCGGATTACGATGAGATTCTGTTCAAGAGGAAATCAGCCAATGCGATGAGAATCTTATCTTTATTTTTCTCCCCCCCCCCTTGCCCACCTCCCTCCCCCACACCCTCCCCCTCCCCACCTAACACCCCCCTTGAGAAAACTCAGCGTTTACGTCCAGGAAACGGCCGACAAAAAAATAAAACTTGAAAAAAAGCACCATTAACTCAAAAAAGGAACGACGGAAAGAAAGAGAGAGAGGGAGAGGGAGAGAGAGAGACGTTTCTTTTAAAAAACACACACACACACCAAAAAAACCAGGTACAACATTTTTAAAAAGATTTTTCTTCAACACAAAATAAAAATAAAAAGCTTAATCGACAACACCCCGCCCGCCCCAATAAAGGACCAATAAATAGAGAAATCATTATCGAACAAACGAAAAGAGAAGACGTATAAATTAAAAAAAAAAGAGAGAGAGAAAGACAGAGACAACATTTATCAACTGTAAAACAATTCTGACACGCAGAGGTAAAAAAAAAAAAAACTTTTAAAAACCAGAGAGGAAAAATTAACCCCAAATCTCAGGACATTCTTGGCTTGCTTTTTTTTTTTTTCTCTCTGTTTTCGTTTTTAAATGAACGGGGACTGAGAACTGTCTAGCTTTATTTTTTTTTAAAAAAAGAAAGAAATATTAAAAATCAAGAGAAGCGGTGAATTCGATCAAGTGGGGGAGGGGAGGGAAACAACACAATTAAATAGCATCACATCGGCAAAAAGGCGGAATAATTACCGGGAGCGAATGGAAGGAAGGAAATTCCGATTGTCACGGAAGTGACACCGAACAATCGTTAACAAAAGCTAGGACGAGTGTTGAGAAGAGCAAACACCACCACCCCGTACCCTCCCGCCACCCTCTCCCCCCCCCCAGGCCAAATTTTGCCAAAATGTTCTCCCCACCTACCCGTTGTGTCTGATTTGGGACAAGCACCATACCATTATTTTTATTTTTGCACAGGGTTGTATATTTTTCACTATCCAGAGGCGGTTGTGGTTGGCGGGTTGAATTTTCCCGCGCCTCCCGCCGACGGGGTCTTTTCGACTGCACTTGTGTCTCTATATATAATCTCTTATTTTTTCTCCGTTTTGTGTTTTTCGTCTTTAAAAGCAGTTTCTAATACAAACCTTTTTTTTTTCTCCTTATATTTATATATATATAATATATAAAAGGATGTAAGAAATCAAAACGTCCATCCGAATAATTAAAAAACACACACGCCAATCATCCCTGGCCCCGCCCAGCCAATATATATATAAATCAATGTACACTCTCTTGCTTCCACCCCGCCCCCCCCCACCCGCCCCCCCAAAAACCAGAAGTTCACCCAAAGAGAACTGAACCCATAAAAAGTCCTGTGTTAAGAAACCCGTATTAAATTTTTTTTTTTGCTTGCTTGCGTTGTTGTTTTTTTTGTCTTTTTTCTCTTTTCCACACTTTTTTCGTTCTCAAAATTTCCAACCAGAAAAAAAAACAAAAAACAACCATGGTAAATTAAACGAACGAACGACGAAAAAAAACGTATAAATCAAATAATAACCAACCAAAACACCATGCCGGGCAGTCCCTGGCAAAAGTCACCGACTTGTCTCTCTTCCACCAATCCCGCTCGCAGGCGAGCGGGCCGTAATGCTCGTGTGAACGGGCAACCCTCCCGGTGTCTTCTTCCGTTCCTCCGAGGCCAGGATGCTCGTCTCGGGATGGGGACGGGGTGCGCGGGAGCGGGGAGTTGGCGAGGAAGGCACGCAGAAGTCCGACGCAAACCGGGAGCTCGCACAGTTCCCGATTTTCCCTTCCCGCTAGGAACGGAGTCATCATTATTATCCTTTCGGATCCAACTGTCCTTCGCCCCTTTATTTTTATTTTTATTTTAAATTCTCAGGACTTCTTATTCTCTTCTATTTCTTTTCCTGTCCTCTTTTCGCTTCGTTTTGTTTGTTTTTTTTAAAAAATCAGCACCACCCAGGAAAATGAATAACAAAAAAAATATATATAAGGAGGTCCGTTGTGTTTTCTTTTCGAAGAATAAATTAAAAAAGACAAGCGTCCATCTGGGAGGATGGGGGTTCCGGGGGGGAGAAACGTAGCTTGTGACCGGTTCCGTGCCCTTCCAGCAGCAGGACGGCTTGCGAGGAAGCAACGGAAGAGAAATCGAGGCTCGGTTTCGGGGTGGGTGGAGGCAGAGAAGGGGGGCTACAGCACCTTCTGCCCCAAATGCTCCCAGCGGAGTGGGAGAAACGAGCGAGGGAAAGCGAGCCCAGACATCGGCGCCTGGGCGTGATATGGCTCATCTTGAACTCGGCGTCGGGGCCTGCCAAAAAAAAAAGAGAGAGAAGGGGACGCGTGTTAATCAGAGACCCTTTCTTCATCCTCATTTTTTTCTTCTTCTTTCTCTAATCCAGGGGTGTCAAACTGGATTTCTTCGAGGGCCGAATCAGCATTGTGGGCCGGGCCGGAAGACGAACGCCACCCCACCCCCCCGCATCCCATTTTGGCCGGCAGTGCTGCAGAAGGCTGTCCAGGCTGAAAACAGGGCATGGGGGGGGGGGGGGGACGGGGACGGACTACGACGACACACACGTGAGGCCCCCGTGCACCATTTTGGCTGCCAGAGGCATCGTGGGCCAATCCTTTGCTATTTTCAGGCTAGCCCGCGGGCCGAATTTGACATCAAGTTTGACATCCCTGCTCTAATCTAATTTGGCTCCCAACATTGTAAATGGGGAGGATTTTGGCTGGACGGCCTTTTTTTTCCCCCCCTCCCCACAAGGTATAGGTGGTCGTCGACATACAGCCCCCGATGGAGCGCAAACTTCCCGTTGCTAAGCAAGACATTTGCCCCTTGTCTCGACCTTCGTTGCCGCAGCTGGGATACGAGTCACACGATTGTGAATCTGGCTCCCTCATGGGCTTGGCTTACTCGACGGTCGCCAAAGAAGATCGTGCGACTCCGGGACTCTAACGAGCATCCAAATTTTGGTCACTTGGCCGTGGGGATGCACCAACAGTCATAAATGGTCCCCAGTCACTATTTTTCGGTGTCGTTTTAAAGCCCAGCTGGTTTTACCATGCCTAAGGCAGGATTTGAACTCAGGGTCTCCTGGCTTCTACAGGCAGTCCTCGTCTCGCGATCAAAATTTTGCCCCAAATTTCCATTGCTAAGCGAGAAGTTCGCAGAATGCCTTTTGCCCCGTTTTATTTATTTTTATTTATTTTATCCAATTTATATCCCGCCCTTCTCCAAAAGGCGCCTTCTCCTGCCACTTCTGTCACGGGAATCACTGCGGTTGTTAAGTGGGTCACCCGGCTGTTAAGTGAATCCGCCTTCCCTAGGGCCTTCGCTTCATGAACAGGGATCGTGTGACACCTTCCCTTGGATGCTGCGACCGTCATAAATATGAGTCAGGTTTCTAAGCATCTCAAGTTTGATCATCTGCGACCACAGGGGAATGTTGCGACGGTCACGGGTGAGGAAAAACGGCCCTAAGCCCCTTTTTCCCAGTCCCGTTGTAACTGCGAATCGTCACTAAGCAAATGGTCGCAAGTCGAGGACGGCCTATGCAGCTAAATTGACCCGAACAGCTCTGCCCCATTGGAAGGCAGGAACGTCTGTCCGGAAGGAAGGGAGAAAAGAGAAGGGAGAAACCTTTTCCCGTAAAATGATCCTCCCGTATGATCCCGGCCGCGAAAGGGTTCACAGAAACATACAGCAGAGTTGAGGAAGCTTCTCGGACGAGAAGCGAAACCTCCTCAAAGAAAAATAACCCCAGAAAGTCCACTTCCCACTTGAAAAAAAAAACACCTTTGCGATAACCGTGATCTGGATGGCTGAGAATCTACATACACACACACACACTCACCAGGGTGAAGCTGTCGTAGATGGCGATCAATTCTTCGGTTTTGTACTGTTCGAGTACCACGACGCCGTGGAGGGACGAGTTCCGTTTCCGGGCGCAAGCTTCACAGTGCACCAGGTATGTGTTCTTGCTGCCGTTTTCGCTGGTCACGAAAAGGACGTTGAACACCTCCACCTGCAGGGATGAGATGGGGAGGGGTCAGTCCTCCTCCTATGAGGCGGGAGAACCCCTTCCCTGCCCAGGTAAGAAGACAAGATAGGAGGGCAGCGGCCAGGAATCCCGCCCCCCCCGAAAGGAATCTCGTGGGGTGGAATCTCTTAAAAATGGAAGCCGCGGACCGGCAGACGGGATTTGAGAGGCCGCGAACCGTCATTGTGGGGGGCTCCTCCATCAGTGGGGGCATTTAAGAAGAGACTGGAGGGCCACTTGTCTGAAACGGTACAGGGATTCCTGCTCGGGCAGAGGGTTGGACTAGAAGACCTCAAAGATCCCTTCCAACGTTCTTATTCCGTATCACACTACCAAACATCTTCTCCACCGTCTCGCCTTCCGGAAGTCCCATCTCCCTGTCCCATTGAGACCTTGCTAAAACCCTAAACCTTAATTCTGCCCCATAGCTCAGAGTTCGAAAATTCCAAAAAGGGGGGGGGGAGGCGCTACCCTCATGCAGGAGAAGGAACCGTGCCACCGACAACCCCCTTAAAAACACCAGAAAATGAGCCCCCCCCAAAAGACCCCTGCCCATCACCGCCCGAAGAAATCGCTACACTTTGGCTTGGCTTCTCTCCCGCTTTTCTCCACGGGCACGGTCTGGCTGAGGACAATGGGCGCTGTAGTCCCAAGATAGTTGGGACTACACTTGGATCGAAGACAGGACTCGGGCCCCCGTTTCACCCTCCTTTATTGATAGTCTACAGGTGACTTACAACATTTAGTACAAAATATAATGTATTTATTTTTTAGTATCTTTATTTCCGACTGATAACCTCTCCCCAGAGATGTACCGAACGTGATGGGGAAGGACGCCAAGAGCTGAGCCCTCCAAAAAGGGTCATCTGATGATCGAAGTTGTCCTTCCAAACTTAGCTAGGAGTGGAAACCTAGTTAAAAATGGGTTTCCCGTTCCCAATCTTGCTGGGGGGAGATACAGTAGCCAACATCAAGAGAAGTTAAGAGAACAGGTACGGTCCAGTCTCTCCATCCAGGTGTCACCATCGATAATCCACCAAATCAACATGCCATTTCTTTCCTAGGGCGTAACGGCGATAAACCTCGATTAACTGTGGTTCCCCCTCTTCCTCTACACAACTTTCTTCAAGGAGAGGAAGTCAGAACTGTTTATATCCACTAGGCCAGAGGTCAGCAACCTGCAGCTCTGGAGCCGCATGTGGCTCTTTCATCCCTCTGCTGCGGCTCCCTGTTGCCGGTCGGCTCCACAATTGATAGGGCTTTCGGTTAGGACCGGTAGAGGGAAAAGGATGGCGTGCTAGGAGGAGACTCTATGGTGGGGGAACCGGACTTCCGGTCGGCTCCAGAATTGAACAGGGAGGCTTCCGGTTAGGACATTTGTGGCTCTTTTGAGTGTTTTAAGGTTGCCAACCCCTGCATTAAACTGAAGGTACCATCCTGGAAGTTATTGATGAGATGTTTGCTTAGAGACAATGGCCATTCAAAGGAATCTGTTCTTCTGAACTATCCTTCCTTACAATTCCTCGGGAATTCTGGGAGTTGAAGTCCACAAGTCATAAACGGGTCACCGTTCCCCATGCTGGCTCGGGAATTCTGGGAGTTGAAGTCCACAAGTCATAACCACCACCACCCCCGTTCCCCATGTTGGTTTAGGAATTCTGGGAGTTGAAGTCCACAAGTCCTAAAGGAGACACTGTTCCCCATGCTGGCTTGGAAATTCTGGGAGTTGAAGTCCACAAGTCCTAAAGGAGACACTGTTCCCCATGCTGGCTTGAGAATTCTGGGAGTTGAAGTCCACAAGTCATAAACGGGCCACCATTCTCTATGTTGGCTTGGGAATTCTGGGAGTTGAAGTCCACGTCATAAACGGGCCACCGTTCCCTATGTTGGCTTGGGAATTCTGGGAGTTGAAGTCCACAAGTCATAAATGGGCCACCGTTCCCTATGTTGGCTTGGGAATTCTGGGAGCTGAAGTCCACAAGTCATAAACGGGCCATCGTTCCCTATGTTGGCTTGGGAATTCTGGGAGTTGAAGTCCACAAGTCCTATAGGAGGCACTGTTCCCCATGCTGGCTTGGGAATTCTGGGAGCTGAAGTCCACAAGTCATAAACGGGCCATCGTTCCCTATGTTGGCTTGGGAATTCTGGGAGTTGAAGTTCACGTCATAAACGGGCCACCGTTCCCTATGTTGGCTTGGGAATTCTAGGAGCTGAAGTCCACAAGTCATAGAGGGGCTACCGTTCCCCATGTTGGCTCAGGAATTCTGGGAGTTGAAGTCCACGAGTCACAAAGGGGCCACCATTCTCCACATCTGCTTCAGTAGATGCCCAAAATGGAGATGCCTTAAGATCGAGAATAAAAGAGACGGGGGCCCAAGAATTCCAGCAACCTCATATGCAGAATCCATGTATGCTCATGTTCAACAGAGGTTCTCCGATATTTCCTTCCAAGGGACATCCGATCCACCGGTGGGGAAGCTACCGTTATCATTGCTTGAGTCCTTCCTGGTCAACTGAGATCTCCTTCAGCTGTCGCGTCAAGCCTTCCCGTTCATCCACGGCGCTTCCTCAATTCTGCAGATCTCCTGAACCTTCTAAGGTGGTGGCTCTACTTCTAATTTTCACGGCTCTTCAACTAAAATTGCTGCTCCGATTCCTCTTACTCGTTCAGCTTTGTTGACACATCAAAGGCTTTCTAATCCTTCTTCTCCTTCCTTGGTAGTCCTTCCAGTTCCCTACCGGTGTTGACCCAACTTCCTTTCCTGGTCACGACAATCCTGACCAACGTTTTTTTCTTTTCTTCTTCTCGGTTCCACCTCCTTCCTTCCTTCCTTCCTTCCTTCCTTCCTTCTTCCTTCCTTATCTTCTCCTCGTACAAAACCATACATAACAGTCATACTCACTGTTTCTGATCTCTTCACCTTGCTACGGGTTCCACGTCTCCACCACTGTCAGGGCAGGAGGTGGGGAGGGGGATTAAAAAATCCCTTACTGGAGATGGGACAGGAGGTATACAAGTAATTTAAAGACACAAGAGACCACCCCTCCCCCTCCCCCTTACAGTCGGAAGCCTTCGCTGGGATCCCTTCGGAAGGGGAAATGAGAGGATGACGATGGACCTATGGATCCATCTCAAGAGGTCACACAGGAGAGAGTCCAGGAGAACCTGCCCCCACATCCAACCAACCAAATGTTGAAGGACACATAGGATCTCTCAAGATGGGATGTGAGAAGATGAGGTACAGGTACTTTAAGGGAGGAGACCAAGGCTTATCCTTAGACCCAAGGGGATTGCAGATGGATTGGAGCTAGTCCCAGAAGAGACACCACTTAAGGACCACCGCAACCCATAATCCACCATCCGCTGCAGAAAGGAAGCAGTTGAGAAGAGGAAGAACCTTCAAACGTCCCCCCATAGAGCTGACCGATCCCTAGAGCCCATATCGTCCACGCCGACTCAAATGAGAGAACGGCGGGAAGCTGCTGACGCCGCGCCGCGTCAAATCTGCAGCCGGCACGGCGGCCG
Organism: Rhabdophis nuchalis; assembly: GCA_039707465.1. Lineage (NCBI taxonomy): Eukaryota > Metazoa > Chordata > Lepidosauria > Squamata > Natricidae > Rhabdophis > Rhabdophis nuchalis. The sequence continues at coordinate 181,753,896 of CM077647.1, forward strand.
AGACACCCTCGGATCCTCCGAGGCGGGCTCTTACGTCGCATTCGTTGCAGTAGTAGGCCGGCTCGTCCTTCACCCTCCCTTGGTACGCGATCTTCTTCCCGGATCGGACGAGGCTTTCTCGCTGGACCTGACAGTGCTTGATGGACTGCATGAGGCAGTATCTAAAAGAGAGGAGAAGAGGTGAGCTCGAACAGGGACAACTACACACACACACACACACACACGATACACATAGGGCCCCACTAGGATGCTCCTGAAGCCATCCTTGACTGACGACCATTCGCCGGAAGGTACGACGGCACTGAAAACAAGTGATTGAGGACCGGTCCTCGCATTTACAATCCTGGACTTGCAACCGTGGGTTTAGCGACCGTTCAAAGTTACTGGGGGTGGGGGGTGGGGGAATGGGGGATTTACGACTGTTTCTCGCCCTTACGACCGTTGCAGTTCTGATCACCTGCCGGTCACGTGATCAGAATTCGGACGCTTGGCAACTGGTTCATACTTATGACGGTCACTGTGTCTCATGGGGAGGGGTGTCACGCGATCTCCTTTTGCAACCTCCTGGCAAAACGAAGTCAACGGGGAAGCCAGATTCACTTAACGACTGTCTTACTATCTTAACGGCCGTCGTGGTTCGCTTAACAAAGGTGGCAAGGGAGCTGGTGAAATGCGCTTCGCTAGCGACGGAAACTTTTTATTATTAACTTTTTATTATCCTGCTATGCCTTTTCTATGGTGGGAAAACGGGAGTCGGGGAATTGTATGGGGTGAGAAGATAGGTAGCCATAACAACATTCTTTCTAGAAAACCAAGGTCATCCTTTATTCTTTGCACCTCTGCACCTAACCGGAACTGGATGGGTGGAAGCTGCCAATGTGCCAGTGGGAGATTGGACCATGGGATGGGACTGTGGGTGTGGGGGCAAGATCTGGAACTTTCAACTGGGTGGGGAAAACCGGGAAGCTTATCAGATTCGGGTTTCCCCAGATGTGCCAACATGGCTCTCTTCATAAATGGGAACTTTTGAGCGATACTTTGCCTGGGACTCTGATTTGGTTTTGGATGCTATTCGAAACCCTAACAACGAGGACTTCCCGTACTAGGACGGGGGTAGGCCAGCTTGGCTCCCGTGGGACCCCGGGAAAGTTGAAAAAAAAAAACCAACTCACTTGATCATCTTGTACAAATCCGAGTCGCTGATCTTGACCGTCCGCGCGACATTCCAGGAGACGTGGATCATGGGCACGATGGACTTGACGTTCTTCACCTCGTTCCATTCGTAGCGTTCGAGCGCCAACTGGTACTGGTAAGCTGCGGGGAACAAATTCCGGTTGGCCAGTTCCATAATCCACCGCCCATTCGAGACCTCTGGGATTGGGGCCAGGTCGAACTTCTGGAATGCGACTGGACGGGGAAAGTCCATTCTGCATTTCGGCCGTGGGAGTCAGGGTCAGAGTCCGAGGGGGAAGGGGGAAGGGAGAATGGATCTGCAGCCATCTTTTCTTTCGGATCTTTCGCCTGCCACACTTTCTAGTATCCGACTGTGCATTTTTTATGGTGGGAAAATGGGAGGGGGGGATTGTACAGAGTTAAATGACATGTAGCCAAAACAACATTCCTTTCTAGAAAACCAAGGTCATCCTTTGTCTCTGCATCTCTGCACCTGACCGGAACTGGATGGGTGGAAGCTGCCAGCATGGCAGTGGGAGATTGGACCGTGGTGTGGTCTTGTGGGTGTGGGGGGAGAAAGAGAGAGGTGGAGCCTCGGCCGCCCGTCAGCCCTCCGATGGAGAGTCAACAGCCCCCAGATCTAGAGGTGGCTGATGAGGAAGAGGAGGAACAGCTGGGTCCATTGCCTGACGGACAGAAGGTAGAGGAGAGGAGAACAGTGGAAATCTATGGACCGGACCTCGGGACGGAAGAAGTCCTACTCTAGCTCTGGGAATAAAAGGCAGCGGGCGGAGAGTTTAAATTCAGTGCTCTAAAAGGTTGGGTCACAAGGACGGAGGAATAGACCTCTGCTCTCCGTTGGGTTGAAACGACAAGAAATGGAAGTTCTCTCAAGAGGAACGACCTGAACATACAATCTGTGGAACAAATTGTCTCACTATGTGTTGAGTTCTCCTTCTTTGAAGGTCGTCAAGTCACCAGCCAAGGCTGGACGATCACCTACCAAAGATGTTCTACTAAAATGGATCCAGCACCGGGGAGCACCTGATCTTCTAAAGCCCCATGAGATCTACCAGGCACTGTTCTGGCTTGGAAGGTGGGAGATAGTCAGCTTCAAAGGCCAGTAGGGCCAAAGCTCCTATCCCAAAAAATCCAGGTCAACCTTCTCCTTCGGAGTCTGCTATGGGCAGGACAACATCTTCCTTCTCCAGCCCCGTCCCCCATCCTACCTGTCAGGGGACCGACGTTCCACGCAATGTTGTTGCACCATCCGGTGGCCTGCACCCAATGCACCGTCCCGGCGTTGATCCACACCAGGTCTCCAGGACGCTGGATGAAGCGGTAGACGGGGATGTTGGACTGGTAGAGGTCTTCTAGGATGGGCCACCAGGAGCCGGTGAGATAATCTACCCCATGCCTACAAGAAAACCCAGGTTGAGGCCGTTGGGAAGAAGATACAAGAGTCCCGAAGACCACGTCTTGAACCTGAGATGGACCAAACTCTGGGATGTGCTCGGGATCTCCACTGAGATGGTTCCTCTCCACTTGCTGCTCCTTCAACTGTCCTCAGAAGGTTCCTCTCTTGGCCAAGTTCCCCCTTGCCCCAAGTATGACGACATCCCTCCTGGTTTCCCTGGAGAAGTCCTACCTGTCACAGAAGGCACTGATGTTCTGCCAGTAATGTTCGTGGACAGCAAACCACTCGCAGTCCCCAGGTCCAATGTTGATGTTCACAGAGCAGAAGTTGTTGTTCTCCTGGTGACCTACAGAGGAGCCACCAGAGAAGAAGCTCAGCTCAGGTCAACGGGCCTCCATCCCAAGTCAAGACTCTGATTCAAGGCACCTTGGAAAATCTCATCCAGAGGTCTCCAAACCTGGCCAACTTTGAAGACTTGTGGCCTCCAACTCCCAGAATTCCTCAGCCAGGAATGAGGAATTCTGGGAGTTGGAGTCCACAAGTGGCCAAATTTGGAGACCCTTCTTCTGGTTCTTAGCCACAAACAAGGATGCCCAGATCTACCCAGCATTCCTCCTGCCCATCAACCTGTTCCCATTAGCGGGACCTACGAGTCGTTCTCTGCCTCCCTCCATAGCTGGGATTCAAAGGTAGCATGTTCTGAGATCTGGAGGTTCCACCTCCATGTTCTGTTTTGTACTCCTAGCGCAGGGGTCGGATACCTTAAACACTCAAAGAGCCACAAAGGTCTTAACCGGAATCTCCGCCGTTCAATTCCGGACTCCACCGGAAGTCCACTACCCCCACCATAGAGTCTCCTCCTAGCTTGGCGTCGTTTTTCTGCGCATGTGCGAAGATGGCGGTCTGCCATCGAGAGCTCTGAGGGTCGCAGGGCTCAAAAATTGGCTGGAAGAATGCTGCCCGGCCTGTTGGACAGCTGTAAGGGCCGGGCTTAGGGAGTGGACCACCCCGGCTATCTTTTGAGACCAGGAGGGTCTCTCGGGGTGGATAGGCGGCTCCGGAGGGACGCCGCCGGGCGGAGGCCCCAGAAACGCCCACAAACGCCGGACGGAGTGGGAGGAGGCCGGAGGGAGTAGAGCAGAGGCCGGAAACGCCGGGAAACGCCGGGACGGAGTTTGGAGGAGGCCGGAGGCCGAGGGCACGATGGGCTGGAGCTGGGACGGCCAGGCTGGCAGCAGCGGAGATGGAGGCAGCGGAGGCGGCAGCGGAGACGGCTCTGAAGAACACAGGACGCCGTCGGAGGTTCCAGGTCGCCCACTGTTGATAGGTGGGGCCTTGGGGGGGGGGCGAAAATCGCCGCCCCAGATAGATGGGGCCTCGGAGGGCCGAAAATCACCGTTCCGCGCCGGGCCAGGAGGTGAGGAGTTTGGGCCGGGAGTGCCGTTCTGGAGCCGGGCCGGGCTGGGTCGGGAGGCTGAGGAGTTGGGCCTGGCGACCAGGCCTGGCGACCAGACGACCAGAAGGCCGAAGAGAGTTTGGACTGGGAGGCCGAGGAACAACTAGGCTGAAACCAGGCTTGTTGGAGAACAGGACGGATTGGGTGAGGTGGCCAGGCCATGGTTGGAGTTGGAGTGGAAGATCAGGCCTAGGCCTCAGACTTACCCACTTAGATGAACTATTCCTACCACCCTCGATTTTGTGAACAAGTGCTGAGCCGGACTATATATTTCTCCCTTGCATACTGTGAACAATGAATTTTAGTGTATTTATTGTATTTAATGTATTTAACAGCTATTTAAATACTATTTAACATCTATTTAATATCTATTTTTAATATCTATTTAACATCTATTCTATTATTCATTTTAACATCTTTATTATATATTTATAACATCTGTTTTCACAGTTTTTAACATCATCGTAGCCAATTGTAGCCCTAGATTAACAGCTTGACCCATTTTATTAGATGTACTCTAAAGCAGACCTACTGTTACTGCGAGAGTCCCCCCTCTCGCAGGTATGGCCCGCTGTGTTATCAAGGGCACACTTTGATGAGGGACTAGTAAGTCAGGAGAAGTGGCGAAAGCGCAGGTGTAGGGGTTTTTTAGTAAAAAAGCTGTTGTCTGTTTTAGGGGGTACCAGGGAGGAGGGAGGGTTTAGACAGGTTGAGACTAGCCAGAAGGGAACGGGCCAAGCCAGCAGACGACGGAGGGAGGCGGATGGTTCCGTTAAGAGGGGGGAAACACAAGTCATTCCGGTGGAGGGCTTCTCCATCCAGAGGGTCGTGGGGAGGGGCAGGACCGAGGGGAGACAAGTTCCTTCCTCCCGGTTGGAGGCACGTAGCCGTTGGTTACAAACGGTTGGGTGCCACAACCCCCGCAGGCTAGGTGGCCAGGGAATACAGAGCCAGGGTCTGCGGCTGATGTTTTGCAACGCCAGGTCCGTTGTCAACAAAGCCCCCCTCATTAGTGACCTTGTGTCAGAGGGGGAGCCGGACCTGGTAGGAATTGCGGAGACCTGGTTGGGCCACGAGGGAGGACATCCCCTCGTTGAAATGTGCCCACCAGGCTACCGCGCATTTCATCAGCCGTGGGCCCTAGGCAGGGGTGGTGGGGTAGCGGTCATTATTAAGGAAGGCCTTGAGCCGAGAGAGACCATTGTGCCTCAGACTTCCGGCTGTGAGTCCCTCTGCGTGAAGTGGGGCCTAGGGAGGCAGTTGGGCTTGCTGGTTGTATACCTGGCTCCCCGCTATGTAGCAGCAGCCCTGCCCGAGCTCCTGGAGGTGATCGCTACGGTGGCAGTGGAGACCCCCAGACTTATAGTCATGGGGGACTTTAACCTGCCATCGTTGGGCGAATCATCCGTGGTAGCTCGGGAGTTCATGGCTTCCATGACGGCCATGGACCTGACCCAAGTAATTCAGGGCCCCACCCACGAGGGTGGACATACGCCGGACCTCATCTTCGTCTCGGGCCAATGGAAAAGTGATCTGGGTACAGGGGATATAGTCATCACACCCTTGTCATGGTCAGACCACTCACTTCTCCGGCTCGACTTTCCGACCGCTGCTCCCCTCCGCGGGGAGGCGGAACCAGAGTCACCAATCTGGTACCGCCCCAGGCGCTTGATGGACCCGGATGGGTTCCAGACAGCGCTTGGGCCATTTCCTGTATCCCTGACCCGCGCCCCGATGGAGGACCTCACGGCCGCATGGAATAGTGCGGCCGTGGGAGCCTTAGATCGGGTCGCGCCCTTGCGGCCTCTCTTGCGGCGGCGAACCACCCTGGCTCCTTGGTTCACTGAGGAGCTGCGGGTGATGAAACGCCGCAAGAGATGCCTAGAGAGAAGATGGAGGGCTAGCCGCTCTGAATCTGACCGGACACAGGTAAGAGCCCATTTACGGACTTACATTGTGGCGCTGAGGGTGGCCAAACGTCATCATTGTGCCACTCTCATAGCATCCGCAGAAAACCGCCCTGCCGCCCTGTTTAGGGTGACCCGCTCCCTCCTTCAACAGAGGGAGCGGGAAGCCCCGCTACAGGGTAGAGCAGAGGAATTTGTGATTTTTCTGCAGGAGAAAACCGCCCAGATACAGAGTGAGCTAACCCCCATTCATGGCCCAGTGGGATGCCACGGGGGAGATCTTGTTTGGGAGGAGTTTGACTCCGTTACTTCCGAGGATATGGACAGGCTACGTGGGCGACTGCGAGCCACCACATGTTTATTGGATCCGTGCCCCTCCTGGCTTGTACTGGCATCCTGGGAGGTGACACGAGGCTGGCTCCAAGAGGTTGTCAACGCATCCTTGAGTGAGGGTTCCTTGCCTGCCTCCCTAAAAGAGGCCATGGTGAGGCCCCTCCTCAAGAAGCCCTCTTTGGACCCAGCTCTTTTGAACAACTACCGTCCAGTCTCCAACCTTCCCTTCTTGGCGAAGGTTGTTGAGAGTGTGGTGGCACAACAGTTTCCCCGTCACCTGGAGGAAGTTGACTATCTAGATCCGCGCCAGTCCGGCTTTCGGCCCGGGCATAGCACCGAGACGGCATTGGTCGCGTTGGTAGATGATCTCTGGAGGGCCAGAGATGGGGGATGTTCCTCCATCCTGGTCCTATTAGACCTCTCGGCGGCTTTCGATACCATCGACCATGGTATCCTATTGCATCGGCTGGGGGGGTTGGGGGTGGGAGGCACCGTTTTACGGTGGTTCTCCTCCTACCTCTCTGGCCGATCGCAATTTGTGCGGGCAGGAGAGCAGAGGTCGACCCCGAGACCCCTCACATGCGGGGTGCCTCAGGGGTCGGTCCTCTCGCCTCTCCTGTTTAACGCATACATGAAGCCGCTGGGCGAGATCATCCGTGGTTTTGGGGTAGAGTACCACCTGTACGCTGATGACACCCAGCTGTACATATCTACCCCAAACCACCCCAACGATGCCGTAGCGGTGATGTGCCAGTGCCTGGAAGCCGTGCGGATCTGGATGGGAAGTAACGGACTTAGGCTCAACCCGACCAAGACCGAGTGGCTGTGGTTTCCGGCTGCCCGATTCAACCAGCTCTCTCCAACGCTGGCCATAGGGGGCGAACATCTTGCCCCTGTGGATGGGGCGCGCAACTTGGGTGTCCTCCTGGATACCCGGCTGTCCATGGAAGATCAAGTGACAGCCGTGGCCAGGAGGGCGTTTTACCAGGTTCGCCTGGTACGCCAGTTGCGCCCCCTATTGGATCGGGACGCCCTTCGCACAGTCACTCATGCTCTCGTGACATCCCGACTGGATTATTGCAACTCTCTCTACATGGGGCTCCCCTTGAGGTGTACCCGGAGGCTTCAGTTGGTCCAGAATGCAGCCGCGCGAGCAATTATGGGCACCTCTAGGTTTGCCCATGTAACACCGCTGTTGCGCGAGCTGCACTGGCTACCTGTCGTCTTCCGGGTGCGCTTCAAGGTGTTAGTTACCATCTTCAAAGCGCTCCATGGCTCGGGACCTAGCTACCTGCGGGATTGGATCCTGCCCCATACATCCTCACGGCCGATTCGCTCCCACAGAGAGGGACTTCTCCGGGTGCCGTCCACTAGACTTTGTCAGCGGGCGACGCCCAGGGGAAGGGCCTTCTCTGTGGCGGGCCCAGCCCTCTGGAATGACCTTCCCCCCGATATCAGGACAACCACGGACCTCCGCTCCTTCCGCTTAAAATTAAAGACGCACTTTTTTCGTCTGGCCGGCCTTGGGTAGTCTCTTTTTAGGTCAGGGTTTTTTAGGGGTAATTTTTTGTTTAGTTATGGGTTTTAGCGCAGGATTTATTTAATTTATTTTTAACTTTGTATTTTGTATTTGTTTGTGGTCTATTTGTATTTTTAATTGCCTGTGCCCCGCCTCGAGTCCCCTTGGGGAGAGAGAGCGGGATAGAAATTAAAATTATTATTATTATTATTATTATTATTTTCTTCTGTTGATCGGAAGTCTGGTTCCCCCACCATAGAGTCGCACGGCATCCTTTTCCCTCTACCAGTCCTAACCTAAATCCCTATCAACTGTGGAGCGATTGGGAGCTGCAGCAGAGGGAGCCACATGCGGCTCCAGAGCCATCGGTTGCCGATTCCTAGCGGGAAAAAAGGCCCAATCCATTCATGCTCAGACCGGGCGGTTCTCACCTGGGGTACGGCTTCCAGGGACCTTCATGTAGAGTTGCACCGTGTTCATGCCCAGAATGGTGTGGCCCACGTGGCTCAACATGTTCCCCGTCGACGTGACACGCATAAAGGCGGGCAGCTTCAGCAATTCCTGGAGCTGCGGTTTCCATCTGTACAAGAAACCAACAGGTCAACTATGCTCAGAAGGGGCTGGGAGATCAACTAGTCTGACCTCCCTTCGGTATAGAAATCCTCTAGGATTGGTCCTCAAAGTTACGACCGTAAGGGAGCTTTGCACCAACAGTAGTACAGGTAGTCCTCACCTTACGTCCCCGACTGAGCCCAAAACTTCGGTGGCTATGTGAGACGTTTGCTACCGGGGTCTTGCCCCATTTTGCCACCTTCCTTGCCACAGTCGTTAAGCGAATTGCAACAGTGGTTAAATTAGTCACACGGTCGTTAAGCAAACCAGGCTTCCCCCATTGACTTTGCTTGTCGGGAGGTCACAAAAGGGGATCATTGCGACACACACCCGGGGACACCGTGGCCATAAATACGAGTCCCTTTCCAACCGTCGTAAGTGTGAAGAATGGTCCTAACTTTGAATGGTCAATAAATGAACTATTGAAAGTTGAAGATTTTGCCTGTAAGTCACCTTACGACGCTGTTTGCAGCCATTGTTAAGCCAGCGTGGTGACTCTAAGGGCAAACCCCCACAGTTGTTAAGCAAATGTGACGGTTGTTAAATGAATCCATTGTTCGCTATTGGGTGGCTTTGATGAAAACCGGAAGGACTGTAATTGCCACTGTGTTGGCAAGTGTCGGTCCCGCGACCGTCGGAAGTTAGCATCCAGGTTGTAAGTCCCTTTATCCAGTGTGGGTTGTGGACTCTGGACAGTCACTAAGTGACTCGTCGTAAGTCAAGGACTATTTGGACTACTGAACACGGGGCTGGGAATTCTGAGGACATCATTGCCCCTGCTAGCCAGGAATTCTGGGAGTTGGTCTTAAAGGGGCCATAATTCCCCATTTCTCTCCTTTTAAGTCTTTTAAACTGCACTGATGAGTTCTGGCCACCAGGAGGCAGCCTACCCCCGGAGCACTTTCTTTCTGGAATTCTCATGCATCGCCAGCAGAGGGCAACAGGGAGCCACAACAACAGTGCTCTGTCACAAGATTGGGAGGGAGGGCTGGTCCCCCAGTTCCATGAGCGGCCACCAGGGGGCCGCCAAGATCTGGGACGAAGCCCGCTCTAGGAAACGAAACTGTTTTGCCTGCAGTGACAGGCCTCGACCCGAAGGGGGCAGATAGTAGGCCCCCAATCCTCAGCTTGCTGTGGCTTTGCAAACACCCACAGCAGGAAATGGAACATCGGGGAGGGAGTGGGTGGGAGGAAAGAGAGGGTTGGGGAAACAAGAGGCCCACGGAGCTCCCTCCTTCCTCCCTCGATCCTCACCGCTTGGCGTCCGAGAGGTCGATGTTGGTCCCAAACTTGATTATTTGGTGCGGCTTCTGGTCCGGGTTGCTGCTAACGGAAAGGAAAAATTGAGAACGGGAAGCCGCGATGACCCGTTTCCTCCCAGATGGAGAACGCGTTAGTGCCCCGATTCTGCCCCCCCCCCCAAGAGGACAATGTGAGGTCCCTCCACGGAGCATCCTGTGTATCGCTGGGTCTGACGTCCCTCCCTCCTTCCTCCCTTCCTCTTTTATTCGACATTATGTGCCGTTACTCGAAAGAAAACCTCCCAAATCCGAACAATACGGGTAGTCCTCGACTTACGACCACAAACTAACATTTCCTCCCCCGAGACCGTCGTTAAAGTGAATTGGGCTCCCTTTGAACGAGCGTGTGTCCTTGCCACGGCGGCGAAATGAATCACCGCCGTTCTTCAGCGAGTAAACACACGGGCGTCAAGTGAATCGGGGCTCCTCGCGGGCGCGGCTCGTCAGAAGGTCACCGCAAGGGGAAGCCAGGATACCGCGACCGTCATAAAGACGAGTCGGTTGCCAAATTGGCTTCATTTTGAGGACGTGACCGTGGGGATGGTACAAGGGGCGTGTGAAAAATGGTCACGTCGCATTTTTTTCCAGTGCTGTGGTAACTTTGAACGGTCACTAAATGAATGGTCGTTAAGTCAAAGACTGCCTGTAATGGATCAAAAGAAGCACTGATGAAGCTACCCAGTTGGGTCATGAAACATCTGCAAGAAAACCACTAAGGCCAGAGAGCACCAAGGACCCCCACAGCCTTTTCCCGTTTCTCTTCCTCTCCACAAATCCTACCCCCCTCTACCATTGATGAAGCTACCTAGTTGGGTCATGAGACGTCTGAATGAAAACCACCACGCTCAAGGACCCCACAATCCTCCTCCTCTTTCTGCCGCCTGCAAACCACCCTTCCTTCTAGCACTGATGATGTTCCCTAGTTGGGTCGTGAAACATCTGCAATTAAGTTCATTTCAATTCTGAGGTAAAATTATTCTCCTCTATCGATCAAAACAAAAATCACCCCACAAGCAGGCAGAGTGTTAGCACTCTGGTTTCAGAACCAGTGTTAATACTCTGGTCCCGTAACCAGTGTTAGGGGTAACAAACACCCCCGTTTGAAAGTAAATAGCGGAATAGTGTAATACACCAGACAGGAAAGAGATAAGTTGCTTTAACCACATACAAACTCTAAAACACTGATAGTAAGAAAATAAATAGTCTTTACTTTGTAGCAACTAAAATACTTCTTCCGACCAGTGATTCTAACTTCTTAAGCAATAACAGTCCTTCACCAAAACACAGAGTTATCTTACAGTGATGCAAAACAAATACTTCTTCTTTCTTCAGTCTTCTATCTTCAGCTACTCAGCGGCAAACAGTAAGCACAGGAATCAAATGAATCGAAAAGGGAATGAACTGTGTTTCTGAGCTTCCTTTTATGGTAGAGCTGAGAAGCACAGCCAATCAGAATTCAACATAGTTCTTAAAGCTACATATACTCTTTAAGAATACTGATTTATATATATTGTCAACCCAACATAAGGATAAATATCCTAACACAGAGGCAGGGGTACTCTACCTGGGCGGCGTCTCTGTGGTGCTGTCTGGCTCCTCGGCCTCCTCATCGTCGGTCTCTTTGTCCTCCTGCCTCAACAGAGAGAGAAGTCAAAATGGAGACCTTCCCACCGAGTGTTAAGCGAGGGACTTCGGCGTGCGACCCTCGCGGGGCACGGAATCCATTGGGTCCGGTCCACACAAGGGACGGGACGGACAGACCAAGGGTGACAATCTCACCTGAAGCGACTCCTGGAACGAAGCCGCTTGATACTGGGCGTACTTGGCGATGGTGGTGTGCGACCGGCTGCTCTCGCACGGCCAGACTTGCTTGGTGCCCGAGAGGTCCCAGTTCTCGTCGGACGGCTGCTGCACCTGCGTGCGGACTTCCACAGCGTGCTCGCCGCTCGCCTCCACCAGTGTCTTCGTGCTGAACAACCCCAGATCTGCGGGCGAGTGGAAGCAGTCAAGTAACGGGATACTGGAGAGCCTCCCTTACACACAGACCCCAATCGTGAGAAAGATTTGTTGCGAGTTCCCCATGCCCCAACTCTCCTCGTTCCATCTGCCCGTTTAGAAAGGCGAATGTCTACAATCAGTTGGCTTCTTCTCCACCCAGATCGAACTACTCCTAAGATCCTTGGCCATTCTCCAAATCTAGAGGAAAAAAAATCTTTTGTCAACTCGCAAAGCATCCTTGGCCTGCTCTCGATTGGGCCCTAAATTACATGGGGTCAGAGCTGGCTTCACTTGGGTGCGGTGCCAACCTGTTGCTCCTAATGAATGATTGGATTTCTTTTGAAACTTGGCTCGAGGCTCACGATTTAATTAGGGCATCCGTCCTAGTGTATGTTGAATAGTGAACTGAAGTACTTGCAAAACAACATAACATAACAATAGCAACAATAGTATTAAAAATCATATTAAGAACAATGTTCGCAAATGAAGCCAGCTTTGACCCCACGTAATTTAGGGCCCAACTAGAGCAGCCCAGGGATGCTTTGCGAGTTGAAAAAAGATTTTTCTCTCTCCAGATTTGGAGAATGGCCGAGGATCTTTGCAATTCAAGTCGATCTGAGGGTTTACAGAAAGCCATGCCAGGACAAGAATACCAAATCCAGCCTGACCATCTGGCCGGCTGTGCCACGAACCCTTCCTTATCATACTCACTGAGTCGAAGAGATCCGGCCAGACCGCGGATGACGGTGATGGGGTTCTTGGGATCGGTGCAGAATTGCAGCAAGACGGGAGAAAAAGCATCCCGTTTGCTCTCCAACTGAAGAAGAAGGAGGAGACCGTCAGAGGACCCCAGGCCAGCCTGGATCCCCCCCCACCTCCTCCAAGCACACGGCACCCACCAATCTTTAAAAAAATAATCCGAATAATTTTGGTTGCCCTCCCGAGCAGATCGCGCCTCCTAAAATCACCATTCAGCAGACTAGGATTAAGGTTACAGCTTGTCCTCAACTTACGACTGCGGCAAAATGTCTGTGGCGAAGCAAGGCAATGAAGCGAGTCGCGCCCAATTTTCTTTTGCCATGCTTGACTAACCGAATCGCGGCCGTTAAGCGAACCGGGTAGCAATTAAGCGAATCGGGCTTCCCTCGTTAATTTTGCTTGTCGGAAGCCAGCAGGAAAGGTCATAAATGGTGACTCCGGGATGCTGCGGCCGTCATAAACACACACCCGGTTGTGACATGCCCATATGTTGGTGGATTAGTAACCATGTGGAGGCTGCAACGGTCATAAAGAGCACGAACTGGCTGTAAATCACATTTTTAGTGCCGCTGTAACTTTGAATGGTCATGAAACGATCAGTCGTAAGTCAAGGACTGCCTATAATTAAAATACCAAGCCATAGGCTGTCCCCAAGTAGGAAAAGGCCTAACTGATACTTATTTGGGTCCATACCTACAAAAATGATACTAAATTGTACAGGCTGTTTGAAGGCGGATATGCATGTCCCAGATAATGTTTTTCAGGATCCAATTTGGGTCGGTCACCGGGACGAGAGGTTTAGTCTTCTGAGCTTTCGGACAAGTGCTGGAGCCCATCTTCAAGGAACTTCTGCGTGTGCTGTTCTGAGTGTGGTTATTTATGTGGCGCCCGTCGTATGTGGCTTTTTAGATGTCTAGATTGGGGTGTCGCTGGCTGGCTCTGTAGTCATTGGCGGTTGTGCTGCCAAGCCCTCGCCTTCTGGGCCGGTTGTAAATGAGCACTCCCGTTGACTGACAAAGGGCCCGTTTCACACATTTCAATCATTTTCCTTGGCTGTTTTTGTCCCTTCTCAGCCAACAATCTAAATAGCTGCGGCATTGTCCTTGTTCATTGCAACACAAGGCTACCAATGAGTTCGGGTCTCCTAGTCTGACTGCTCACTTGTTGCAGTCTGGTGGTTAGCTTCCTCCCCATCAGTCCTACGTAACACATACAACAGCCGCCACATAAATACCACACGCGGAACAGCACGCACACACACACACATTGTACATGTTACAAGTCCCCTAAAACAGCCAGGGAAGTGATTAGCAATGTGCGCGCTGTTCTGTGTGTGGTATTTATATGGTGCCTGTTGTATGTTGTTCTACAGGGCAGACAGGGAGTAAGCTAACCACCAGACTGCAACAAAACAAGCGAGCAGTCAGACAAGAACACCCGAACTCATTGGTAGCCTCGCATTGCAATGAACAAGGACAGACATTCAATGCCGCAGTTGCTAAGATTGTTGGCCGAGCAGGGACAAAAACAGCCAGGGAAAATGATTGTACCCTGGGAAACAGGCCCTTCCTCAGTCAACAAGAGTGCTCATTTACCACCAGCCTAGAAGGTGCCAGTGTGGCAGCACAATCACCAACCACTTGAAAGCCAGCCCCTTGACACCGCAATCACCATCTAAAAAGCCACGCGCAACGGGCATCGCATAAATACCACGCACCGAACAGCGCACACTCCGTTTGACAGAAGTTCCCAACCTCCGGTCCCGGTGACCGACCCAGATTGGATCCTTGCAAGCAGCCTAGCGTACGCCACAAGTTCCCAGTTATGGGGCCACTGGGCCCCTATGCTCCAAATCCCCCAGAGTTTGAGGCTGGTGAGCCCATCCTAATTTGTGTCCAATCCCTCCTTTTCAACCAGCGACTGCCCCTTCCCCCCTAAGAGACAATCAAGGATATCCACGGTTGTTTTTCGCTTTAAAAGGGGTCCCCAAATCCAGGCCTCATCCTCTCTCTTGAAATGCAGGCGTCGGACTTCGCCAAGGCGTGTAAATTCAAAAGACGGACAGGTGTGTCGCCGAAGAAAATTCCGAGTTGTTTGTTTTTAAATTGCGACTAATATCCCGGCTTGGCTCATCATCGTAGGACAGCCGTAGTCCCATCAACGGTCCAGAAATGTTCCCAAGAGTACAACGACAGTATTTTTTTTAAAAAACAAAATCCAAATGGAGAAACGACACCTCGGTTCTGAGTTCAAAAGAGGACAAATGGACGGCGTGGCTGCCAGATGGGTCGATCAATCCAGACTGAGGGGTGGGGGTGGAGGGGAGGGCAGAGATTCCTTCGTCCTATAAAACTGGGGTCACATCCTTTCCTTTCGTCTTGCTCCCAGGAAGAAAAAAACGAAAAGGAGACCACCAGGAGTGGAGGGTAGTTCGCCGTGAATTGCGAGATAAACCGGAAGAAGAGCGCGGCGGTGAGGGGGGGGAAATCTCTTCCTGGTGACGGGATTCTGCTCCGCACGCCCCCCCCCCCATGCCAATGGCAGTCAAGTGCATCAGTCAGAGTCTCCTGGGGCTGCGTTTTGTTCGTTCTCAGGAGCTAGGAACCGCGCAGGGGGGTGTCTTCTGGGACGCCGGACTGAGCTAAGAGCACGCAGAAGGCGGTTAGGCTTAAGAGGATAAGGAAGAAATTTTGTGGAATGGCACCAAATCAATTAAAATTAAGAAAAAAAGGAGAAGATAAGAGAAAAAATAAAAACGAGAGTGAATTGTGGTGCGGTGAAAACGAAGGAAGAAACTATGAGGGCCTTTTCGAGCAGGGGGCTGGACTAGAAGACCTCCAAGGTCCCTTCCAACTCTGTTGTTCTGTATTCTGAGCAGGGGGCTGGACTAGAAGACCTCCCAGGTCCCTTCCAACTCCGTTCTTCTGTTATTCTCCCCTGGCCCTCTTGCTTCCTCCTTTCCCAATCAACCCATCATCCTCCATCCTCAACCGCAGGGACCTATTTCACTTTACGAAAGCCTTCTGAGCATTAACGCCCGTCTGGAGAGACCTTTGCCAAGAATACTGCCAGGTTTTACCCAGCTGGCAAACCCAGCCCAGGCTCTGATCTTCCTCTTATGCCAAGAGGAGGCATAAAAGAGTTCGCAACGCCACACAAGGAAGACTGTGGGTGTTTGTGTGACTAATTCTTACAAAAGCCAGGCCCTGCCTGGAAAGGAAGGAAGCTGTCAAAAGTGGCCCACACAACAGCTTCCTTCCTTCCTCTTTCTTTATTTTTGTTCCTTCCTTCTTTCTTTCCATTCTTTCTTTTTTGTCTTTCTATCTGTCTTTCTTTCATTTCTTCCTTCCTTCCTCCCCCTTTCTTTCTTTCTTTCTTTCTTTCGTCTTTCTATCTTTCCTTGTCTTTCTTTATCTTTCTTTCTTTCCATATATTTTCTGTCTTTCTTTCTTCCTTCCTTCCTCCCCCTTTCTTTCGTCTATCTTTCCTTCTTTCTTTCCATCTTTTTTTCTTTCTTTCTTTCATTTATTTCTTCCTTCCTCCCCCTTTCCTTATTTCTTTCGTCTTTCTATTTTTCCTTGTCTTTCTTTCTTTGTCTGTCCTTCCATCTTTTTTTGTCTTTCTTTCATTTCTTTCTTCCTTCCCTCCTCCCACTTTCTTTCTTTCATCTCTTTCCTTGTCTTTCTTTCGTTGTCTGTCTGTCTTTCCTTCTTTCTTTCCATCTTTTTTGTCTTTCTTTCATTTCTTCCTTCCTTCCTGCCCCTCTTTCCTTCTTTCTTTCATTTTTCTATCTTTCCTTATCTTTCTTTCTTTGCCTTTCTGTCTGTCTTTCATTTCTTTCTTTCTGCATCAATTTTTTCTATCTTTCTTTCTTTCATTCCTCTCTCTTTCTTTCTTTTCTTTCTATCTATCTTTTCATCTTTCTTTCCCTGTCTTTCTGTTTTTCCTTCCGTCTGTCTTTCTTCTTTCCTTCCTTCTTTCTTTCCCCTCCCTCCCTCCCTCTCTCTCTCTCTCTCTCTCTTTCTTTCTTTCTTCTTTTCCAATACAATACAATACAATACAATACAATAGCAGAGTTGGAAGGGACCTTGTAGGTCTTCTAGTCCAACCCCCTGCGTGGGCAGGAACCTTATACCATTTCAGACAAATGGCTATCTAACATCTTTTTAAAGACTTCCAGGGTTGGGGCATTCACAACTTCTGGAGGCAAGCTGTTCCAGAGGTTAATTGTTCTAACTGTCAGGAAATTCCTCCTCAGTTCTAAGTTGCTTCTCTCCTTGATTAGTTTCCACCCATTGCTTCTTGTCCTGCCCTCGGGTGCCTTGGAGAATAGTTTGACTCCCTCTTCTTTGTGGCACCCTCTGAGATATCGAAACACTGCTATCATGTCTCCCCTGGTCCTTCTCTTCATCAAACTAGACATACCCAAGAGGGAGACCAAGACGTCAGAGCCAACATCTTGGGGGGGGGGGGGGGAGAGGGAGTGGGGGGGCAGAAGCCTCACAAGCCCCTTTTGTTTGGCCTTTCAGGAGATGGGAGGCTTGTCCTGAATAGCAACCGGGAGACAAACGGAACTACGAAGGAAGTTGGGCAGAAGGGAAGGAAGACGAACGGCCTGGGTGGATCCCTCGGAGGGAGTGGGGGCGGGTGTGTGTGTCAAAAGATTTCTCCTGGACGAGAGAGAAAATCTCAGGGCTGCAGATAGGGGGATCTGGGGCGGCTGCACTCAGCAAAAAAGAGGTGAGACAAAGAGGCACAAAAATAGGATTTTTTTAAAAGAAGAAAGAAAGAAAGAGAGGGAGGAAGGAAGGAAGGAAGGAAGGAAGGAAGGAAGGAAGGCAGGCAGGCAGGCCTAAGGACTTTTGGAGATGACCAGGAAATGCCAGCCTAAATTCCGTGCAAGGAGAAGCTATTGCTTCAAAGGAAGAAGGAGCGTCCAATAATATACAGGCAGAGGTAAGAGATGTGGATACAGATGGATGACGGGACTTCAACTCCCAGAATTCCCAACATAGCACAGAATTCTGGGAATTACAGTACACACATCTTAAGCACAGAATTCTGGGAGTTGAAGTCTAATTATCTCAATCTTGGAATTCTGGGAGTTGAAGTCCATGCATCATAAGCACAGAATTCTGGGAGTTGAAGTTTATTTATCTTAAGCACAGAATTCTGGGAGTAGTTGTTATTGTTATTATTATTATTATTATTATTATTATTATTATTATTATTATTATTATTATTATTATTATTATTATTATTATTATTTGTATACCGCCCTCTCTCCCGTTTGGGACTCAGGGCGGTGCACAGGGATAATAAAAAGATAAAATACATATAAATACAATCAATTGGATAAATTTAAAATTAAATTAAATAAATTTAACCCGTGCTAAAATATTTAAAAACCCTATTAAAACGGTGGTAAAACGAACTATGCCAGGCCGGCCGCATGAAAAAAGTAGGTCTTTAATGCTCGGCGGAAGAGGCGAAGGTCCGTGATAGTACGAAGGTCCGGGGGCAGGTCATTCCAGAGGGCTGGACCCGCCACAGAGAAGGCCCTTCCCCTGGGAGCCGCCAGCCACATTGTCCAGCGGTTTATTTATCTTAAGCACAGAATTCTGGGAGCTGAAATCTAATTATCTCAATCGTAGAATTCTGGGAGTTGAAGTCCATGCATCTTAAGCATTGACTTCTGGGAGTTGAAGTCTATGCATCATAAGCATTGACTTCTGGGAGTTGAAGTCCATGCATCTTAATTACAGAATTCCGGGCGCTGATGTCTCAACCAGGGAATTCTGGGAGTTGAAGTCCATGCATCTTAAGCACAGAATTCTGGGAGTCGAAGTCCACCAATCGTAAGAGTGGTTGAAGTTGAGAAACGCTGCTATAATAGTTCTGAACTTACTCTCAGACTAGGCCGAATGGGGTGAGATTTCAATAGATTTTAAGAAGGAAGTGCGGACAGCTGTCAATCAGAGGAACTGATTGACACAGACACATTCCTTCCCCTTCGCTGGAGGTTTTTTAAAAACTGAGGCTCCGCAGTCATTTAGCGTGACGGGAGTGGCTTCTGCAAATCCTGTGTTCTAAAGGGAGTGGGGCGGGGTCTGCTGGATGACCTCTAAGGACCCCTTTTCAGCCCGATGATCTCGTCTCTCCTTCGACGGCTGACTAGCTAGGCTGAAGAATCAAGAAACGGATTCTTGTTTGGATAACAAGGAGATCAAAAAGAAACGAAACGAAACGAAAAGCAGAACAAAATAGGACAGGGCGGAGGAAGAAACCCAGAAGTGACGATGAGATGGATGATCGCGTGAAGTGATCCACTCAAGAACAGGAGACGAAGAGCAATCAACGTGGTTTTTTTCTTCCCAAAAATCTGATAAGTGCCCTGGAGTGTTCCTAGTTAGCATCTGACTCAACGTTCCTCCGTTTTTAGCCGCTTTAAGACCTGTGGACTTCAACTCCCAGAATTCCCTGGCCAGCACGCTTAGGGTACCATTCTTAACGGATGGTGGGTTTGCAGTAAGCGTAATATATCTTGACTTCGGCAAAGTGGGGGGGAAAGATCTGGCTGGGGCAGCCTGGGAGTTGGAAGTCCACCAATCTTAAATGCGGGGTCTCCAACCTTGGCCGCTTTAAGACGTGTGGACTTCAACTCCCAGAATTCCCCAGCCACACAGATAGTGTAACTTTCTTAATAGACGGTGGGTTATGCAGTAAGCGTAATATATCTTGATTTCAGCAAAGTGAAAGGAAAAAACAGAGCAGGCTGGGGAATTCTGGGAGTTGGAAGTCCACACCTCTTTAAGTGGCTAAAAATGGAGAAAACTTTTTGCTTCATTCTGTGGATTGGGCTGGAGACCCCCAGGCCAAACAGCCCAGCGTCCCACCGTACCCCCGCAATCATCAGAGGCCACAATTGTTTCATTTTTGAGGGTGGGGGAGCCGTTTTGGTTGGCGCCCCCCTCTCTGCCCAAGAATGAAGGACTGTGGACCCGAACCCCCATACGGATCACGGTCGAATTCTTAAGTCTGGCTTTCGCTCCCTCCCTCCGTATTTCACGGCCTTCCTTTCTGCCCGTTGGGGCTCTTGAATGTCCTCCAGGAAAAGGCCTCTCCCCACCCTTTCTTTAAACAAACAAACCAAAAATTGACCTCTTCAGCCATGAGGGCTAGAAACTTTGCGGTTGTTTGGATCGGTACCTTAAAAGCACCCGCCAGCAGGCCCGGTTTGCGTACTGGAGGCCCAAAGACCTCTGATGTTTACACACAAAGCCCCCCTCAAGACATTTTGTGGATATCCCCCCCTCCTCAATGAGACCCCGCTCCGAGGAGCTTCCCCGGCGACCCCTCTCCAGCTACCCCCCAAAACGGACACTCACGTAGATGCTTGGCGTTGGGGGGTTGAGTTTCTCCCGGGGCAGTTTTTCGTCCATGTTGATCTGCGGCTTGACCGAGTGACTTTGGGATAAATACGATTCCTTAAATTTTCCTTTCACCTTGGCGTGCCTGGACAGAGCAGGGCGGGGGGGAGAGGAGACGATATGAGCACGGATAAAAGCTGCGTAAAATTTGCATTCTCGGTACAGGATGTCCTCACGTTTACGACCACCATCGTACCCAACATTTCTGCTGCTAAGGGAGACCCTTCTTTGGTGAGGGTATTGCCCCGTTTTGTGACCTTCCTTGGCATGGTCGTAAGTGAATCATCACGGTGGATGAGTTCGTTCGCTCGCCTTTGCCGACTGTAGGGGGGAGGCACGCTACCCTCTGTTTCAAGGCTGTTGAGCCGGCGCTGTCCGAGGACATTTCCTGGGTTGGTTGTGTGGCCAGCATGACGTCACACAGCGCTGTTACTTTCCCACCGAAGGGGTACCTATTGATCTGCTCGCATTTACAGGCTTTCAAACGGCTAGGTGGAAAAGTAGCTGGAGCGAGGAACGCTTAACCCATCGCCTAGAGCTCGGGGCTAACGTCTTAACCACTGAGCCACTGTGTCACCCCAATTAGAAATAAATGATTGACTTGGCAACCATGGCTAAAAAGGTCACAAAATTGGGCATGACCCACTTAACAACCGTCTCGCTCAGCAACAGAAATTCTGTTCCTAATTTGTGGTTGTAAGGAGGGTTGTCAAACTCGACTTCATTGAGGGCCCCATCGGAGTTGTGTTTGACTTGGGGGGGTGGGGCAGGTGGGTGTGGCTAGCTCGACATCACTCGCGTCAGGGGCGCCTTTGGCAGCCCGAGCGCTCTGCCAGCGAAAACGGAGCTCGGGAGGGTCACACGCAGCCCTCTCAAGCTCCATTTTCACTGGCAGAGAGTTGCAGGAGGCCATCGTAGCAGAAAACGGAGCTCGGTTAAGAGAAGCACCGTGGCCCAGTCCTTTACTGTTTCCAGGGTGGCCTTGCGGGCCAGCACACGATGGGACGAATCCGGCCCATGGGCCTTGAGTTTGACATCCCTGCTCTACGTCAAAGGTTACTCAGTGAATCCACTTTTCTATCGAGCGACCGGTAATTCCTTGCAGGAAACTCACTTGCTGGCCCTCACGACCTCCGCGGCCGAGTGGTTGATGGTGACCTCGCTCAGGGGGATGCGCCGCTCCTCGACTTCGGAGGCGATGAAGGTCTCCTTGTCCCCGCTCTCCACCTTGATCAACCGGATCTTCAGCTCCTTGGGGGGACCCTCCGTGAAGGAGCGCAGCTTGAGCAAGTCGGCCGAGCACACCATGGTGGACATTGAGCCCATTGGGCCTTCTTCCTTCTTGACTGGAGATCTCCGCTCGGGTGGAGGTGGAGGTGGAGGTGGTGGCGGCGGCGGGGGCGGCGGCGGGGGCTTGGCCCCATTCTCGCGGGCTTGGCCCTCGGCGCTCTGTACGTCCAAACTGCCCAGGATCTGCCGGTTCTTCCCCTTGCGAGCTTTACCATCCCGGTGTCTCCGCGAGCCGTCGCGGTTGGACCGACGGTGCCGGCGGTGTTCCATGTGTGGCTTACGGGATTCGTCCTTGGGGCGCGGAGGGGTCGGTGGTGGGGGTGCTGGAGGCACAGTGGCCGGGACAGGAGCGGGCGGAGGGGAGGCCGGGGCGGGTGGGGGGCTAGCAGGAGGCGGGGGGCTCTTCTCCCGTCCCGCTCGTCCCACCAGGGTCTCGCAGGCGCGGCTGATCTCCTCCAACACCTCCGACTCGGTCTTCACGGGCCGAGGGGCGGGCAGAGGTGGCGGCGGCGTGGAGGCACGTTCCTCCGTGGCACCACCGGGGGCCCCAGCCCACGCTTGGCCTGAGGTAGAGAACTGGGGTAGGGGGCTCTGGCTCGCACCGGCTGGGGGGGAGATCTTAGCACCTGGGGGAGTTATCGGTTTGAGCCGATAGGAGTGTTTCTGCCCCTCCAGCACATTGGCCAAAGACTTGAGAAGGGACGGGGTGTTGTGGGGGGAGAACTTTGCCCCGCCGGAGCCCACGGCAGCCATAGCCGGGGGACGCTGCTCTTCTGGGTCCCGCTTGCCGAAGCGATAGAGGCAAGGGGGCTCGGGGGGATCCTGCCCGGGCGGTTTGGGGTAATCGAAGGAACTGGCAGAGGCCGAGGGCAACTTAGGCCTTGCCAGGGGTGGGGGGCTAGGGAGGAGGGGGGCAGGGGGCGGCGGAAAGCTCTCCTCCCGCTCTTCTTCCCCGCGCCGGATGGATTCGTCCAGCATTTTCATGATGTTGGCCAGACCGTCCGGCAAAATCTTGGAGAATTCGGGGGGTTCCTCGAACTGATCTTCTAACGGGGGGCTGGCGAAGCCAAAGAGGCGGTCAGAGGCCTCTATGGCGGGGGGCACCCCTGGCGGCTCTGGCGTCTTTGGATACGAGGCCCGGGATGGTGGAGGAGGCGGGGGTGGGGGTGGCGGCGGCGGCGGCACCGGTGGGGGGCTTTCTGGGGACCTGAAGGTTCCTGAGGTAATTGAGGGGCTCGAATTCCGGGGCCTGGAGCCCCCGGAGCCGTTCTCTTCCCGGCTGCTCTCGGAAAGCCAGAATTGGGGGGCCGGCGACGGCTCGGGGCTGGCCGGGCTGGGGGCCTCCCGGGCCCCTTCATGGGGGCGAGGGAAGCTCCCTTGCTGACCGCTGGGCCCCGAATCCTGGAAGCCGCACCCCGAGTCGCAATTGGCCAAGGACGGGGGTTCGGCCCCGCAGGGCTCCCCGCCGCACCCGAAGAGGATGTCCCCCAGGGGGTCTTCGTCCTCGGCCTTGCCCTCCCCCGCTTTGTTCAGCCAGGGCAGAGGAGGGGGCGGGGGAGGAGGGGCCGGGGGGCACTGGGGAGCCGAGGGAGGGGGTGGGGCAGGGGCTGGAGGCGGCCCGGGGAGGTTGGGAGGCGGGGGCTGCATGCGTGCGCAGGGCAGGTTGCGGGGAGCGAGGCAAGGGGCGGGGCGGGAGGGCGGGGCCGGTTTGCGTCCGCCATTTTCCGACGTGGGACTGGACGATTCCATAGCCGGCGTTTGGTAATTAGAAGAACCCTATGGGGGGGGGGGGGAGAGAAATACCATAAATCAAATCTCTCCAATGCCCCCCTTCCTTCCTTCTATCTTTCCTTCCTCCTCCTCCCTCCTTCCCTTCCTCCCTCTCTCCTCCATCTATCTTCCCTTCCTTTCCTTCCTTAACCCCTTGATTCTCTTCCGGCCTCCCTCCCTTCTCTCTTTCCTCCCTCCCTCCTCTCTTCTTCCTTTCCTTTTTTCCTCCCTTCCATTCCCTCCTTCCTTCCTTTCCACTCTCCCTCCCTCCTTCTCCCTCCCTTCTCTCTTCCCTCCCTCCTTCGTCTTCCTTTCCTCTTTTCCTTCCTTCCTTTCCACCCTCCTTCCTCTTCCGTCTTCCCTCCCTTCTCTCTTCCTTCTTTCCTCCCTCCCCCTCTTCTTCCTTTCCTCTTTTCCTTCCCTCCTTCCTTTTCCTTCCTTCCTTTCCACCTTCCCTCTCTTCTCTCGTTCCTTTGTTCCTCCCTCCCTCCCTCCTCTCATTCCTTCATTCCTCCCTCTCTCTCTTCCTCCTTCTCTTCTCTTGTTCCTCCCTCCCTTCTCTCTTTCCTTCCTTCCTCACTCCCTTCTCTCTTTCCTTCCTTCCTCACTCCCTTCTCGCTTTCTCTTTCTCTCCCCTTCCTTCATTCCTCCCTCCCTTCTCTCTACCTCCCTCCTTCCCTTCTCTTGTTCCTTCGTTCCTTCCTCCCTCCCTTCTCTCTCATTCCTTCAGTGCTCCCTCCCTCCTCCCTCTACCTCCCTCCTTCCCTTCTCTTGTTCCTTGTTCCTTCCCTCCCTTCCTCACTCACTCCCTTCTCGCTTTCTTTCTCTCTCCTTCCTTCCTCCTTCCTTCGTTCCTCCCTCCCTCACTTCTCTCTCTACCTCCCTCCTTCCCTTCTCTTGTTCCTTTGTTCCTTCCTCCCTCCCTTCTCTCTCGTTCCTTCATTCCTCCGTCCCTCTACCTCCCTCCTTCCCTTCTCTTGTTCCTTCCTCCATCCCTTCTCTCTCAATCCTTCCTTCCTCCCACCTTCTCTCTTACTCCCTCCCTTCTCTCATTCCTCCCTCCCTCCTCCCTCTACCTCCCTCCTTCCCTTCTCTCTTGTTCCTCCCTCCCTCCTTCCTCCCTTTCTCTCTCTTTCCTTCCTTCCTTCCTCCCTCCCTCCCTTCTTGCTTTCTCTTTCTCTCTCCTTCCCTCCCTCCCTCCCTCGCCCCCCCCACCCTTCCAAGCCCCTTCCTCTTCCAGGGCCACTCACAAGGCTTTCCGAGGCCAGGGGCCCCCGTGAGGTGGTCTTGCTGCTGCTGCTGCTGCTGCTGGTGGGTCCTCCCGGGGTCGGGCGCGGGGCATAAGGCACGCAGGCGGACGTTGCTGGTGTGGTGGTGGACTCTGGGCGCCCCCGGGGGACTCGGCCGTCTCTAAGGTCACTTCCGTTGGGCCGGGCCGAGCAGCCGTGGGGCTCGAGGGGGGCGCGGTGTGCTGGCGGGGTGCGGGGAGTGGGTGCCATGGCCGGCAGGCGGTGGGGAGGCGGGTGGGAGCTGTAGGCGGGCGACGGGTACGGGAAAGGGTGAGCCACTGAATTCCTCTGTTCCTGGGGAGGGGGGGAGGAAGAGAAAGAGGGAAAGGGAGGGAGGAAGAGAGGAAAGAAGGAAGGAGAAAGAAAGGAAGGAAGGAAGGAAGGAAGGGAGGGAGGGAGGGAGGGAGGGAGGGAGGGAGGAAAGAAGGAAGGAGAAAGGAAGGAAGAAGGGAGGAGAAAGGAAAGAAGGGAGGGAGGGAGGGAGGGAGGAAGGAGAAAGGAAGGATGGAGGAAGGGAGGAAGGAAGGGAAAAGGAAGGAAGGAGAAAGGAAGGATGGAGGAAGGGAGGGAGGATAAAGGAAAGGAAGAGGAAGGAAGGAAGGAAGGAAGGAAGGAAGGAGAAAGGAAGGAAAGGAAGGAGAAAGGAAGGAAGTAAGGAGGAAGGGAGGAGAAAGGAAGGAAGGAAGGAAGGCAAAAGGAAGGAAGAAGAAAGGAAGAAAAGAGGAAGGGAGGGAGGATAAAGGAAAGAACGGAGGAGGAAGGAAGGAGAAAGGAAGGAAGGGAGGGAGAGAGGAAGGAAGGACAAAGGAAGGATGGAGGAAGGGAGGAAGGAAGGGAAAAGGAAGGAAGGAGAAAGGAAGAAAAGAGGGAGGGAGGATAAAGGAAAGAACGGAGGAGGAAGGAAGGAGAAAGGAAGGAAGGAAGGAGGGAGGGAGGAAAGAAGGAAGGAGAAAGGAAGGAAGAGAGGAGAAAGGAAGGATGAAGGGAGGGAGGGAGGGAGGAAGGAAGGAGAAAGGAAAGAAGGAAGAAGGGAGGGAGGGAAAGAAGGAAGGAAAAGAGGAAGGCGAAATGAAGGGAGGGAGGGAGGAGAAAGAAAAGGAAGAAGGGAGGGAGGAAAGAAGGAAGGAAAATGTTAGTAAGCAGGAAGGAAGGGAGGGAGGGAGGAGAAAGGAAAGAAGGAAGGGGGAAGGAAGACAGGAGAAAGGAAGGAGAAAGGAAGGAAGGAGGAATGAAGGGAGGGAGGAGAAAGGAAAGAAGGAAGGATGAAGGAGAAAGGAAGGGAGGAGCAAAGAAGGGAGGAAGGAAGGAGGAAGAAAAGAAAGAAAGAAAGAAAGAAAAAGAAAGAAAGAAAGAATAAATAAATAAATCCAGGGCTTCTTGCTCTGAAGATCCTGCCTGTTTCCGTGAAGCCCCCCCCCCTTGCAAGACGACGCCATCTGGGCTGATCTTAATCCCACCCACCCCATTACACCCCCCCCCAACCCAGCCCCCCACCCTTTGCAGATGCCAAGCCAAGCAGGCAGCCAGCAGCAGGCAAAGCAGGGAAGCCCCCCACCCGCTTTGTCGTCCCCCCCCCCCCCGGTTCACCTCCGCTGCCCACCCTCCCATGGGGGCTAACACTGGGCGACTAGATTTGGGGAGGGGGGGGGGAGATAATATTTAGGGATGAAATTTATACAGCCGCCAATCACCCAAGAACCAGGGCGGGATATCCGGGAATACAGGGAGGAGGGACCCCCCCCCCTCCACAATGAACACCCCCCCCCCCCTCAATTTAAAACATAGGATTATCATCTTTGTCATAATACTCTCCTTCCTTCCTGGCTCCATTCTCCTTTTCCTCCTTCCCTCCATCCTTCCCCTCCTCTTTCCTCCATCTTTGTTCCTTCCTTCCTTCCATCCTTCCTCTTTTCTCCATTTCTCTCTCTCTCCCTCCTTCCATCCAACCTGCTTCCGTTCTCTCCTCTCTCCTTTTCTCCATCTCTCTCCTTCCTTCCCTTCCCTTCCCTTCCCTTCCGTCTCCTTTTACTTCCATCCATCCTTCTTCTCTTTCCTCCATCTTTGTTCCTTCCTTCCTCTTTTCTCCATTTCTCTCTCTCTCCTTCCTTCCATCCAACCTGCTTCCGTTCTCTCCTCTCTCCTTTTCTCCATCTCTCTCTCCTTCCTTCCCTCCCGTCTCCTTTTCCTTCCATCCATCCACATCCTTCCTTCCTTTCCTTCCCTCTTCCTCAGGTGCTCCTTCCAGCCAACTTTCTTCATTTCCTCTTACCCTTTCTTCCATCCCTTCTTTTTCTATTTCTCCCTTTCCTTTCCTTCCTTCCTTCTTTCCTTCCTTCCCCTCCCTCTATCTTTCTCTCTTTCTCTCTTTTCCTTTCTTCTTCCTTTCCTCTCCTCTATTTTCCTTTCCTTTTTCCATCTTTCTTTCCTCCTTTCCTTTCTTTCCCCTCCCTCCCTTTCTCTTTCATTCATTCTCTCCCTTTTCTTTCCTCTTCCTTTTCCTTCCTCTATTTTCCTTTTTCTATCTTCCTTTCCTTCCTTCCTCTTTCGTTCTCTCTTCCCTGCCCTGCCCCTTCTCTTCGATATCAGTCTCCCTCCCTCCTTCCTTCCCTCCTTTTCTTTCTTTTTCTTTCTTCCATTCTCTCGCTCTCCCTTTTCTTCTTCCTTTCCTCTCCTCTCTCTATTTTCCTCTCCTTTTTCCATCTTCCTTTCCTTTCTTCCTTCTTTCCTTCCTTCCCCTCCCTCCTTCTCTTCCTTCCTTCCTTTCTCTTTCATTCTCTCTCCCTTTTCTTTCTTCTTCCTTTCCTCTCCTCTCCTCTATTTTCCATCTTCCTTTCCTTTCTTCTTTCCTTCCTTCCTTCCTTCCCCTCCCTCCTTCTCTTCCTTCCTTCCTTCCTTTCTTTTTCATTCTCTCTCTCCCTTTTCTTCTTCCTTTTCTCTCCTCTTTTTTACTCTCCTTTTTCCACCTTCCTTTCCTTTCTTCTTTCCCCTCCCTCCTTCCTTCCTCTTCCTTTCTCTTTCATTCTCTCTCCCCCCTTTCTTCTTCCTTTTATCTCCTCTCCTCTTTTTTCCTCTCCTTTTTCCATCTCCCTTTCCTTTCTTCTTTCCTTCCTTCCTTCCCCTCCCTCCTTCTCTTCCTTCCCTCCTTCCTCTTCCTTTCTCTTTCATTCTCTCTCTCCCTTTTCTTCTTCCTTTCCTTTCCTCTCCTTTTTCCATCTTCCTTTCCTTTCTTCCTTCTTTCCTTCCTTCCCCGCCCTCCTTCTCTTCCTTCCTTCCCTCCTTTGGGGGGGGGGTGGGGGACGTCGGCCTTACTTGTCTGTCTGGGGCCGCCATGTTCTTGCGCTCCTGGCCCCAGGGGTCTCCGTGCAGGGGGCTCCATAATCCAGGCTTGGGCAGCTGATAGTGGAGGTTGCCGGAGGCTCCCGGACCGGACAGGTGCTGGCCCACCCCATTGCCACCATTCTGCTCCCCGGCAGCCATGGGCAGAAAGACAGCAAGAGGAGAGGGTCTCAGCCTCCAAATCCCCCCCTCCCTCCTCTTCCTCCCCCCCCCCCAGCTGCCCCACATCCTTCCCCATCGAGGTCCCAGGAAGAACCGTTTCTCCCTCGTTTGGGGTTTCCAAAAAGCCCCCTCCCCAAAGCAGAAGGCGAAAGCAGCAGCCGCAAGCCCACGAAGCATGCGCAGAGTGCCGGCAAGGGGGGATTTGGGGATGACGGAGTGGAAGGGGGGGCTTCTCTACCTGGTCGGGACTGGTGCTGCGCCGCCTCTTCATGGGTGCCGCCATCTCTTCGCCGTGGCCCGGGTGGGCTGGGTGCTGGACCGGCGGGATGGGCTGGGCCACGGGGGGCTCCATGGGAGGGCCGGGCCTCTTGAGTTGGGGGTTGCGCTTGGCCGAGAAATTCCGCTTCTGGAGAGGGGAGGGGGGGTGGAAGGTGCGAGGAGAGAGAGAGAGGGAGGGGAGGATCGGACCGGGAAGTTAAAAAAAAGGGCTTTTACGGCGAGAAAAACCAAAAACCACCACGAAAATGGGGTGTCTCTAAGGAAGATCTGGGACTCAGGGGGCACCAATGCTAGCTGTTTTTAAGACAGGTGGACTTCAACTCCCAGAATTCCCTAGACAGGCAGCCATCTTGACTGGGGGATTCTGGGAGTCGAAGTCCATACATCTTACAACGGTCAAAAAAACCAACAACCAATGCCAGTCTAGGACAGGAGTCTCCAAACTCAGTGATTTTAAGAATCCTCCAGCCAGCCATCTTATAATAATAATAATAAATAATACATTTTAATTTATAACCCGCTCTCTCTCCCCGAAGGGACTCGAGGCGGGGCACAGGGAATTTAAAATACATATAAAATCACAAACATAATACAATATAAAATAAAATTAAACTAACCCTGCGCTAAAATCCCATTATTAAAACTAGAAATTAATCGTAAAAACCCTAAAAACAGTTGATTATCCTAGGCCGGCCAAGCAGACTGGGGGATTCTGGGAGTTGAAGTCCATACATCTTAAAAGGTTAAAAAAACCAACAACGCCAGTCTAGGACAGGGGTCTCCAAACTCAGTGATTTTAAGAATCCTCCAGTCAGCCATCTTGACTGGGGGATTCTGGGAGTTGAAGTCCATACATCTTACAATGCTCAAAAAAACCAACAATGCCAGTCTAGGACAGGGGTCTCCAAACTCAGTGATTTTAAGAATCCTCCAGCCAGCCATCCTGACTGGGGGATTCTGGGAGTTGAAGTCCATACATCTTAAAAGGTCAAAAAAAAAACACCAAACCAATGCCTGTCTAGGACAGGAGTCTCCAAACTCAGTGATTTTAAGAATCCTCCAGCCAGCCATCTTGACCGGGGGATTCTGGGAGTTGGAGTTCGTGGAATTTAAAAGACACATAGATTGAAAAATGGCAGTTCTAGGACAAGGGGTATCAAACCTTGGCTGCTTTTAAGGCTGGTGGACTTCAACTCCCAGAATCCCTCAGACAGCCATCTTGACTGAGGAATTCTGGGAGTTGAAGTCCACACATCTAAAATGGTTGAACATTACTGTTCTAGGAAGGAGGTTCTCCAAACTTGGCCATTTTAAGACATGTGGACTTCAACTCCCAGAATCCTCCAGCCAGCCACCTTGACTGGGGGATTCTGGGAGTTGAAGTCCATTCCTCTTAAAAGATACCTAGATTGAAAAAGGCCATTCTAGGACAGGCGTCTCCAACCTTGGGTGCTTGTGGACTTCAACTCCCAGAATCCCCCAGCCAGCCTCAGGGAAATAAGGCGATAACCAGGCTTCCGAGTTTCCCTCTTTGTTTCAAGACCAAAAAGTGTCCACAAAATTCATCCAAACCCAAGAGGTCCTCGGCTTACAACCATTCGTTGTACAAAGATACGACGGCACTGGAAAAAAAACTGACTTAGGACCTGCAAGGCCCCTTCCAACTCTGTTAATGACCGTTTTTCAGACCTACGGCCGTTGCAGCAATGATCCTGTGATCAAAATGCAGAATCTTGGCAACCGACTCACACTTACGACGGTTGCAATTTCCCTTTTGATTGCCATTTACGACCTTCAGACCAGCAAAATCAACGGGAAGCCGGATTCATTGAACGGTTGTGTGACTTGCTTAACAACTGCAGGGATTCCCTTAGCCACGGTGGCAAGGAAGGTCGTAGTAGAACGGGACAAAGCTCACTTCAAAGCCACCTCATTTAGCAACGGAAACTTGAGCCTCCGTTGCGGTCGTTAAGTCGAGGACTACCCGTATTCCCGAACAATTTTGCCATTCCTTTATTTTTAGCAATGATTCGAAGGCAGCATTTTCAAAAGAGGACGATTTCTGGACACGTTGAAATAAATAACAAGAGTTGGAAGGGACCGTGGAGGTCATCTAGTCCAACCCCCTTCCCAGGCAGGAGACCCTGGACCATTTGACATGAGTATGTCACAGAATGGAAGGGACCTTGGAGGTCATCTAGTCCAACCCCCTTCCCAGGCAGGAGACCCTGGACCATTTGACATGAGGATGTCACAGAATGGAAGGGACCTTGGAGGTCATCTAGTCCAACCCCCTTCCCAGGCAGGAGACCCTGGACCATTTGACATGAATATGGCAAATAATGGAAGGGACCTTGGAGGTCATCTAATCCAACCCCCTTCCCAAGCAGGAGATCCCCACTATTTGAGATAAATATGTAATATAATCAGAATAGAGCTGGGAAAGTACCTTGGAGGTCATCTAGTCCAACCCCCTTCTCAAGCAGAAGACACCCCCCCTCCCCCAACCATTTCAGACAAACAGCTGTCCAATCAGGTTCAGGGGAGTTTCAGCCCTTTTCTTTAAATAAAAAGATGCAAGATTTTATTTTATTTTTTTAAATCTTGGGGTGGAAAAAACTTGCTCCTGTTATACGGAAAAATGTTAACTTTTCTCAAATTCTTTTAAATTTGAGAAAAGAGTCTCAAATTTAAAAAACAAACAAATTGGAAACAGTGATTGACACCCCCCACCCCCCCACCCCGGACTGTGGAACGGAGGAAAATCCCTCCGACCGATCCGCTCCCATAGAGAGAGAGGGCCTTCTCCGGCGACACCCAGGGGAAGGGCCTTCTCTGTGGCGGGCCCTGCCCTCTGGAACGACCTGCCCCCTGAACTGCGTACCACTATAGACCTCCGCCTTTTCCGCCTACATCTTAAAACGCATTTGTTCCAACAAGCCGGCCTAGGATAATCACCCGACCTGGACTTTTTAGTTATAAATTTTAATTAGAGAATTTTAAACATGTTTTAGCACGGGGTCATTTAATTTAATTGGATTTTAATAATTGATCTATTTATGTACGTTGTGTTTTAATTTGCCTGTGCGCCGCCCTGGGTCCTTTTGTAGGAGAAGGGCGGGGTATAAATTTAATAATAAAATAAAATAAAATAAAATAAAATAAAATAAAATAAAATAAAATAAAATAAAATAAAATAAAATAAATAATAAAATAAAATAAATAAAATAATAATAAAATAAAATAATAATAAAATAAAATAAAATAAATAAAATAATATAAAATAAAATAAAATAAAATAATAAAATAAAATAATAAAATAAAATAAAATAAAATAAATAAAATAAAAAAAATAATAATAAAATAAAATAATAAAAAAATAAATAAAAAAAAATAAAATAAATAAAAAAAATAAAATAAATAAAATAAATAAAATTAAATAAAATTAAAAAAATAATAAAATAATAAAATAAAATAATAAAATAAAATAAAATAATAAAATAATAAAAATAAAATAAAAATAATAATAAAATAATAATAAAATAATAGAATAAATAAAATAAAATAATAAAATAAAATAAAATAAAATAATAAAATAAAATAAAATAATAAAATAATAAAATAAAATAATAAAATAAATAAAATAAATAAAATAAATAAAATAAATAAAATAAATAAAATAAATAAAATAAAATAAAATAAATAAAATCAGGCCCAAAACATTCATTTTTAAAAAAGCGTATCGAATGAACTCGTAGAATTTTTTTAAAGTTACCGAAACCCGCAAATATTCCTTCCATGGAAATAAGTCCCAAATGGCGCGAGTTTGGCCGATCAGCTTTGCCTGGATGAACGTGTGTGTGTGTGTGGTTTTGAAGGCGGATTAAAGTCCGGGGTAAAGGTAGGGGGCACAGATGGAGCCCCCACCCCAATTTTGTGGGGAACGAGGGGGGGGGTGAACCATGAGCGTCTTACCTCCAGATGTAAGAGGTTCCAGACTTGTTGCAAGGGTGGTAAAACCTTGTGCCGATGATGAGATGACCCCCCCGAATGGAAATTCCACAGCTGAGCCTGGGGGGGGGGGGGGGGGAAGGGGGGTTGGAGAGGTGTGGAGGGAGGGGGGGAGAGGAAGAAGAAGGGATGGAAACCACGTTAAAAGAAAAAAAGACAAGTTAAAAAAGCTTCCCTTCACGGAGCTTGGGAAAGGATTTCCTCCGGGAAAGAGGCGCAATATCACCTGGTGGTCGCCCATCCAAACAAACCGACCGAGGCCAGACTGTTCTTTCTTGGCCTTGACCAATAAGACTTAAGGCAGTTTGGTGGAATGGTTAAGACGGCAAATAGGAAACCGGGAGACGGTGAATTCTAGTACTGTCTTCGGCACAAAAGCCAATCGGGTGACTTTGGACCAATTGCCAGGAGGCTGGGAGTTCTAGTCACATTTTAGGCAAAAAAAGTCGACTGGGAGAACTTGGGCCAATCACCAGGAGACTGGGAGTTCTAGTCCCGCCTTAAACCTCAAAGCCAGCTGGGTGAATTTGGGCCAATCACCAGGAGATGGTGAGTTCTAGTCCCACCTTAAACCTCAAAGCCAGCTGGGTGATTTTGGGCCAATCAGCAGGAGACTGGGAGTTCTAGTCCCGTCTTAAACCTCAAAGCCAGCTGGGTGAATTTGGGCCAATCACCAGGAGATGGTGAGTTCTAGTCCCACCTTAAACCTCAAAGCCAGCTGGGTGATTTTGGGCCAATCAGCAGGAGACTGGGAGTTCTAGTCCCGTCTTAAACCTCAAAGCCAGCTAGGTGACTTTGGGCCAATCACCAGGAGACGGTGAGTTCTAGTCCCACCTTAAACCTCAAAGCCAGCTGGTTGACTTTGGGCCAATCACCAGGAGATGGTGAGTTCTAGTCCCACCTTAAACCTCAAAGCCAGCTGGGTGATTTTGGGCCAATCACTAGGAGACTGGGAGTTCTAGTCCCGCCTTAAACCTCAAAGCCAGCTGGGTGATTTTGGGCCAATCACCAGGAGATGGTGAGTTCTAGTCCCGCCTTAAACCTCAAAGCCAGCTGGGTGATTTTGGGCCAATCACCAGGAGATGGTGAATTCTAGTCCCGCCTTAAACCTCAAAGCCAGCTGGGTGATTTTGGGCCAATCACCAGGAGACTGGGAGTTCTAGTCCCGCCTTAAACCTCAAAGCCAGCTGGGTGACTTTGGGCCAATCACCAGGAGATGGTGAATTCTAGTCCCGCCTTAAACCTCAAAGCCAGCTGGGTGATTTTGGGCCAATCACCAGGAGATGGTGAGTTCTAGTCCCGCCTTAAACCTCAAAGCCAGCTGGGTGATTTTGGGCCAATCACCAGGAGATGGTGAATTCTAGTCCCGCCTTAAACCTCAAAGCCAGCTGGGTGATTTTGGGCCAATCACCAGGAGATGGTGAATTCTAGTCCCGCCTTAAACCTCAAAGCCAGCTGGGTGATTTTGGGCCAATCACCAGGAGACTGGGAGTTCTAGTCCCGCCTTAAACCTCAAAGCCAGCTGGGTGACTTTGGGCCAATCACCAGGAGACTGGGCGTTCTAGTCCCACCTTACCTCCGGCACCACCACCATCCGCCCCGAGTCCCTGTGGGGAGAGGGTGCGGTTTATAAGTAATAAATTATTATTATTATCCCTCCCGCCCCCGTGGCCCTCCTACCTGTTGTAGCCTCCCGATCCGGGCGTGCATCTCCCCGTAGCTCCCATAATCCCGCTGGTACCGGGCGGCGTTTTGATAGCACCGAATGGCTTCCTCGCAGTCTTGCTCGGACTCGTAGATCTCGCCCAGCTGTTCCCAGAGGTGGGGCTGGCCCTGGTCGCGGAGCAGAGCCTGGACGCAGCCATGGATGGCCTCCAGTTTCCCGTGCAGGGGGCGGGGCGGAAGGTTCCTGGGGTAGGGGGGGAATAAGAGGGGGGAGGCGATGAGCAGGGCGGCCGAGAAGCCAGGGCGTGAATTCTGCTCCTTTGCCATCCAGCAAAGTTTTTCAAAGGGGGATTTACAGTCACCGACTTTTATCAGGCTTGGAGAGCTGCCAGGCCCAGATCTGCCCAAGGAGACTCCAAATCAATTAAGCGAACTAACAGTCTCCTGCAAGCTCCACTCCCCTGTTGCCCCTCTTTTATTTCCTCTGGGAGGGGCCGTTCATCGTCCGCCCGTGGCCTTCCTCCCTAATAATAAGGGGGTTGGGACAGCCATGCTTGACTGAGAGACCCCCAGGAGCTGTGACACCCCCACCACCACCACCACTTGGGCTGTCCCACGAACCTGCCCCCTCCTCCCTCTTGCCCTCCCCTAGCCAAGAATACCTGCCCCCACCCCCGGGAGATATGTCGACTCCTGTTCTTTAGCTGTTCCCTTCATCTGGCCACTCTGGGAACAGGCTCCAGCTGTTCTTCTGCCTCCCTGACGTCCGAAGGCAGCCGATAACTGTCGGACGGTCCTGCCCCCACCCACCCCTCTGCCTCCGACACAGAGCCCTCCTCTGAGCCTTCCCCAGACTCCAGGACTGGCCCAGGTTCCTCGAAGGGAGGGATTCCTGCAGATATGGAGCGGGGAGGGGGGTCTAAGAAGGACCGAGCAAAGGAGAGGGGAGGGCCAGGGATGACGGGTGGGGAAGGGCAGCAAGGCAGCCATAAAGGGACAGAGCTATGCAGCCAAGAGACAGCAGGGCAATGCGAGCAAGCAAGAAGGAGCTTTGGGGTCCATAGAGGATTATGGTTTCGTTTTCGCTCAGGGTCAAACCAAAGGGGCCTGGCTGGACTCTGAGCTGAACGGTTTTCCTCGCGGACGTTTCGTGACCCAACTAGGTCACGTCATCAGTGCTAGAAGGGAGTGAGGTTTGGGGAGGAGGAGGAAGACTGTGGGGTCCTGGGTGCTCTCAGAGCTGGGTGGTTTCCTTTCAGACCTTACATGACCCAGCTAGGGAACACCATCAGTGTTGGAAGAGAGGGGTGGGTTGAGGAGGAGGAGAAAGAGAAGGAGGAGGAGGGGAGGAGAAAGAAGGAAGAAGAGGAGGAAGAGGAGAAAGAAGAGGAAGAGAAAAAGGGGAGGGGGGAGGAGAGAGAGGAGGAGGAGGAAGAGAAAGAGGAGGAGGAAGAGAAGGAGGAAGAGGGGAGGGGAAAGAGGAGAAGGAGGGGAGGAGAAAGGAGAAGGGGAGGGAGGAGGAGGAGGACTGTGGGGTCCTTGGTGCTCTCTTAACCTGGATAATTTTCTTGCAGACGTTTCATGACCCAAGTAGGTAACGCTATCAGTGCTAGAAGGGTGGAGGGATTGTAAAGATTGGGAGGAGGAGGAGGAGGAGGAGGAGAAAGGGGACTGTGGGTTCCTTGGTGCTCTCTAAGCTGGTTAATTTTCTTCCAGACGTTTCATGACCCAACTAGGTAACGCTATCAGTGGTAGGAGGGTGTGCCTCCCCCCTCTCCCCCAAGCCAGGCCAGGCGCGAGACTCACCCGGGGGCATAGTAGCCTTTGCTGTACTGCCCCAAATTAGCACCATGGCTGGGCGGCAACGGCAGGGGCAGAGGCGGCTGGACGGCACTGGCGGAGCACCTGGCGGGCGGAAAACCAGGGTGGGAGGGAAAGACAGAACAGGCGTCAGCTGGGGGAGCAGGAGGGGGAGTGGAGGAGGGGGAAAGGCACCCCCGAGACCATTTGGGGCAGGGGTCTCACTCGAGGTGAAAGGAGCAGGCTTGGGAGCGGAAGCAGAGCAGGCCGACACCGAAACGGACCACCCAACTCAAAAGCTTTGCCAGAAACGCAGGGCAGCCGCCGCCGCTAGCCCTGGTTGAGGCTCGCGGGAATTTGGGGGAGGGGGGGAGGGAAGACCCTCCGGATAAACGAGACGAACCCAAGAGAATTTAGTTTGTCCTCTGGACCTCTGAGCTCAATCAATCCTCTTTTAAAAACCCCGAAAATCCCTTGCAGGGTGTGGATTCGTGAGCAACGGAATGGAGCTGAGTGTTTTACTGGCCGGATGCTGTTCACTGTCGCCGATGAGGAGTTTTGTTCGGCAGATATATTCTCATTGTGGCCAGAGAGAAAAATATCTACCTAGGATTGAACTCACAGGCTCCTTTCCATCCCACCGCGCTTCTTCTGGGGGATATTTGCAGCTCAGGGTAGAAAGGAGGGGCCCTTGGTGGCCTCTGATTTTCTTGCCGACGTTTCACGACCCAACTAGGCAACATCGTCAGTGCCGGAAGGGAGAGGTGTTTGCATATCCAGAACTGATGATGTTGCCTAGTTGGGTCGTGAAACGTCGGCAAGGAAAACAACCAAGCTCAGAGACCACCAAGGACCCCTCTCTTCTTCTTAGCTCAGGGGCACGAAGGCCCACCTGGGGATTGAAGGTAGTCCTCAACTTACGACCGCAAATTTGAGCCTGGAATTACGGTCA
Organism: Rhabdophis nuchalis; assembly: GCA_039707465.1. Lineage (NCBI taxonomy): Eukaryota > Metazoa > Chordata > Lepidosauria > Squamata > Natricidae > Rhabdophis > Rhabdophis nuchalis. The sequence continues at coordinate 181,790,355 of CM077647.1, forward strand.
CGAGTCATATATAATCATCAAGCAATTCATCCCATAAACAGAAACTTGATTTTACGTCATTTTTGGGGTGGCCATTGCGCAAATCACCGTGGTCATTAAGTGAATGAAAAGTCATTAAGTGAACAACGCAGTCATTAAGCAAACCTAATTTTCCAGAATTGGGGGGGGGGGGGGGAGTTGCCTGAAAATAGCAATAAATGCCAGTTTTGGGTCAAAAAAAAAAAGTTGTCACTCATGGTCACAACTGTGGGATGCGGCAAATGGCCATTAATCCAGATCGGTTGCCAAGTCTTCAAATTGCGATCATGTGACGGCCGTCGGAACTTTGAATTTGGGGTCCTAAGTCCCTTTGGGGGCGGGGGGGCTCCATCATAACTTCAAAACAGTTGCTAAGCAACCCGTCGTAAACCGAGGACCTCCTGTGCGCAGAGGCTATTTACTCTGCAGAGATTTGCATGGGGGGGGGGGGCGCAGTCCTTGACGTACATCTGCTGCTAAGGGTGTTTGGCTCCCCTTTTTAAAATCACCATCGGGGTTAATGCTCCAATGGTCGTAAGTGTGAAAAACAGTCATACGTTCAGGGTTTTTTTTTTAGTGTCACTGTCACTCTCAAGAGTCACTAAACGAATGGTTGAAAGGCGAGGACTACCTGTACGTACCAATTTATCTAGAAAAATCAAAAAAGTTTTGTTTTTTTAACTTATTATATACCAGGAGTTAGGTACATGCAGCTCCAGAGCCGCATGTGGCCCATTCATTCCTCTGCTGCAGCTCCCTGTTGCTGGTCAGCTCCACAATTGATAGGGCTTTCGTTTAGGAGGGGAAGAGGAAAAAGGATGTCGTGCTAGGAGGAGACTCTATGGTGGGGGAACTGGACTTCCGGTCGGCTCCAGAACTTAACCGGGGGGAGGGGGGGCTTCTGGTTAGGACATTTGCGGCTCTTTCCAAGTGTTTAAGGTTGCCGACCCCTGCCATATATCAATAATTCTCAAATGTCATGAAAATTTGGAAGCAAACCAGCCAGGCTTGACTGAGAGACCCCAGGAGCTGTGACACCCCCCCCCCACTTGGGCTGTCCCACGAACCTGCCCCCCTCCTCCCTCTCGCCGCCACCCCACCCCTGCCCAGAATACCTGCCCCCCGGGAGCCATGGGCGAGAATGGCACGAACTCCAGGCTCCGCTGCAGCCCAGGTTGCCGAGAGAAAAAGGGTCCCGCCCAGCACGGACCCCTAACTGTTCCAACGTTCGATGCATCCAGTCTGCGGGCGGAAAAGAGAGACGGGGATTAGGCGGTGGGGGCTAATTATGGAGACATTGCCCCCCCCCTGCACCCCTCCCGGTCCGGGGACCTTTTTATACCCCGTGATTTAATTTAATTCTTTTCCTAAATACCCCCTTTCTACAAACAGAAGTCTTTCCTCTCTGGTTGAACTTCGGTGGTAGTTGAAAAGGCAGCAAGGCGGAAACCGGGAGTATGTGAGTTCTAGTCCTTCCTTAGTTTTAATTTACATTTCTTCCATATTTTATCGCGCCGTTTTTCTACTTGATAAGCAACTCAAGGTGTTGAACGGACCCAATCATCCTTTCGGCTTTCCAGACAACCACCCTGCGAGGTGGGCTGGGCTGCGAGAGAGGGACGGGCCCCAAAGCACCCAATCGGCTTTCATGCCTAAGGCGGGACTAGAACTCCCAGTCGCCTGGTAATTGGCTGGAAATTACTCAGTCATCTTTCAGACTGGGTCCGTTTGGAGAAGGGCGGGATATAAATTTAATAAAATAAAATAAATAAATAAATTTGAGGTGAGACGAGAACACCCAGTCGCCTGGTGATTGGCCCAAAGTCACCCAATAGGCTTTCTTGTCTAAGGCGGGACTAGAACTCCCAGTTGCCTGGTAATTGGCTGGAAGTTACTCAGTCACCTTTCAGGTTTGAGGTGAGACGAGAACACCCAGTCGCCTGGTGATTGGCCCAAAGTCACCCAATAGGCTTTCTTGTCTAAGGCGGGACTAGAACTCCCAGTCGCCTGGTAATTGGCTGGAAGTTACTCAGTCACCTTTCAGGTTTGAGGTGAGACGAGAACACCCAGTCGCCTGGTGATTGGCCCAAAGTCACCCAATAGGCTTTCTTGTCTAAGGCGGGACTAGAACTCCCAGTCGCCTGGTAATTGGCTGGAAATTACTCAGTCATCTTTCAGATTTGAGGTGAGACGAGAACACCCAGTCACCTGGTGATTGGCCCAAAGTCACCCAATAGGCTTTCATGCCTAAGGCGGGACTAGAACTCCCGGTTGCCTGGTAATTGGCTGGAAGTTACTCAGTCACCTTTCAGGTTTGAGGTGAGACGAGAACACCCAGTCACCTGGTGATTGGCCCAAAGTCATCCAATAGGCTTTCTTGTCTAAGGCGGGACTAGAGCTCACAGTCGCCTCGTAATTGGCCCAAATTCACCGAATAGGCTTTCTTGCCTGCCTCCCTAAAAGAGGCTATGGTGAGGCCCCTCCTCAAGAAGCCCTCTTTGGACCCAGCTCTTTTGAACAACTACCGTCCAGTCTCCAACCTTCCCTTCTTGGCGAAGGTTGTTGAGAGTGTGGTGGCACAACAGTTTCCCCGTCACCTGGAGGAAGTTGACTATCTAGATCCGCGCCAGTCCGGCTTTCGGCCCGGGCATAGCACCGAGACGGCATTGGTCGCGTTGGTAGATGATCTCTGGAGGGCCAGAGATGGGGGATGTTCTTCCATCCTGGTCCTATTAGACCTCTCAGCGGCTTTCGATACCATCGACCATGGTATCTTATTGCATCGGCTGGGGGGGTTGGGGGTGGGAGGCACCGTGTTGCGGTGGTTCTCCTCCTACCTCTCTGGCCGATCGCAATTTGTGCGTGCAGGAGAGCAGAGGTCGACCCCGAGACCACTCACATGTGGAGTGCCTCAGGGGTCGGTCCTCTCGCCTCTCCTGTTTAACGCATATATGAAGCCGCTGGGTGAGATCATCCGTGGTTTTGGGGTAGAGTACCACCTGTACGCTGACGACACCCAGCTGTACATATCTACCCCAAACCACCCCAACGATGCCGTAGCGGTGATGTGCCAGTGCCTGGAAGCCGTGCGGATCTGGATGGGAAGTAACGGACTTAGGCTCAACCCGACCAAGACCGAGTGGCTGTGGTTTCCGGCTGCCCGATTCAACCAGCTTTCTCCAACGCTGGCCATAGGGGGCGAACATCTTGCCCCTGTGGATGGGGCGCGCAATTTGGGTGTCCTCCTGGATACCCGGCTGTCTATGGAAGAGCAAGTGACAGCCGTGGCCAGGAGGGCGTTTTACCAGGTTTGCCTGGTTCGCCAATTGCACCCCCTATTGGATCGGGACGCCCTTCGCACAGTCACTCATGCCCTCGTGACATCCCGACTGGACTATTGTAACTCTCTCTACATGGGGCTCCCCTTGAGGTGCACCCGGAGGCTTCAGTTAGTTCAGAATGCAGCCGCGCGAGCAATTATGGGCACCTCTAGGTTTGCCCATGTAACACCGCTCTTGCGCGAGCTGCACTGGCTACCTGTCGTCTTCCGGGTGCGCTTCAAGGTGTTAGTCATCATCTTCAAAGCGCTCCATGGCTCGGGACCTAGCTATCTGCGAGATCGGATCCTGCCCCACACATCCTCACGACCGATTCGCTCCCACAGAGAGGGGCTTCTCCGGGTGCCGTCCACTAGACTTTGTCAGCGGGCGACGCCCAGGGGAAGGGCGCTCTCTGTGGCGGGCCCGGCCCTCTGGAACGACCTTCCCCCTGATATTAGAACGACCACCGACCTCCCCTCCTTCCGTGTAAAATTGAAGACCCACCTCTTTCGACTGGCCGGCCTTGAATAGTTCTCTCTGTCTTTTAACGATAAATTTTAATGGGTTTTTTTAATTGTATTTTTAGCACGGGTAATTTATTTAATTCTATTTTAGTAATGTTTGTATTATCGTATATTGTTTTAATTATGCCTGTGCACCGCCCCGGGTCCCTGTGGGGAGAGGGTGCGGTTAATAAATTCCAATTTATTATTATTATTATTATTGTCTAAGGAGGGACTAGAGCTCACAGTCGCCTCGTAATTGGCCCAAATTCACTGAATAGGCTTTCTTGTCTAAGGAGGGACTAGAGCTCACAGTCGCCTGGTAATTGGCCCAAACTCACCCAATAGGCTTTCTTGTCTAAGGCGGGACTAGAGCTCACAGTCGCCTGGTGATTGGCACAAAGTCACCCCATAGGCTTTCATGCCTAAAGCAGGATTAGAACTCACAATCCCCTGGTGATTGGCGCAAAGTCACTCAATCGCCTTTCATGTCTAAGGCGGGACTAGGACTCCCAGTCGCCTGGTGATTGGTGCAAAGTCACCCAATCGGCTTTCATGCGAGATGGGACAAGAACTCTAAGTCGCCTGGTGATTGGCCCAAAGTCACCCAATCGGCTTTCTTGTCTAAGGTGGAACTAGAACTCTCCATCCCCGTTTCTAGACCAGCACCTTAACCACCCGACGAAACTGACTCTCCTTGCTTCAAGACCCAAATGGGGGTTTAGGGCCAAAAAAGATACGACAAACCATGTCGTAAGACGCATGGAGATAATTGCCAGAGGTCCAGACCAGAAGGCCCAAATAATAGCTCATTAATCAATTATATAAAACAGGGGTCTCCAATCTTGGCAACTTTGAGACTGGTGGACTTCAACTCCCAGAATCCCTCAGCTGCTTTGAGACTGGTGGACTTCAACTCCCAGAATCCCTCAGCTGCTTTGAGACTGGTGGACTTCAACTCCCAGAATCCCTCAGCCGCTTTAAGACTGGGGGACTTCAACTCCCAGAATCCCTCAGCCGCTTTAAGACTTAGGGACTTCAAACTCCCAGAATCCCTCAGCTGCTTTAAGACTGGGGGACTTCAACTCCCAGAATCCCTCAGCCGCTTTAAGACTGGGGGACTTCAACTCCCAGAATCCCTCAGCCGCTTTAAGACTTAGGGACTTCAACTCCCAGAATCCCTCAGCCGCTTTAAGACTAGGGGTCTTCAACTCCCAGAATCCCTCGGCCGCTTTAAGACTTAGGAACTTCAACTCCCAGAATCCCTCGGCCGCTTTAAGACTGGGGGGACTTCAACTCCCAGAATCCCTCAGCTGCTTTAAGACTTAGGGACTTCAAACTCCCAGAATCCCTCAGCCGCTTTAAGACTGGGGGACTTCAAACTCCCAGAATCCCTGAGCCGCTTTAAGACTGGTGGACTTCAACTCCCAGAATCCCTCAGCCGCTTTAAGACTGGGGGACTTCAACTCCCAGAATCCCTCAGCCGTTTTAAGACTTAGGGACTTCAACTCCCAGAATCCCTCAGCCGCTTTAAGACTTAGGGACTTCAAACTCCCAGAATCCCTCAGCCGCTTTAAGACTGGGGGACTTCAACTCCCAGAATCCCTCAGCCGCTTTAAGACTTAGGGACTTCAAACACCCAGAATCCCTCAGCCGCTTTAAGACTTAGGGACTTCAACTCCCAGAATCCCTCGGCCGCTTTAAGACTGGGGGACTTCAACTCCCAAAATCCCTCAGCCGCTTTAAGATTGGGGGACTTCAACTCCCAGAATCCCTCAGCCGCTTTAAAACTAGGGGACTTCAACTCCCAGAATCCCTCAGCCGCTTTAAGACTTAGGGACTTCAACTCCCAGAATCCCTCAGTCGCTTTAAGACTTAGGGACTTCAACTCCCGGAATTCCTCAGCTGCTTTAAGACTTAGGGACTTCAACTCCCAGAATTCCTCAGCTGCTTTAAGACTTAGGGACTTCAAACTCCCAGAATCCCTCAGCCGCTTTAAGACTTAGGGACTTCAAACTCCCAGAATTCCTCAGCTGCTTTAAGACTTAGGGACTTCAACTCCCAGAATCCCTCAGCTGCTTTAAGACTGGGGGACTTCATCTCCCAGAATTCCTAAATCCTTGTGGACTTAGTCCACAAGTCTTAATGTGCCTGAGGAATTCTGGGAGTTGAAGTCTTCAACACCCAGAATTCCCCCAGCCAGCTCAGGGGAATTCTGGGAGTTGGAAGTCCACCGGCCTTGGTGTTGGCAAAGTTTGGGGACCCGATTAGAGGACACATCCTCCCCTTCTACCCATTTTATAAGTGGTGCCATTCTGTGCTTTTATTCCGTACTTATGACCCCCTCTCCCATGCTCCCCTCCCCACCCACCCCCCCACCCCCAAGCCCATCCCTTACCTTTCTGCCGCTATGGACGCGTCTTCGTTCCCCACCCTCCACCCCCCCAGCCGCTGATAATTTAGACCTCCTCCGGTCTAAAGCCTCCGGCGGTCACAACCACATATAATGCTGCAAGAAACAAAAGAGAGAGAGAGAAAGACCATTTAAATTCGCCCCTACGACGCTTTGCACCCCCCCAAACGTGCATTCCGACAACCCCCGTGACACCCTTGTTTTGCACCCAGGAAAGAGTGGGGTGGGGTGGCTTCTAAGCCAATGCCAAGGTTGGAAAATTGCCTTTTCCTTCTTTTTAGGGGCAACGTTCGCACCCAGCCCAGACCTAAAACAAACGTGCCAAGGTGGTTAGGTTGTGTGAATGGGGTTTGGGAGGGGGAAATGGGGGTTTGTGGGCATGGAGAGGTGGGGGGGGGGGGAAGCCGAGTTTGGGAAGAGGCGGCCATTGTTCCTCCATCCAGGTTCGAGCCGAGTTCTAGGATGGGCTGCGAAGGCTGGGAACGATGGGAGTTGGAGTCCAATACTATTTTTTTCCCCAATTTCTAAAAGAAAACGGGGATGGGGGATAAAAATCCAGAGATTCATGCATTTCCCTCCGGGGAAAATTCCCAGGTTTCCTCCCTCCCCGCCACCACCACTAAATAACACGCGGACACGCTTTAGGGCGCATTCACACGACACGCGTCGCTCGGAACCCGCATCTGGCCAAAGCCCGGGTTTCCCTTCCCCCCCCCTTCACTCCAGCCCTACTTTCAGCACGTGGAAGGCGACCCCAGCGTCCAAGCCCGAAGAGGCGGAAGCGGCTGCCTTTTCCGCCGCTTTCTTGGGGGTCGTTTCCATCCCACCTTCCCAGTTCACGCATTTCGCTCCGGGCAGGGGAGGGTTAACCCTCGGCGGTGGGTTGTTTTGCTTTTTTTTCACCTCCCGCCTATCAGCGCGGGCCACGCCTCCTTAGGGCGGGCCCCTGCTGGCCCCCGCGTCCAATGGAAGGGCTGGCTTGGACGGCGGGAAGGCGGGGCCGCCGTTCCGCCCGCCTTCCAACGTTAACCCCTGCCCAGCCGGCTGCTCTTAGCCCAGGTGCCTTGTGCCTCTCTTCCTCCAGCCAAGCAGCCAATCGCGCCCCCTCCTCCCGACGGCCACCAATCAGCGTTCGCCTTGATCTTCCAGAGGGGTCTGAAACCATAGAGATAAATGAGGAGGGGCGCCCGAGATCCTCACTCGCGATCAGCGATTGCTACTGCCTGGCCAGCTGATGGGAGGGGGGGGGGGGAGAGAAGAGTCAGGCCCTATGAACTAGATACAGTGCTTCTTAAACTGGAAGATGGACGGACTTCAAGTCCCAGAATTCCCCAGGCAGCCATGGCTGCCTGGGGAATTCTGGGAGTTGAAGTCCGCCCATCTTCCAGCCGCTAAGGTTGGGAAGCATTGGACTCGCTATAGAATTAATGGGGTGGTTTGAACCTGCATTTAAGCGCAGGGTTTTTATAGGTCGTCCTTGACGTACAACGCTTCGTTTAGTGACTGTTCCAAGTTACAACGGGCTCTGCAGAGCGGCTGTGCAGCGGCGGGAGTGGAAAGCGTCCGTTTAGTGATGGCCTTACAAGAGTTCATTTAGTGACGAACTTACAAGAGTTCGTTTAGTGACGAACTTACAAGAGTTCGTTTAGTGACGAACTTACAAGAGTTCATTTAGTGATGAACACAAGTGTTCATTTAGTGACGAACTTACATGAGTCCGTTTAGTGACGAACTAAGTGTTCTTTTAGTGATGAACTTACAGGAGTCCGTTTAGTGACGAACTTACAAGTGTTCATTTAGTGACAAACAAGAGTTAGTTTAGTGACGAACTTACATGAGTTCGTTTAGTGATGAATTTACAACAGTTTGTTTATTGACCAAAGTTGCAAAGGCACTGGAAAAAGTGATACGACCGTTTTTCACACTTAACGTCCATTGCTGGTCATGTGGTGAAAATTCAGACGCTTGGCAACCGTATTTATGACGGTTGTAGATTCCCGGGGTTATCGGATTCCCCTTTTCCGCCAAGCCAAGTCAATGGGGGAAAGCCAGATTCGCTTTGCAACCGGGTAACTCACTTAACGACGGCTGGGATTCACTTAATAAGAGTGGCAAGAAAGGTTGTAAGATGGAGCCGAGCGCAGCAATTTGTCTCGCTTAGCAAAGGGAATTGGGGGCTCCGTTGTAGGTCGTTAAGTCGAGGAATACCTGGCAACTTTGGGAGCTCGTGGGTTGAACTCTAACGCCCATCATTCCCAGCCAGGACGTGCACTGTGGAATTGCATCATGGTGGCATGAAGGCCCCCTTCCTTCTATTTGCCTCAAAACAACAACGGTGTAAGGTGGGTCAGGCTGAGACAGAGAGACTGGGCCAAAATCCCGCACAATCCCCCAGCTGGCTCTCATGCCTATGGCAGACCTAAGAACTCAAGACTCTCCTAATTCCTACAGATAGTCCTTGATTTACGACCACCCTTGAGCCCAACGTGTCTGGGGTTAAGCGAAACATGTAAGCGAGCTTGGTCCCGTTTTTGCGACTTTTCTCGCCGCCGTTGTTAAGTGAATCGCTACCGCCGCTTCGGTTGTTAAGGGAATCTGCCTCCCCCGTTGAGACTGCTTGGGGATGCCGGGACACTGCCCCCGTCATAAATACGAGCCCGTTCCCGAGAGTTTGAATTTGGATCGCGGGGCCGCGAGGGACGAGGCAACGCTCGTAAGGAGGCAAAGCGGTCGTAAGTACGGAAAACGGTCGTAAGTCACTGTCTTCGTTACAAAAAAGAGGTTGAAATTTTGGAAAAAGGCCAGAGAAGAGGATCAAAAACCTGGGCACTAAAACAAACGAAATCCGGAGAAGCAGCAACAGATGGAAACTAACCGAGGAGAGAAGCAGCTTGGAATTAAGGAGAAACTCCCTAACATTGAGGACAATTCACCAGGGGAACTGCTTGCCACTAGAAACTGCGGGTGGACGTTTTTAAGAAGAGACTGGACAGTTCTTGGTCTGAAAGGTGGAGCTCTCGCCTCCCAAACAGGAGGTGTGTGAGTTCGATCCTAGGTAGAGGCAGATGTAGGGTCTCCTGCTTGGGCAGGGGGTTGGACTAGAAGACCTCCAAGGTCCCTTCCAGCTCTGATTGAAATGGTCTATATTAGATCTTCTGTTTGAGCAAGGGGGCTGGACTAGAAGACCTCCAAGGTCCCTACCGGCTTTATTCTGATTATATTACATCTCAATTGGTCTCCTGCTTGGGAAGGGGGGTGGACTAGAAGACCTCTAAGGTCCCCTCTGGCTTTATTCTGATTATATTACATATGTAGCTCAAATGGTCTCCTGCTTGAGCAAGGGGGCTGGACTAGAGGACCTCCAAGGCCCCTTCCAGCTCGGATTGAAGCGGTCTATATTAGATTTCCTGCTTGAGCCAAGGGGCTGGACTAGAAGATCTCCAGGGTTCCTTTTCCCAGTTCCATTCTGACTGAAATAGTATAGAGTCTCCTGCTTGATCAGGGGGCTGGACTAGAGGACCTCCAAGGTCCCTTTCCCAGCTTTATTCTGATTATATTACATATGTATCTCAAATGGTCTCCTGCTTGGGAAGGGGGCTGGACTACAAGACCTCCAAGGCCCCTTCCAGCTCTAGTCTGATCGAAATAGAATAGAGTCTCGCTGGACTAGAGGACCTCCAAGATCCCTTCCAGCTCGGATTGAAGTGGTCTATATTAGATTTCCTGCTTGATCAGGGGGCTGGACTAGAAGACCTCTAAGATCCCTTCTGGCTTTATTCTGATTGTATTACATATGTATCTCAAATGGTCTCCTGCTTGGGAAGGGGGCTGGACTAGAAGACCTCCAAGGCCCCTTCCAGCTCGGATTGAAATGCCCTATATTAGATCTCCTGCTTGAGCCAAGGGGGTGGGACTAGAAGGCCTCCAGGGTCCCTTTTCCCAGTTCCATTCTGATCGAAATAGTATAGTCTCCTGCTTGAGCCAGGGGGCTGGACTAGAAGACCTCCAAGGCCCCTTTCCCAGCTCTATTCGGCCAACCAAACTGGCTCTTTTTCGGCCCCTTTCCATCTTTCCATCTGTCAAACGGACAGAGAGTTCAGCCAAGCAGCTGCGGGATGAATGAAGGAAGGAACGAATAAATGAATAAATGAATCTTTTTTTTTTAATCCCCCAGGAAAATAATCCTGGCTCAATTCCCTCTCCCAACCCTTTTCCAATTCGACCGGAATTGGGAGCCGCTGGGTTTTTATTCCCACGCTGCCCGCCACGAAGAGCCCTCCCCCCCCATGTGTCCACCCCCACAGGGCCTGTGATTCATCCACCCTTCTCCGTCCTGGACTCCTGGACGGGTTGCCAGAAATCGGAGCCAGACAAGACGCCCCCGGCTTGATCCCATCTTTCGGTGTGGTCAAGGCAGGCTTTTTATAACCAGACACAAGATCCATGGGAACCCACCCACGGGGGAGGGGGGGGAGTGTCTCTTCTTCGTGTCGCCCCCCCCATCCCCTCCCCTCCGGCCCCAGACGTGGCCCGACAACCGTGGCTATTTCTGGAACAGCCCGGAGCTAATTTTGGCTCCCAAGCAGGCAAGGCACGGCAGGTTGTGGTTGTGAAGAACGGGGCCCGGCCCTCTCGTGCGTTGCACGCTTGCCAAGCAGCCGCGTGAAAGAGGGCGGGTGGGGGGGGGAAAGTGAGCAGCTGGCAGGACTTCCCTGCCCGCCTCCGGAGGAAGCCGCAAGGCCGAATGACAAACTGGCCCCCCATCGATGGGGCATGTTGGTTTGTGCAACGCAGGAGCAAAGTATGACCGGCGCGGTGTGACAAGGCGTGCACTGCGATCACCCGCAGCGTGCAAAAATTAAGTCGCGTATGAAAGCCGCCACAGAGGGACGGACCTTTCGCCCTGGGGGGCTGTGTGTGGCCGGCAGAGGACGCCGAACCCGCACCCTTGCTGGGCTCTGGAACGCAGCGCATTATCCCACAGGGACCTCGGAGGTCATCTAGCCCAACCCGCCACCCCCCCTGCTCAAGCAGGAGACCTTCCACCATTTCAGATCGAAGGCGGTCCGATCGCTGCTTGAAAGCCTCCAGCGTTGGAGCACCCGCTACTACTGGAGGGAAGAAGGGTGGCAGGAATTGGAGATGTCACGTTTAATGACGAGAAGGACCAGGGGGGGGACGTGATAGCCATCTTCCAGTATTTGAGGGTCTGCCCCAAAGAAGAGGGAGTCAAGCTATTCTCCAAAGGACCCAAAAGCAGGTCGAGAAGCAACGATTGGAAACTAATCAAAGAGAGAAGGAACGTGGAATTAAGGAGGAATTTCCTGACAGTGAGAACAGCGAACCCGGGGAACTGCTTGCCACCAGAAAACGGCCATAAACACACTGTTTTTGGGGGTCATTTTGGGACATTTGTGAGCCATTTTCAGGCTGTTTTTTGGGACCATTTTTCAGGCCATTTATTGGACCACGTTTGACCCAAAAACAGCTTAAATATGGCCTGGAAAAGGCCTCCCCAAATGGCCAAAAACACATCATTTTCGGGATCATTTTGGGCCGTTTTCAGGCTGTTTTTCAGGGGGTTTTGGGGATCCTTTTCAGGCCATTTATTGGACCATTTTTGGCCCGAAAACAGCTTAAATACGGCCTGGAAAAGGCCCAGAAAATGGCCTGAAAAACGGCCATAAACACACCATTTTGGGGGTCATTTTGGGCCGTTTTTGGACCGTTTTCAGGTCATTTATTGGACCCATTTTTGACCCCAAATTGGCCTAAACACTGCCTGAAAATGGCCCAGAAAATGACTTGGAAACGGCCTAGAAAACAGCCAAAAAACACACCATTTTGGGGGTCATTTTGGGCCGTTTTTGGACCGTTTTCAGGTCATTTATTGGACCCATTTTGGACCCAAAATTGGCCTAAACACTGCCTGAAAATGGCCCAGAAAATGACTTGGAAATGGCCTAGAAAACAGCCAAAAAACATTCCGTTTTGGGGGGTTATTTTGGGCTGTTTTGGGGACGTTTTCAGGCCATTTATTGGACCATTTTGACCCAAACATGGCTTAAATATGGCCTGGAAATGGCCTGGAAAACAGCCTGAAAACGGCCCCCAAAACAGCCCAAAAGCATGTCATTTTGGGCCATTTTGGGGCCGTTTTCAGACTGTTTTTCGGGATCGTTTTCAGGCCATTTATTGGGCAATTTGTGGGCTGAAAATGACTTAAATACGGCCTGGAAAAAATGGACCAGAAAACAGCCACAAAACACACTGGCTTTTGGGGTCATTTTGGGCCATTTTGGGGGCTCTTTCAGGCTGTTTTGGGGGCTGTTTTTTGGGACCATTTTCAGGCCCTTTATTGGGCAATTTCTGGCCCGAAAATGGCCTAAATACAGCCTGAAAACGGCCAAAAAACACGCCAGAAAACAGCCAAAAGACGGGCCAGAAAACAGCCAAAAAACGGGCCAGAAAATGCCCAAAAAACAGGCCAGAAAATGCCCCCAAAACGGGCCAGAAAACAGCCAAAAAACGGGCCAGAAAACAGCCAAAAAAGGGCCAGAAAACCCATTAATGACCAGTCGATCCACTTAACAACTGCAGGGTTTCACTGAACGACGATGGCAAGAAAGGTCGCGCAATGGGCCCCACGTCAAATTAACCGCTGTCTCACTTAGCGATGCAAATTTTATACTCCATGGTGGTCCTACACCTCCAAACACCGCAAGACACACACACTATGTGCACACAAATATCGCAATACACACACATGATACACTCCCAAACATCGCAAGATGCACACATGACACACCCTGAAACATCGCAAGATGTGACACACCCTCAAACATCGCAAGACGCACACACGATGCTCACACAAACATCACAAGAAGTACCCACAATACACAAACACCGCAAGACACACACACGATACACAAACATCGCAAGACGCACACGCGATACACCTCCAAACATTGCAAGATGCACACCCAAGCATCACAAGAAGCATACACGACACACAAACATCGCAAGACGCACACACGATGCTCACACAAACATCACAAGCACACATGAGACACAAACATCGCAAGATGCACACACAACACACCCCCAAACATTGCAAGATGCACACACGATGCACACCCAAACATCGCGAGACGCACGCACAACGTACCCCAACACATCGCAAGACGCACACACCCACACCAACATAGCAAGACGCACACGCCAGACACACCCAAACATCGCAAGGGCACAAGATACACCCACAAACTTCGCAAGACGCACGTAGGATGCACACCCGCGATCCACGCGATCTGTGTGATGCGCAGGGGCAGCGCATCCCCGAGAGTTGGGGAGATGTTCCAGGACCCCCACTTGCCGTTCTACACTGCCTGCTATAAAGGACTCCGGCTGGTTTTTCCGTCCAGAAACGGGACCCCCAAACCCGTCCAGCTGCTCCTTCTAGTTACAATTCCAAATTCCGATCGGTTGGAATTTTTCCGAGCTGGGTGATTGAACAACGGTTTGCTCAGGACATTTTTTCCGCGTTCCCCGAGTTGCTTTGTTTGCCGCCATGGAGAAGTCGCGCCCGCAGAGTCAACAACCGCAACAGCAGGGATTCCTGAAATATCTCGTTTCCACGCGCCGAGCCGTATGGGCCCCTTGCCTTTCCACCAACACACAGCCGCCCCTCGCAGAGCGCTTGCTTGCACACCGGCAGGGTTGTGTACTGTGCGCGAAAACCCACCCGTCTTCGGGCATCCGGTCTACACAGTCTGAGCAACCGTGAGCGTGCAGGTGAAGGACGTTCACCTGTCGATGGGTCGTTGCTGTGATGCGTGCCCCGTGTTTCCCTTTTGATCGCTCGCCGACGCACCCAAACATCGCAAGACGCACACCTGACACACTTCTAAACATCGCAAGACGCACACACAACACACCCTGAAACATTGCAAGACGCACACACGAACATTGCAAAATGCACACATGATACAGCCCCAAACATTGCAAGACGCATATATGACACCCCCCCAAACATCGCAAGACGCACACACAAACATTGCAAGATGCACACGTGATGCATCCCCAAACATTGCAAGACGCACATTACGACACCACTCCACACATCGCCAGACACACACACGATGCACACACCAACCTTGCAAGGACACACAATACATGCACAAACAGTGCCAGACCCACACGATACATACAATCATAAGGCGCACACACCACACACACACAAGCATTGCAAGACGCACACATGATACACACAAACATCGCAAGGACACACGATACACAACTGTCATTCTATGAATTAATCAATGGAACAGCCTGGCAGCAGAAGTTGACGGTCCTGGATTTACACCAATCCATTTAGCGACCGTTCCAAGCTACGACGGCACTGAAAAGGGACCAATGACCATTTTTTCACGCTTACGACTGTTGCAACATCCCCTGTGTTTACGGGATCCATATTCGGACAATGGGCAACGGACTCACATTTATGGCGGTCGCAGTGTCCCGGGGTGTGTGTGTGTGTGTGTCACGCAATCCCCTTTTTTCCAGGGTAGCCAGATTCGCTTAGGAACGGCACGATTTGCCTCACAACCCTGGCGGGAAAGGTCGGGAAACAGGGCACACATCGCTTAGCGGCGGATATAAATTCGGAGCTCCATTGCGGTCGTTAAGTCAAGGACTCCCTGTCATTTAATCAATCCGCCGGGACAGTGTCCTGCCATCCAAGACTCGAGGGAGGAATGACGACCGGCATGGCGGTCCAGCCCTGGCAGAATTGACATCGTGGGATGTCGGAGACTCCCCCTGGCACGGACTGCCCGGGCAGGCACCGAAGGAACGGCACGCAAATCAAAAAAGAGGAGGGACGCAAATGCCCCCCATCTACGTCGCCGCACGGCTGTACCCACTGCCCCAACTCAACCCCGAATCCTGTCGCACGTCCCCCATCCCATTTTTGATCTCGCACCGTACAGAGAAATCGGGGTAACTAGAGAGGCTCCCCCACCTGTGTTGGCGCCTGGCCCACCCACCCTCCCTACGTCAGGCTGATGATGCGCAGGGGATTTCCACCACCGGCGCTTCCAGGAAGGCGCACCCCGGCGCATCACGGAGCACTGCAAGGAAAGCCAAGGGGCAGAAAAATGTTTTGCACTCTGGGTTTTCCACCCCTCCGATGCGGCCACAGCCCCCCTGTGACTCCCCGAAACGTAACTCTGACCGATTCGACCACGTCAGCAATTTTTTGCTGGGTGCCAGGCATCCCCCCCCCCTCCCACCCTCTGCCCACGCTGCCCGGCTCAGCATTTTGGGCATCATCCAGCCCTTCGCAACTTCCTTCCCGCCCGCGGCTGCTTCTCCGAAAACGACGACAAAAAAAGAAAATATTTTTTACAAGCTCCGAGTTGTACGGATTTACAAGAAAAAGGAACTTGGGAGGATGCAAAAGGGGCAGAAACCGCAAAGGAAGCAGCAATTCACAAGGCCCGGTGTGTTTATGTGAGTGTGTGTAGGGTAAGTGTGTATTATGTACATGAGGTATCGGAGGAGGGGCGAGAGGAATCTTTTTTGCAAAATAAGTGGGAAAATTTGCCCGGCAAGGATAAACAAGAGTGAATATTGACCGCGGTGTTCTAGAATACAAGGAGTCCTTGACTTATGACCGCTGCGGCGCCCAAAATTTTGTGCCGCTAAGCGAGACAGTGGTTAAGTAAGTTTTGATACTCCGATTCTTACCGCCAACGTTAAACGAATCCTTGCAGTTCTGGAGCAAATCATGAGGTCGGAAAGCAATCTGGCTTCTCCATGGGCTTGGCTGGTTATAAAAGGGGATTGTGTGACACACACACAAACACACACGGGACGTTGTGACCGTTATAAATAGGAGTCGGTTCCCAAGCGTCCAGATTTTGATCACGAGACCAGAGGGATGCCACAACGGTCATAAGGGTGAAAAACAGTCCTAATTCTTTTTTTTTTACTTCGAAAGGGCATTAAATGAACTGTTGTAGTACTACCGGTAGTACTTACTGCCTGTAGTACTTACTGCCTGTAGTACTTACTACCGGCAGTACTTACTACCGGCAGTAGTTACTACCGGTAGCAGTTACTACCGGCAGTACTTACTACCGGCAGTACTTACTACCGGCAGCAGTTACTACCGGTAGCAGTTACTACCGGTAGCAGTTACTACCGGTAGTAGTTACTAGCTGCAGTACAAAGGTCGAAGCCCCAATTCTCTCTCCCAAGTAAGAGACAAGACAGTAAGGAAAAACTTTGGGCAGTCTTCACCCTACTGTCCTCCAGAGATACCGTACTACTACTCCCATCCCTTCAACCAGCAGGGGATGATGGGTCAGTTTGGGGGAAAGGCTCTGCAGAGCCTCTGTGTGGCTGTGCAAGTGAAAAGGGGGAGAGCATGTAAGTGCAAGCCAATGTGTACAGGCAGGTCTCGACTTCCAACAGTTCATTTAGTGCTCGTTCGAAGCTGCACTTACGACCATTTTTCACACTTATGACCGTTGTAGCATTCCTATGGTCCCGTGCTCGAAATCCAGACCCTTGGCAACAAGTTCCCAATTGTGACGGTCATGGTCTTCTGACAAGCCAAGTCAACAGGGGGAGCCCGATTCGTTTAAGGGACATGCGACTCACTCAACAATCGTGGCGACTGACTTAACAACAGTGGCCAAAAAAACGAGTCACAAAAAAAACAACGCGGGGCAAAAATCCAACGTTTCTCTCGGCAGCATCACTTCCGGGCTCCATTGTGGTTGTAACCCAAGGACTTACCCAGACACGGGGGCAGAAGGAGAGGAACCCACGAGCAACGTGGCTCGGGGGTAGAGCCTTGTGGGGCTCGGAGTTGTGTTTTTTTTTTTTAAAGAAGTGGCAAGCAGTGGGAAAGAAGAGGGGGGGCATGGTGCGTCTGTTTGGTGTGTAAGAGGGTTGTGAGTCACGCCACACCAAGCGAGGTCTCCCCACATGCTTAGTAGAACAGCTGTGTCAGCACTGAGTCAGCGGCCACGAAGGACCCCGCCCCTTTTTTTGATCCACCCCACCTAGAAAACGACTGAGCATAGAGGGGTGCAGGAAACCCTTGGGTTTCGTCCACCTGACAAATCAACCGCACACACAAACACACGCATACACACAACATCCACATGTCCTGCTTTTCACACCCAACAATGGGACCACACACGGTCTCCCCCCACAACCCCCTCACTCCACCCGACGCGCGCATGACGATAAGCATCAGTTGAGAAAACCCCAACAACCGTTCAACACAGGGGTAAGACCCCGTCCGCGCAGAGACAGAAAGAGACACACCTCTTGT
Source organism: Rhabdophis nuchalis (assembly GCA_039707465.1). NCBI lineage: Eukaryota > Metazoa > Chordata > Lepidosauria > Squamata > Natricidae > Rhabdophis > Rhabdophis nuchalis. The sequence continues at coordinate 181,807,959 of CM077647.1, forward strand.
GGTCAAAGCCGCAACGGGGTTGTCGAAAAGCCGACCCACTTTGATGGGCGCAACAAAATAAGACCTCCGAGAACTTGACACGCGCACATACAACACACAACACCACGGCACCGAAAGGCATGGCCTACGACCGTTTTCCGCCCCGACGGCCGTTGCGGGCATCCCCGCGGTCTCGTGATCGGAATGTAGACGCGTGACACGGGGTTCGTATTTGTGACGGTCGCAATATCCCGGGGTGGCATGGGGGGGGGGTGTCAGGTGATCCCCTGTTATGACCTCCCAACGAGCAAAGTCCGCGGGAAAATCCGGATTTAATTAACTAGTGGGTTACTCCCTCAACATCTGCAATGATTCACTTCACAACTGTGGCAAGACAGGTCGTACAAATGGGTCAAAGCTCACTTGACAAACATTTCACTTAGCGACGTAAATGTTGGGCTCAATGGGGTCAAAACCCGAGGACTACCTGTATACCAAGCAATTATTTTTAAAAAGAGTGCATGAATTCTATCTATCTATCTATCTATCTATCTATCTATCTATCTATCTATCTATCTATCTATCTATCTATCTATCTATCTATCTATCTATCTATCTATCGTATCTTTCTTTCTCTGTCTGTCTCTTTCTCTCTGCCTCTCCCTCTCTATCTATATCTCTCTCTTTCTCTTTCTTTCTCCCTCTTCCTCTCTCTCTACCTACTTATCTATCTGTATCTCTCTCTCTTTCTTTGTATCTCTTTCTCTCTCCCCCTCCCTATCTATCTTTATCTCTCTTTCTTTCTCTTCTTTCACTCTCACTCTATCATTATCTCTCTCTCTCTCTCTCTCTCTTTCTCTCCCTCTCTTTCTACCTAACTATCTGTATATATCTCTCTCTATGTTTCTGTCTCTTTTTCTCTGACACGCTCTCTCTCTCTCTTCCTGTATCTCTCTTTCTCTCCTCCCCCTCCCTATCTATCTTTATCTCTCCTTTTCTTTCTCTTCTTCCTCTCTCTCCCTATCTGTATCTCTCTTTTTCTCTCTCTCTCTCTCTATCTGTATCTCTGTCTGTGTGTGTGTGTGTATCTTTCTCTGTATCTCTCTTTCTCTCTCCCCCATCCCTATCTATCTATCTCTTTCTTTCTCTTCTTTCTCTCTCTCCTTATCTACCTGTATCTCTCTTTCTTGCTCTCTCTTTCTCTCTCTACCTATCTACCTATCTACCTATCTACCTATCTACCTATCTATCTATCTATCTATCTATCTATCTATCTATCTATCTATCTATCTATCTATCTATCTATCTATCTATCTATCTGTATCTCTCTTTTTCTCTCCCTCTCTCTCCCCATCTATCTGTATTTCTCTTTCTCTCTCCTTATCTATCTGTATCTCTCTCTTTCTCTCCCCCATCCCTATCTGTCTGTCTGTCTATCTCTTTCTTTCTCTTCTTTCTCTCTCATCTATCTGTATCTCTCTCTCTCTCTCTCTACCTATCTATCTGTATCTCTTTTTCTCTCCCCCTCTCCCTACCTATCTATCTGTATCTCTGTCTTTCTCTTTTTCTCACTTTCTCTCTCTTTCTCTCTCTCTCTTTCTCTCTCTCTATCTGTATATCTCTTTCTCTCTCCCCCATCCCTATCTATCTATCTATCTATCTATCTATCTATCTATCTATCTATCTATCTATCTATCTATCTATCTATCTATCCATCTATTTATCTTTCTTTCTTTCTCTTCTTTCTCTCTCTCCTTATCTGTATCTCTCTTTCTTGCTCTCTCTTTCTCTCTCTCTCCTTATCTATCTGTATCTCTCTCTTTCTCTCCCCCATCCCTATCTGTCTGTCTGTCTGTCTATCTCTTTCTTTCTCTTCTTTCTCTCCTTATCTATCTGTATCTCTCTCTCTACCTATCTATCTGTATCTCTTTTACTTTCCCCCTCTCTCTCCTTATCTATCTGTATCTATCTCTCTCTCTCTCTACCTATCTATCTATATCTCTTTTTCTCTCCCCCTCTCTCTACCTATCTATCTGTATCTCTGTCTTTCTCTCTTTTTCTCACTTTCTCTTTCTCTCTCTCTCTCTCTATCTGTATCTCTCTTTCTCTCTTCCCCATCCCTATCTATCTATCTATCTATCTATCTATCTATCTATCTATCTATCTATCTATCTATCTATCTATCTATCTATCTATCATCTATCTATCTATCTCTTTCTCTCTCTCCTTATCTATCTGTATCTCTCTCTTTCTCTCTCCCCCATCTCTCTCTCTATCTATCTATCTATCTATCTATCTATCTATCTATCTATCTATCTATCATCTATCTATCTTTCTTTCTTTCTTTCTTTCTCTTCTTTCTCTCTCTCCTTATCTATCTGTATCTCTCTTTCTTGCTCTCTCTTTCTCTCTCTCTACCTATCTATCTGTATCTCTTTTTCTCTCCCTCTCTCTCTACCTCTATCTATATCTCTGTCTATCTCTGACTCTTTTTCTCACTTTCTCTATCTATCTATCTATCTATCTATCTATCTATCTATCTATCTATCTATCTATCTATCTCTATCTGTCTTTCTCTTTTTCTCACTTTCTCACTTTCTCACTTTCTCTCTCTCTCTCCTTATCTATCTGTATCTCTCTTTTTCTCTCTCCCTCTCTCTCTCTCTCTATCTGTATCTCTGTCTTTCTGACTCTTTTTCTCACTTTCTCTCTCTCTCTATCCCTATCTATCTGTATCTCTCTTTCTCTCTCCCTCTCTCTCTCTCTCTCTCTCTATCTGTAGCTCTGTCTTTCTGACTCTTTTTCTCACTTTCTCTCTCTCTCTCTCCCTCCCTATCTATCTGTATCTCTCTTTTTCTCTCCCTCTCTCTCTCTCTCTATCTGTATCTCTGTCTTTCTGACTCTTTTTCTCACTTTCTCACTTTCTCTCTCTCTCCCTATCTATCTGTATCTCTATCTGTCTGTCTCTCTCTCTCTCTTCCCTCCCCCCTCCCCCCCCGCCAGTGTGTGTATGTGGGGGTGGGTGTTGTGCGGAGATACGGGGGAAGCCGAGAACATGATGCACGAAAGCTGACGGGATGCAGAGTGCGGTGGGGGAGTCGTGCGGGTTTTTTGGGTCTTCTCCTCCCTCTTTTCCAAGAAAGGTCAGCCTGACAAGCACACCACTCACCCGCAAGGGTTTGAGGCACACGCTTGCGCCTGGCAAAGGTCGGGAATTGCAGCGCGGGAAAGCCCCCTTGCGAGCTTCATAGATCAAGCTTTGGGGCGGGAAATCCCCAACACGTCTTGCCAATTCCCCTCGCGATCAATATCAGAGAGAGAGAGAGAAACCGAACCCACGACGGCACAGCAGTCCTCGACCTACGACAACAACCGAGCACTGTTTTCGCCGGCTAAAGCCGACCTCCGGGGCAGCCAACTTTGCCCTAGCCTTTCACAACCTTCCTCGCCAGCGTCGCGAAGCGAATCGCGGCAGCGGTCGGCGTAACTCGTGAGACGGTCCCTCAAGGGGATGGCGGGACGCCCACCCACCACATTGCCACCATCATAAATACGAACTCGTCGCTGGGCAATTGAACTTTGCGGTTCAATGGTGGTTACATGACCACAAGGATGTCGTAAGGGTGAACAACGGTCGTACATCCCGTGGCAACATCGGTCGCTACATGGGCCTGTGGTACGTTGAAGACGAGCTGTATTGGGGGGTGTATGCGCGCCAACAGACCAATTCAACACAGGCATTCGCCCCGAAAATATTAACCTTTAACGCCGCCAAAAGTCAACCCAAGCCCATCCCAAAAGTCAACACAATTCCCAGAATTCCCAACTATCGCGGCAGGAAAAAGAGGGGATTTGGGAACAACCCAAGAGAGGATCGCAAGTTAATCCACAAGCTGCCTCGAAGTTACAAAATCGTTCCAAAGTCCAAGATTTGGGGAAGGGAATTACAGACCCACAATTTCAACACAATGTGGCCCTGGCACAAAGTTGCCCCTGCCGCGGCTTTGATCCGTTGTTCCCCCGCTGGCTGGGAACCTCGCAATCCCACGAAAGGGACCCACGCCACATTCCGCGGGCATTCGCGGACGGAAGGAATCGTCCCAGACCGTTCAGTATCGACGACCACAACTTCTAGAAACCGCAAAAAAAAGCAAAAAAAAAAAAAAACCAACCCAAAAGTATGCAGAGTCTGTGCGCCCTTAGGTGAATCTTGCTCTTACACACACACACACACACACACACACACACACACACACACACACACACACACAGAGTGGCCAAAGAGTTAAACAAACAAGCAATGTCAGCACCTACGGGTTAAAGACCCACACTACCCGATCCACCGTTGGCCAAGGTCCAAGGGGAATCAAACAGGGTGAGGCACACACAAACAGGGAGCCGAATGAAACGACAAAACAACGCAACCACATGAGAGCGAGCGAGAGAGAGAGAGAGTGTGTCTTTCGACACACCGACACACATTTGCTGTACAGGGAAGACAAGAACGACAAGCTCCCGTGTACGACACAGTGCCCTCGCTCCTCTGTTCACCCGTCTCTCCCTCCGCAGGCGGACGGGTAGTAGAGACTTACCTTCTGGCACACAAGGGGTGGACGTTGAGAGGCGTGGCGCTGTCACACGTCGGCGAAGTGTCCTCGCCCAGAGTGTTTACTCCCGCCGCCGTGCCTCGACTAATGTGCAACCGGGACATACTAGGAGAATGTAACTCGTAACTCGTAACTCCTTTCCGCTGGTGTGTCTTTCTCTCTCCTCCTCCTCCCCCACTTATCCTCCCCTCTGCCGGCACACCGGGGCCATGTGGGGTTCAGGGCTCCTGCCAAGTCAGTGGAGCGAGCGCGTGGGGTAAATTCCGGCCACAAGTGACTCAGCCTCTACCCTCCCCCGGAAAATTTGTCCCGGTTTAAAGGGCTAGAATGACTTCATTAGTCCTCCCAGAAGTCTAGGTCCCTCCCCCACTCCCTCTTCTTCAGTAGCCCTGCCCTACTCGGAGATTCCAGGGTGTAATACTCCGCTCGGTCCTTGGGAGAATTCCCAAGCCAAAGCTCCTACAACGCAGTCGAGCTTTCGCACTACCACGACCGACCGCTGCCGCCGTGGAGTAACCGCTACAAGCCCTGATGTGTAGAGTTGAACCTCCTCGCACTGCAGGCAGCCCTCGACTTACAACCACAAGTGAGCCCCAAAGCGGTCTGTCGCTAAGGGAGGCGGCGGTGGCGGAGGGCGTTTTGACCGCTTTTTGTTGCCGTGGCCATTGTTACGGCGGTGGCTTCCTCCTGGGCTTTGGGCTCATCGGAAGGTCGCAAAAGGGGAATCCCACGACCCCGGGACACTGCAACCGTCGCAAAGAGGAGTCAGTGGCCGAGCCTCTGAATTTGGACCGCGTGACCCCCGGGATGTGGAAAGGGTCATGGGTGAAAACTAAGCCATTTTTTCCCCAGTGCTGTTGTAGGGTTGCTAAACAAATGGTCGTAAATCGAGGACTACCTGTCTGCAACTGGCATGTATTCTTGGGAGGACCATTCCATGCGATCGTGGGGGAAGAGGAGAACCACACAGGCACGCTCAGAAAACGCATAATCGCGCACGCTACAAGACCGAGCACGCGGTTCAAGGACGCCGACGACAAACACGCCAGCGATGTCACGCTGCACATACCACCAAAAGGTCATTCGTTGCAGCAGCTCCCTGTACATGGTGTACACAGGTCGACACCCCACAACGGCACAACCATGGAAGGGTCCCTCCTGTCCCGATACACGCGCGCTCGAGTGGACTGGCGGCCAAGCCCGGCTACCGTCCTTCTCTGGCATGTCCAGCAGCGACACGAGACCCCGACATCGTTTGTATCGCACGAACCCCATCTTCTCCATGCCGGTCCTCCCTTCCCCGCCCATCCAGGCGCCAAGCGGGGCAAGGAAACGGCGGCGGCATTGCCACAGCAACCGTGGAAGCGATTGTAAAGGCGAGAGGAGAAGAAAAATTTAAAAAAAAAAGAACTTGGCCACGCCAGGCAAAGAAACGCCAGGATCGTGCCAGCTCCTGTCGGCGCGGTGGCAGCCCATGCTCACGTCATCAGATGTGTAACCGTTTCCTTGCTGATTCCATTTTCGGGGCAGCCTCAGCCTGCTAGCCAGCCTGGAGAAAAGTGTTCCAGGCACCGTAGCTGTGCGCCGAACAAAACCATAGGGGCCAGGGTGTGCGTTGTGTACACAAGAAATCTCAGCCTCACACAAGGCAAACAAATCCGAGTTCAGAGTTCTACATTTTAGTGGCGCGTCTAAAGGCCTTCCTCGACCCAACGTCTCCCGGCTATGACGAGACAAGTGTGCGCCGCTTTGTTGTTTGCAAACTTGGGGGAAGACAGACCCCGCCCCTCTCAGAGGGCACCTTCCCATATGGCACTTTAGGACTACACCTCCCATCATCCACCCCCAGGAGGAGCCCCAGCACCTGTGCAGGATGCTGTAGTACAGGTATCTCATCGACACACTACAGTACAGTACAGGGCCACCCTCGAATTACGGCCGCAGTTGAGCCCCCAAATTTCTGCCGTTAAGCAAGACGACTGTTAAATGAGCTGTGCCCCATTTTACGATCTTCCTCGCCGCCGTTGTCCAGTGAGACACTGCAATGTTGACATCAACACCACAGTTGTTAAGTGAATCTGACTTCCCAATTGACTTTGCTTGTCGGATCGTCGCAGAAGAGGATCACATAACCCCGGGGCGCCGCAACTGTCATAAATATGAGTCACCTGCCGAGTGTCTGAACATCAAATCCCACGATCGCGGGGATGCAGCAACGGTCGTTAAGTGTGACAAGGGTCCTAAGTCATTTTTTTTCGTCACTTCAAAGAGTCGCTGAGTGAACTATTGCAAGTCGAACACTTGCAATTTTTTTTAAAAAAATTAGAACATGCACATGCACTTCCAAGAGGACAAGAAAACACGCACATGCGTGTTTTCGGTCGTGGGGGTCAGAGTTGACAACGTCCAACGGTGGTCACTGTCGTTCTGGGCTCCCTCCAGACAACAGTGGCAGGACAGTCTTCTCATCCGTAGTTGTGGCCAACTTTCCGCCAATCATAAAACATGTTGCAAAAAAAGGAGGGCGCGCACAAAGATTGCGCATTTCCGGGAAGGATTTTGGGGGTGCAAACGAGACACCCCAGAGAAACTGGGATTATCGGCTTCAGACGTAGGGCAGGAACGAAGGCAGCAAGGGGGTTAATTGTTTGTTCACTCCAACAAGGAGCCTTTTAAGGTCACAGCGGCTGCTTAGAGAAGCATGTGAGTGAGTCACTGGTTCACTCCGTCGTCGTCGTCGTCGTACTTTGTCCTCCTCCTCCTCCTCCTCCTCCTCCTCCTCCTCCTCCTCCTCCCTCCCGCAGCCCTTACGTAGTGGATCCTCCCTCTCCGTTGCGCTTCCCCCCGCCCCCACCAGGCCCAGCTGCTTCGCTGGCCGTGTGCCAGAGGGCGGGGAGAGAGACCACGGGAGGAGTCCACGGCCGGGGCCCTCCGGCGGCGGATGAAGCGCAGAGCAGCAGCTGCGAGTACAGCCTTTGTGCAAGATGCATTCCGGGAAAGAGAGAGAGAGAGAAAGAGAGCGAGAGACAGAGAAAGCATGCTTTCGATGCGCAGGGAAAGTGCAGTGATGCACGCGGCGGCGGCAAAGGGTTTGACCCACAAAAGGCTACGCCGAACAAAAGCCCTCGAGCCGCTTCCAGTTAAGCAACGAACGTGGCGCTTGGCTGTCGACGTTTCACAATGTCCATATTGCAAAAAAAAAAAAAAGAAATCTATTTGCCGACGGCTCACCGGAAACCCCGTTCTGCTTTGGCGAGGATCGACTTTCTCGCATTTCCCTCTCCCAACAGCTGCCTCGTGCGCGCAGTTCTGCGTGACACCCTTCACCCATGAATACACATTTACCGGGGGTGGTGGTGGAGGGAGCAGAATTTCCATGGCTGAACCAGGCGGTTGATAAACCAGCCGGGCCTGAATTTTGCGAACCCTTTTTTTTTGGCCTGGGTTGTTAAGAGTATCACCATGGTCGTTAAGTGAATCAGGTGGTGGTTAAGCGAATCAGGCTCCCTCCCCCATTCCCATTTTGCTTGTCGGAAGCTGGCTGGGAAGGTTACAAATGATGATCAGAGGACCCCGCAATTGTTGTAAATACATGTCGGTTCCCAAGCGCCTGAATCTTGACCGTGCTACGACGGTCGTAAGTGTGAGGACAGGTCGCAAGTCGTATTTTCAACCCCGTTGTAACGCCGAAACATTTGCTAAATGAATGGGTGTTGAGTCGAGGACTAAATTCCAGCCATGGATAGGATTTCGACTGGCAGCATCCATTACAGGTGTACCGTACTCAACTTACAAAAGTTCATTTAGTGACCGTTCAAAGTTACAACAGCATTGAAAAAGTGACTTATGATGGTGTTTTACACTTACGACCCCTTGCAACATCCCCATGGTCACGTCATCAAAAAATCAGAGGTCGGCTTGGCAATTGACTCGTATTTACGACAGGTAAGTCAATGGGGAAGCTAACAACCCTGTTATTCACTTAACAACGGCATTGATTCACTTAGCAAACGTAGCAAGAAAGGTCGTAAGAAGTGGCAAAACTCACTTCAGTATAGGTGATCCTCATCTTATGACCACAATTGAGCCCAACATTTATGTTCTTAAATGAGACACCTGCTAAGCGAGTTTTACAACCTTTCTCGCCACAGTCGTTAAGTGAATCACTGCAATTGTTTGACTAGTAATACAGTTGTTAAGTGAGTCTGGCTTCCCCATGGACTTTGCTCATCAGAAAGTTGCAAAAGGGGAATCGTGTGACCCCGGGACGCTGCAACCGTCGTAAATGCGAGTCCGGTGGTCAAGCATCCGAATGAAAATCATGTGGTCCTGGAGAGGCTACAATGGTCGTTAAGTATGAAAAATGATCCTAAGTGCCTTTTGTCGGTGCCGTTGTAACTCTGGTCACTAAACGAACTGTTGTCATAAGTCGAGGACTCCCTGCATTTCGCTCAACAACCAACGTGCGAATGGGAAACACACACGGAACACGGCGTCCCCCGCGTCCCCCACAGGGTCTTGCTTCGGCCACTCACCAGAGGAGGAACATGCTCCCCGCGCTGCTTTCTTAAGGGGTGGTTCCCCCCCCACACTGGGCCCATGCGCCGTCTCGGGCCACAAGGCGTGGCTGGTGGGGGGGTACGGCTACTCTCCCGCCATGGTGCAGACGCTGACTCTGTAGGAAAAGAAGACAGCAAGCATTAGAGCAGGGATGGCTAACCTTTTTCTCCTGGTGTGCCAAAAGCGTGCGCACACCCATAAAGCAATGTGCACACAAACACACACACACGCCCTGCGTTCCTCCTGCCACCCCGGGCATGCATGCACGATCCCCCGTACCCCGTTTTGGGCCTAGCAGGCCTCCTTGAAGCCTCCTCGGACCAAAAACGAACCGTGGAGGGAGGCCTCCCACCACCATCACCCCCACGGCCCGTTTTGGGCCTAGCAGCCCTCCTTGAAGCCTCATGGGACCAAAAACGAACCGTGGGGGGATGCCTCCCACCACTATCACCCCCACGGACCGTTTTGGGCCTAGCAGCCCTCCTTGAAGCCTCATGGGACCAAAAACGAACCATGGGGGGATGCCTCCCACCACCATCACCCCCACGGCCCGTTTTGGGCTTAGCAGGCCTCCCTGAAGCAAGCGTCTTCCACATGAACAGCAGAGGCCTGAAAATCAGCTGACTGGCGGGAGGCATGCGCGGTAGAACTGAGCCGGGCGATGGCTCCCCATGCCACCTCTGGCCCGCATGCCATAGGTTCGCCATCGTGGCATTAGGGAGAGGGGGGTTTCAAGGAAACAGAGGTTTACCCATTCCCCGCCACCGAAAGCCACTTATTTATGTTCACCTTTCTCCCTCCCACCGTGTCCGTCTGTTTCCCTCCCACACGCCATGAATGTGGCGTTCCACATTCCTCGGCATTCACGCTCTGCCAAATCGGCCACTCTGCTGATTTGCAAAAGGGTTCCCCCCCTCGAAAAACCACGGAAAAACCGGCCAGTTGCCAAGCGTTCGAAAGTTTGATCACATGACCGTGATCAACGGCCTCATTTTGCGATCATTCTTGTCGCGGTTGTTAAGAGAATCGCTCTGGTTGTACATGACAAGGTTGTTAAGTAAATCCGGCTGCCCCCTTGATTTGGCTTGTCGGAAGGTCGCCAAAGCAGATCGCGTGATCCACCCAGTGACCGCCATAAATAGGAGTCCATTGCCAAGCCTTAGAATTTTGATCATGCCACATGGGAGTTGTTGCAAGGGTCGTTGTAACTTTGAACTGTCACTAAATGAACACTTGTAAGTTGGGGACTACCCCTACCATAATGGAAATTCCTGAATCTGAGGGGGAGAAAGAGGAGGGCTTCTGCAAGGGACCCCAGGAAGACCATGGCGACTTGGCTCCGTTGTCCAAGCAGTCCTCGCTTTATAACCGTTCCCTTTTAGTGACCGTTCAAAATTACAACGGCGCCGAAGAAAGTAACTCAGGACCGTTTTCACACTTACGACCGTTGCAGCATCCAAGTACAGACGCCTAGCTTCTGACTCGTATTTATCACGGTTTGCAGGGTCCCGGGGTCGCGCGATCCCCTTTTGCAACCGTCTGTTAAGCCAAAGCCTACAGGGAGGTCAGATTCACTTAACAACCGTGGCAAGAACGGTCGCCAAATCGGGCCGACCTCAACCACCGTCTGAGCCTAGTGGCGGAAGGTCTCGTTTCGATTGTAGCCGTGCTCGAGCGGTACCAGTACTGAACGTTTTGTCCAGTCACTCGGCGGAGTGGTGGCCGGAGTGGAACAGTGGAAGACACGCCCCAGGGGACTCCATTACCCAGCCTTCCCGGTTCGCATGGAACTTTCCTGGGCCTCAAGAGAAAAAATGAAGGCCGCAGGACATTCTACCTCTTCCAACATGGTCCGGGCCTGTCTCAGGTGGTTGCCCCCTCTGGGCAACACAACTGCCCGCAAACCAACACAACCACAGCAACCTTGTGACCTTCCCCCGTCCCCTGCCACGAACCTACTTAGCCACAAAGTCTCACAACATGACCAGGGGGTCAGATTACAAAACCCAGCCCGATGGCACCAAACATCAGACAGCAGGACGCAGGTACGATGGCCTGGGGCAGCCGCCGGGATGACGCAATGGATATTTTGCCATTTCTGTATCGCCGTGTTCTGTACGCCTGGGGGTTCAACTCCGCCGCCATGCATCTACACATGGTTCGTGGCTAAGCCGGTGGGACGAACCAAGACGTGATGGCCAAATTTGGGGAGGGGGGGGGAATAGATGAGGGCTGAAATGTGGGGTCCTTGGTGGTCTCTGAGTTCGGTTGTTTCCCTGCAGGCGTTTCCTGACCCAACTAGGTAATATCATCAGCGCTAGAAAGGAGTGGGGTTTGTTTGGGGAGTTTGCATACTCCACCCTCGCTAGCACTGATGATGTTCTCTAGCTGGGCCATGAAACGTCTGCAAGACCAAAACAACGAAGCTCCAACAGCGCCCGGGACCTCAAGTACATCAAGACGTTGACCGCAACGATCCAAACTATATATATATATATATATATATTTTACATGCGTCAGACACACAGACTCGGGTGCTCCCCACCCTGCCGTGCTCCCGTCCTCTCAGCCTCAGTTGGTCACTAAATGGGAGCAAAGCGGATGGCCCGAGGCGCGCCTTGAGCGCACCACAAAAGAGACCTTCAGCGGGGAAAATGAGGCGTAGTAGCGACGGCATCGTTGGCCTGGCGAGGATAAAGGCCGCCCTGTGCCCAGACAATGAACACAGCACAGCCTTGTGGCGTAAGCAGAGCCACCCACGAGGGCAAGGGAGATCCTGTGTCTTTGTGTGTCTCTGTGTGTGCGCCTTTGTGTGTGCGCGCACGAAACGTGGAGCCCGGCAACGGCCACAAGAACACCAGGATCCCGATGTAAACCCCCGACGGAAATCGGCCTACCGGATTGTCTCCAAACTGACCCACTCTGCCCTGACGTTCGGCGTGCGCGGGAAGCAAGGTCGCAAATACAGGGCAGTCCTTGACTTGCGACCCGGGGTAGTCTTCAGTTACCTTCCTTACCGGTTCACAAACGTACACGTGTATACATGCCCAGTCTGCGCATGCACTCTGGCTAAAAAAAGGTCTCGCGATTTCGCTACCGGTTCGGTGAACCGATCCGAACCGGCCAAATGCCACCTCTGCTTACGACCACAATGGCGCCCCGAACTTCGGTTGCTAAAGCGAAACGAAGTGAATTTCGCCCGGTTTGACAGCCTTCCTCACCGCCGTTGTTAAGGAGATCGCGGCAGTTCTTGAAATTAGCGACACGGTTGTTCAGGGAATCCGGCGTTCCCCGTGGACTTTGCTCGTCGGAAGGTCGCAAAGAGGGATTGCGTGACGCCCCCCCCACCCTGCTCCAGGGTACCGTGACCGTCATAAATGCGAGTCGGTTGCCAAGCGTTCGAGCGCTGTTCCCATGATCACGGGCCTGCTTGCAAACGTCATAAAGTGGGAACAATGGTCCGAAGCCACTTTTTTTCCAGTGCCATTGTAACATCCAATGGTCACTAAACGAATGGTCGTAAGTCAAGGATGTTTTTTTAAAAAACATATCAAACCCCACGCCCAAGGGTTGTGGGATTGGCCTAACCACAACCCAGTGGGAAGCGTCTCACGTCTATTGAAAGAAAACTTTTCAGAAGAGACGGGACAGACGTGTGTCTGAAACGGTGCAGCGTTTCCTGCCTGAGCAGGGGGTTGAGCTAGATGACCTCCAGGGTCCCTTCCGATTCTTATTATTCTGCTAACCGGAGAGATCCGTCCAATTAAAATATCTTTTTTTTTAATCGTGCATCTCATCTTTGCCTTCAGTGACCAGCGCCCCAAATGGGTGGGAATTCTTTTGTCCCACGAAGCCCCCTACCCTTTTAAGGAAAACCTAACCTTTTTTTTGGTGGTGGTGGGGAATTTAACCCTTGGGGGCGGGGGCTTTGGCACTTTCAAATACAAGCGTCCCCTGGACAGGTTAGATGGGGAAACCAGCCGGCGCATGGACTCCACCAATGTGCCAGCTGCCCTGGTGATGCAACCCGGAGCAATGGTTTGCGTCTCGTGATGTAACCGCTTCCAGCTGGTCGGACCCAGGGGTCTCTGCGCGGTATTTCGGGACGAGCCCCCCTGAGGACGGCCACCTCTGCTGACCTGGGTTAATTAGTTAGCTCAGATGTTGAGATACTAGAAAGAGCGCGGAGAAGAGCAACGGAGATGATTAAAGGCCTGGAGACGAAAACATACGAGGAACGGTCGTAGGAATGGGGCACGTCTTACCTAGTGAAAAGAAGGACCAGGGGAGACACGATAGCACCCTTCCAATATTTGAGGGGCTGCCCCAAAAGAAGAGGGGGTCCACCTATTCTTCAAAGCACCTGAAGGCATGACAAGAAGTAGCGATTATCCTGAGAACCTGGAATTAAGGACAAATTTCCCGACGGTGAGGACAATTCACCGGTGGAACAGCTCGCCACCGGAAAGTGTGGGCGCTCCAATACGGGAGGCTTTCAAGAAGAGATTGTACAACTATTTCTTTGAAATGGTACAAGGCAGTGGTGGGATCCTGTCGCAACCGGTACGTTGCGCACGGGGCTGGCCGTCCTAGTCGGGCATGCGCACGGCGCATGCACGCCACCACCCGGTGACACTCAGCTGCTCGGCAGAGGTCATGCAGGTCAGTGGTGGGTTCCGGATCCCGTTGCAACCAGTATGCTGCAACAGGGCCGGGTGTCCACCACGTGGATGCGCGCGGCACACATGCAGCCTGCGCATGCATGTTTACCACCTGCAACGCTCTAGCTGCTCGGTGGAGCGTTGCGCAGGCGCCGTACACTCCGTGAGTGTCCGCGAAAGCCCCGAACGGCTCAAATACAGGTAAGGAGGGTGGGCGAGAGCACCTCTTGAACACTGTACCAGAACAGGACCTGGTGCACCTAACAGGTCGTATCCCACCACTGGTGCAGGCGCTGCACAATTGGTGCGCAATTGGCCGGTTGCGTTATAAATAGCTATGGAACGCGGGCGGGCGGGTGGGCCAAACAAGCCACTGTACTGGTACAGTGGCCACTACTCCCGGCTACTACTGGTATGGCCGTACCGGGCTGTAACTCCCGGACCCCACCACTGGTACAGGGTGTCCTGCTTGTCCCGGCTACTACTGGTACGGCCGTACCGGGCCGTACCTCCCGGAACCCACCACCGGTACAAGATGTCCTGCTTGTCCCGGCTACTACTGGTATGGCCATACCGGGCCGTACTTCCCGGAACCCACCACCGGTAAAGGGGCTCCTGCTTGAGCAGAGGGTTGGACTAGAAGACCTCCAACGTCCCTTCCAACATTATTCTGTTAGGTTCAGGCGAACCGGTAGCTCCGGCAATCAGCTCGGAGCGAACCAGTTCGCCCCCATGAGCAAGTGGGCATGGCCAGCCACCACTGCGTTATACTTACCTATATCTTCTCAGCTGAGACGCGCGCCGCCTCTGCCCTTTTCCTCCCCAGCAGTAATGCGGAAGGTAAAATTTCTCCAGTAACTCCAACAATCAGCTCGGAGCAAACCGGTTCGCTCCAACAAGCAAGTGGGCACGGCCAGCCACCACTGCACTTTACATACCTCTATCTTCTCAGGTGAGACGCGCGGTGCCTCTGCTCTTTTCCTCCCTAGCAGTAACACGGGAGGTAAATTTCTTCCAAATGCGATCACCGAACCGGTTGTGAAACCGGTAGGATCCCACCACTGGGTGACATGATAGCAGTCTCCCAATATTTGAGGGGCTGCCCCAAAGAAAAGGGGGTGGGGTCAAATTATTCTACAACACACCCGAAGGCAGGAGAAGAAAGAATGGATGGAAACTAATCCAGGAGAGAAGCAACCTGGAATTCAAGAGAAACTTCCGAACAGTGAAGGGCAGTTAATCGGTGCTGGTAATTCTCAACTTATAAGCATTCGTTTAGTGACCGTTCAGAAGTTGCAACGGCACTTGGCAATTTCAGACACTTGGCAACTGGCAGGTACATATGACCGTTTCAGCGTCCCAGGGTCACATGATCCCCTTTTACAACCTTCTGACCAGCAAAGTAACAAGGGGAAATCGGATTCATTTAACAACAGCGTTGTTCGCTTAACAACTGCGGTGATTCCCTTTAACAACCGTGGGCAAAAAGGTCATAAAATGGAGCAACGCTCATTTGAGAACGGGACTGGCTCAGCAATGGAAATTTCGGGGTGCAATTTTGGTCGTAAGCGGAGGACCACCTGCATTTTGCAGGCTCCCGTCAACTAACGTGTCACAGCTGGTCCTCGTCTTACGAAGACCCATTTAGCGACCATTCCAAGCAACCCCGATTGCAAAACCACCCATTTAGCGACCGTTCCGAGCAGCCCTCAATTGAAAACCATTCATTTAGTGACCAGTCCAAGTTACGACGGCACAGGGGGGGGGAACCAAACATGACTCACGAGCCGGTCCTCACATTTATGACCGTCGCAGGATCCAAGATTGGACGCTTCTCAACCAGCACGTATTGACGACAATGGTGGAGTCCCCCCACCCCACCCATGGCTGCTCATGTGATTGTCGGTGGGCATTTAGCCAAATTAAACACTTGGAAGGGAGCCATTTAGCCAAATTAAACACTTGGAAGATTGGGGGCCGACTGGCTTTATGACCCCCTTGCTTAGCAATGGAAACCATGGTTGTAAGTCGAATCCGCAGAACATCTGATGCAATAAAAATAGTCTCTAAGAGAGTATTCTGTCCACCGTGGCCCCTTGAAGGTGGGTGGACTCCAACTCCCAGAATTCTCCACCCAGCGTGCTTTAAAATGGGGAGATTTCTGAGGAATTCTGGGAGTTGAAGTCCAGCCCTCTTAAAGCACACTGGCTGGGGGATTCTGGGAGTGGGAGCCCACCCCTCTTAAAGCATGTTTTCTAGGGAATTCTGGGAGTGGAAGCCCACCCCTCTTAAAGCACAATGGCTGGGGGATTCTGGGAGTGGAAGCCCACCCCTCTTAAAGCACACTGGCTGGGGGATTCTGGGAGTGGAAGCCCACTCCTCTTAAAGCACAATGGCTGGGGGATTCTGGGAGTGGAAGCCCACCCCTCTTAAAGCACACTAGATGGGGGATTCTGGGAGTGGGAGCCCACCCCTCTTAAAGAACACTGGCTGGGGGATTCTGGGAGTGGGAGCCCACCCCTCTTAAAGCACAATGGCTGGGGGATTCTGGGAGTGGGAGCCCACCCCTCTTAAAGAACACTGGCTGGGGGATTCTGGGAGTGGGAGCCCACCCCTCTTAAAGAACACTGGCTGGGGGATTCTGGGAGTGGGAGCCCATCCCTCTTAAAGCACCCTTCCTGGGGAATTCTGGGAGTGGAAGCCCACCCCTCTTAAAGCACACTAGATGGGGGATTCTGGGAGTGGGAGCCCACCCCTCTTAAAGCACAATGGCTGGGGGATTCTGGGAGTGGGAGCCCACCCCTCTTAAAGCACCCTGGCTGGGGGATTCTGGGAGTGGGAGCCCATCCCTCTTAAAGCACCCTTCCTGGGGAATTCTGGGAGTGGAAGCCCACCCCTCTTAAAGCACACTAGATGGGGGATTCTGGGAGTGGAAGCCCACCCCTCTTAAAGCACCATGGCTGGGGGATTCTGGGAGTGGAAGTCCTCCCCTCTTAAAGCACACTGGCTGGGGAATTCTGGGAGTGGAAGCCCACCCCTCTTAAAGCACCCTGGCTGGGGAATTCTGGGAGTGGAAGCCCACCCCTCTTAAAACACACTAGCTGGGGGATTCTGGGAGCGGAAGCCCACCCCTCTTAAAGCACCCTGGCTGGGGAATTCTGGGAATCGGAGCCCACCCATCTTAAAGCATGTTTTCTGGGGAATTCTGGGAGTCAAAGCCCACCCTTCTTCAAAGGGCCAAGCTTGACAATCACTGCTCTACGACGGTCACAAAACAGATGGAAAAACACCTTCGGGTGGGGGTGGGGATTTGCATGACACCAACTCAGGTGTACGAGCAGGTACTTCCCCTACGGTTTGACCTGCCCTGCCAGGGTTCAAGCCTGCAACCTCTGCACATCCAGCGTTTCGCTTTCGGCACCGCCGAGCCCGGGGGAACGGACGTTATTCAAGTCCGTCGAGTTCTACCTGTTCTCTTCCTCTCTCTTCACATGGAAAAATCAGCACGGTGGCTCAGCAACGCCCATGGAGTCCTCCATTTACGACCAAAAGCAAAACCCAACGTTTCTCCCGCTAAAGGAAATGTTCGTTCGGGGGATTTTACCTCCTTCCTTCCCCGTCGTTAAACGAATCGCGGCCGTCGTGAAGCTAGCAACGCGGGCGTTAAGGGAATCGGATTTTCCCAGGGACACCGCAACCGTCGTAAAGACGAGAAGTTTGATCCGGTGACCATAGGGGCACTTACGGTGATGGTCGTAAGTGTGAAAAACGGTCGTTAAGTGGCTTTTTCAGCTTCGGACAGTCGCTAAGTGAACTCTTGTAAGTCAAGAGCTGCCCGTAACTTCCAGAGAATTCTATCTCCACGCCCCCAACCCCAGCCCCACCCCCGATTACAACCAGTCCACGCAACTTCAAGCCACCAAGTTTGAGAAACGGGACCACAAGCTGTCCACACTTACAACCGTCGCGGCCTCTCCGCGGTCAAAATTCAGGCGCTTGGCAGCTGACTCATACTTACGACGGTTGCAAAGTCCCGGTGGGGGGAGGGCCATCCCCCTTTTGCGCCCTTCTGACGAGCAAAATCAATGGGGAAGCCAAATTCACTTAACGACCTTGTGACTAACTTAGGAATTGCGGTGATTCACTTAACGACCGTGGAAGGCAAGGTGCTAAATTGGGTATTCATAGCTAGTCCTCATTACAGAGATTCGTTTAGCGACTGTTCAAAGTGACCGTAGCACCGAAAACCGAAATTAACAACCGATCCTCGCACTTACAACCCCCGGTCATATGATCAAAATGGCATGCTCAACAACTGTCATACATGTACGACGAGCGCATCAAACTGGCGCCACATGACAATCACCTGTAAACTTCCCAGCCGGCTTCCGCTGAGCACGGATTCGCTTAGTGACGGCAAGATTTTCTACACAACTGCTGTTATTCGCTTAAACAACTGTGGCAAAAAAAGGGGTATGATATATAGGTAGTCCTTGACTTATAACCGTTCACTTAGGGACCGTTCGAAGTGACGACACCCCACAAAAGCGACTTACGACCATTTTTCACACTTAACGACCGTTGCACCTTTCCCCGTGGCCATGTGACTTACAACTGACTCGCATTTATGACTGTCGCAGCATCCCTCGGGTCATGCGATCCCCTTTTGCGACAGGGGATGGGCGGATTTACTTAACAACCATGGGTTACTCATTTTACAACGGCAGTGCTTCGCTTTAACCAACGTGGCGAGGAAAGTCGTAAAACGTAAAAGTCGTTTAACAACATAAATCTTGGGTTCGATTGTGGTCGTAAGTTGAGAACTGCCTGCATCGGGCACACGATTCATTTAACAGCCGCCCGGAAATTCCGGTCTCAATTCCTGTTGTAAATTGAGGACTGCCTATCGAATAGATCCAAACATTCCTAAGAGCACAAGTGACCAGGTTGATGTCCTGGGATAAGGGGAGAGCTAGAAAGATCATCCCCCACTTACGAGAGTTCACTTCGCGACTCAAGTTACGACGTCCCTGAAAACAAGCGACGATCCCCTTTTGCGACGAGCAACGCCGACGGGGAGCTGCTAACCTAACCACAACTTCAGGGATATTAGCAACCCGCAGGCGGAAAGGTGGGGGTGGAAGCTCACTGAAGAAATGTCTCGCTTTGCGGTGGAAACCTTCGGTCGTAAGTCGAGGACTATCTGTGCGGAGGAGAAGCGTCTGAATCTCTTGGGGTTTCTCCTAGACAGTCTGAGCCGTTACGGAAAAGGGAGAAATATACGGATTTCGCGAGAAATTCAGCTCCCAGAATCCCCCTGGGAGACCCCACAACTTCGGGGGGGGCAGGACCCCCCCCCCGAGAGTGGGGGTGCGCAACGGGCTGACTCCGTAAGGAAGATGAGAAGGCAGCTGGAGGGAGCCGCAGCTAGTTCTTGACTTACGAACATTGGCTTAGCAACTCGTCGAAGGTAAGACCAATTGACCTGCAACCAGGCCGCGCCCGTACCACCACATGCCCAACGTTGGGCGATTGGCTCGTACGTACGATGGTCATCGTAAGTACGAGCCAGTCCGACAAGCAGAGTCCGTGGGGGACAGCCAGATTCGCTTAGCAACCGTGCTATTCATTCGACCGCTGAACAGCGATTCGCTTAACGACCGTGCACCCCCACCCACCCCAAAAAGGGTCGTAAAATTGGACGTGATGCGACAGCCGTTTTGCTGAATCACGGAAATTGTGGTCTCCCCTGTGGTCGTTAAGTCAAGGACCACCTAAAAAGCACGCTTTGTCAAGCTTCCTAACTTATGACTGTGGTCGTAAGTCGAGGACCACCTAAAAAGCACGCTTTGTCAAGCTTCTTAACTTATGACTGTGGTCATAAGTTGAGGACCACCTAAAAAGTAGTGGGGCTTCTCCTTTGGGGGCCATGGAGGAACCACCGAGGCATAGATAGTCCTTGACTTACAAAGGTTTGGTTAGTGACCATTCAAAGCTGCGCTGACACCGGAAGTAAAACGACCTGTGGCCCTTTTTCACGACTGTTGCAACATCATTCGGATTCACTTGACAACAGATTCACGTTTACGATGGCCACAATGTCCCGGTGGGGTGTGTGTGTGTGTGTGTGTGTGTGTGTGTGTACACTGGAAGAAAAGCGATTTACGTCCCTTTTTGCAGTTACGACCATTGCAACATCCCTCTCGCAGTTGCGCGACTCACATTCGCCCTCATTTGGCAACGGATTAACGTTTATGACAGTCGCAGCGTCCGTCATCAATGTGGTGTGTGTGGGGGGGGGGTGTCGGTGTGTGTGTGTGAGAGAGATGTGATTCCCTTTTCCGACCTCCGGACGAGCAAAAGATAATCAGAGGAAGACAATCGGAGGACAATTGGATTCGCTTCACTCCTTTAACGAGCGACTCATTTAACAACGGCACCGAAGAAAGGCGTCAAACGAGAGCCAAAAAAACCCAACAACTAACAACTCACGGAACGAATCTCAAACCTTTGGGCTCAAATTGTGGTCGTAAGAACCGAGGACTGCAATGAGCTGCTCGTCCTCGACCTTACGACCACCATTTCTACAGGAACAGAACCCACATAGAAAGTCCCCGGAGAGAAAACCAGGCAGCCGTGGGCACCACCTGCCACCGGCCAAAGGGGGCGGAGGGGAAAGACAGTTAAAAGTGAGCTGCCTGGGTAGGTACACACACACACACACACACAACACACACACACAAACACAACGCATACGAGAGCAGTCATCTGAAGCCGTTTCCAACCCTCGCTCTCGCTCCCCTTCCCGGAAACGGCACCCAACCACAGACTCCCACCCACCTACCCAGCCACGAGCACGAAGACAACGCGATTAAAACACACAAACGCAGATACAATAATATACTTGGGTCCATTTTAAAAAATCACGGGGCGTTGGGGGGGGCAGAGGGGGGGGAAGCCCAGAGATCTGTGGGGAGGGGGACGCGAGTGGCAGAGACGGGGTTTCATCGCACGAGTGACCGGGGGCACACGGTCTCCTGTGCTCCTCCTGGAAAGTACGCCGCGTGACCACACCGGAGGCTCATAGCCGAATGCAGCCTCACGTTAGAAAAGCGAAATTTCAAGAGAAAAGCGAAATATATCACTTTATTTGGGGGATTTGGGGGCCAAATAAATTTGGCTATTTGGAAAAATTTAGGAATATAGAATATATATATATAGTCCTCGATTTACGACGAGTCCTCGATGTACGACCTGAGTCCTCAATTTACAACACGAAGAGAGTCCGACATTTGTCAAGTGAATTTCGGTCCCCTTTTTACGACCGGGCTCGCAGTCGATCCCGGCAGCCGTTGAAGGGAGCGTCGCGGTCGTTAAGCGTATCCAGCTTCCCCGTGTTTGACTTTGCTCGTCGGGAGGTCGCAAAAGGGGATCGCGGCGACCGTTGTCAATAGGAGAGGGTTGCCGAGCGGCCAAAATGTTAATCTTGCAATCGCAGGGGGGGGGGAGAGGGGGTGTTGTAACGGTCGCAAGTGTGACATTTTTAGGCAAAATACAAAATATCGGAGTTATTTTAACATGCTATATACATTCCCTGGACATAATATAATACATAATATAATACCAAGGTAGTATTATGCAGAATGACAAGAGTATGAAAGGACTCTAATCCTAACCCTAACTCTAACTCCAACCCTAACCCAAGCCCCAACCCTAATCCTAACTCTAAATAACTCTAAATCTAACCCAATTCTAATCCTAGCCCTAATTCTCTCTAATCCTAATCCTAGCCCTAATTCTCTCTAATCCTAATCCTAACTCTAACCCTAATCCTAACCCAAGTACTAATCCTAACCCTAGCCCTAATCCTAACCCTAATCCTAAATCTAACCCAAGTACTAACCCTAATCCTAGTCCTAATTCTCTCTAATCCTAATCCTAATCCTAACTCTAACCCTAATCCTAACCCTAATCCTAAATCTAACCCAAGTACTAATCCTAATCCTAGCCCTAATTCTCTCTAATCCTAATCCTAACTCTAATTCTAACCCTAATCCTAATCCTAGCCCTAGCCCGAATTCTCTCTAATCCTAACCCAAGCCCTAACGCTAATCCTAACCCTAACCCTAATTCTAAATCTAGAGCGCCGCCCTGGGTCCGTTTGGAGAAGGGCGGGGTATAAATTCAATAAAATTCAAAAAATCCTAGCCCTAATTCTCTCTAATCCTAATCCTAGCCCTAATTCTCTCTAATCCTAATCCTCTCTAACTCTAACCCTAATCCTAACCATAGCCCCAATCCTAACCCTAATCCTAACTCTAAATCTAACCCAAGTTCTAACCCTAATCCTAGCCCTAATTCTCTCTAACCCTAATCCTAGCCCTAATTCTCTCTAATCCTAATCCTCTCTAAACCTAATCCTAACCATAGCCCTAATCCTAACCCTAATCCGAAATCTAACCCAAGTACTAACCCTAATTCTAGCCCTAATTCTCTCTACTTCTAATCCTAGCCCTAATTCTCTCTAATCCTAAGGTTAACTCTAACCCTAATCCTAGCCCTAATTCTAACTCTAATCCTAGCCCTAATTCTCTCTAATCCTAACCCAAGTCCTAATCCTAATCCTAATCCTAACTCTAAATCTAAGCCAAATTCTAACCCTAACCCTAATCCTAACCCTATTCCGCTCTAATCCTAACCCCAACCCTACCCCTAACCCTAATTTTGGAAAACCGAAAATCAGCTGGACACACCTCTAACCCAAGCCATAATCCTAATCTTAACCCTAAATCTAATTGCTTATTGAAAGACATATATAGCAACCCCCCCCCCCCAAAAATGCAAAATAAAAGTATACAGGACTTTTTTAATTAAAAAAAAGCACAAGAGAAAAAGACCAGTATTGACGTAAAGGTAGTCCTTGATTTACAACAGTTCATTTAGTGACTGTTCAAAGTTACGACGACACTGAAAAGAACGACTTAGGGCCATTTTTCAGACTTACGACCAAGCCCACATGGCAAAATTTCCATTCGGAGGCTCGACAACTCATTCGTGTTCGCAATCCCCCTGGGGAGGGAAGGGTGTCACGTGACCTGCTTTCACGACCTTCTGACCAGTGAAGTCAATGGGGGAAGCCGGATTCACTTAACGACCGGGTGACTCCCCTAACAACGGCAGTGATTCGCAACGGCGGCCAAAAAGGTCGTAAAACGGGTAACACTCTCTTTTGCCACAGAACTTTTCCAGAGTGCCTTTTGGCTAGGAAATGTGTGAATTTGTTCAGAGTTTCTTACTTTGATATCTGATACACTAAATATTGTTGAAGCCCCGCGCACCGGCCAATCATTTTTGGCCTCTAAACGCCCCATTTTCCAGCCTTTTCCAAGCCTTTTTTCAGCCTGTTTCTGGCTTTTTCCAGCCCATTTTATTCGCCTCAAAAATGGACAAATAAAGCCCCAAAACTGGCCTGAAAAATGCCTCAAAAACGGCCTGAAAAATGACTCGAATATGAGGCGAGGAAAGCCTCAAAAAACGGGCCGCAAAAGCCTCAAAAACGGGCCCAAAAGCCTCAAAAAATGGCCAAAAAAGCCTCAAAAACGGTCTGAAGCCTTGAAAATGGCGTGAAAAATGCCTCAAAAATGGGCCAAAAAGCCTCAAAGATGGCCTGAAAAAGACTTTGAAAATGGACCGCAAAAAGCCTCAAAATGAGCCACAAAAAGCCTCAAAAATTGGTCAAAAGCCTAAAAAACGTGCCAAAAAGCCTAAAAAATGGCCTGAAAAAAAACCCTCAAAAGCAGGCCACAAAAAGCCTCAAAAATGTCCCGCAACAAAATCTCAAAAATGGCCCACAAAAACCCTCAAAAAAGGGCCACAAATGCCTCAAAAACGGTCTGAAAAAGCCTTGAAAATGGGGTAAAAATGCCTAAAAAACAGGCCAAAAACCCCTCAAAAACGGCCTGAAAAAGACCTTGAAAATGGGCCGCAAAAAGCCTCAAAGACGGGCCGCAAAAAACCTCAGTGGCCCACAAAAAGCCTCAAAAACGGGCCACAAATGCCTCAAAAACGGCCTGAAAAAAGCCTTGAAAAT
Organism: Rhabdophis nuchalis; assembly: GCA_039707465.1. Lineage (NCBI taxonomy): Eukaryota > Metazoa > Chordata > Lepidosauria > Squamata > Natricidae > Rhabdophis > Rhabdophis nuchalis. The sequence continues at coordinate 181,831,856 of CM077647.1, forward strand.
GGGGTGAAAAATGCCTCAAAAACAGGCCAAAAAACCTCAAAAACAGCCTGAAAAAGACCTTGAAAATGGGCCGCAAAAAGCCTCAAAAACGAGCCACAAAAAGCCTCAAAACTGGTCAAAAAAGCCTCAAAAAGGGCCACAAATGCCTCAAAAACGGCCTGAAAAAAGCCTTGAAAATGGGGTGGAAAATGCCTAAAAAAAAAACGGGCCAAAGCCTCAAAAACGGTCTGAAAAGTGCGGAGGCCAAAACCCTTTTTTGTTGTTGTTGTTTTCCTCTTCCAAATTTAGGTGCTTCTTATAGTCAGGTGCGTCTTATAATCCGAAAAATACGGTATATGTATATACCGTATTTTTATCTATATTTATTTATATCTCCCTGACTCATTTATTGATCAGCTCAAAAACATAACATATATATATATATATATATATATATACATACATACATACATACACACACACACACACACACATATTATACACACATTACACACGCACACACACACACACACTAAATCATCATCATAATATACATATATTATGTATTTATTTTTAAACCTGATGATGATTTTGAATATATATATATTTAAACCTTTGACGACGGTTTTGAACAACGTACTCGGGAATCACCATTCTAAAAAAAAATCCATTTTCACGAGTTGAGTGGGTGTGAACGCAACAGACGCACAAACGCACGCAAACCGGCACCCCCACGAAATCCCTCTTGGGACGGCTTTTCCCCACAACGCACCCAAAAGCCCATCATCCTCATCCTCATCCGCCAAGCCTGAATCTCAAGCCAAGCAGGGAACACCACAACGCAGCCAAAGCCACAATCGCAACCAACGTGCGCTTCCCAATTGTGCAAAATTATTTCACAACCGGTCTCGTTGTGTTTTTTTTCTTTTTTTTTCCTTTTCCCAGGCTGGGGATAAAAAAAAAATGCAAATCACCCGGAAATTGGGAAGAAGAGCCCGAGGGAAGCGCTGACGCACCCCCACTCCCCCAGAACGACAGCTGGGGTGCGGGATGGGATACGTAGTCCAGGCCAGCCGGAAGGGCCCAATGGGGGCTCTGTGGTACCCCCTGCTTGGCGGTTCTGAACCAGGTCTGTCCAGATTCAGAAGGGACAATCCGTGGCATTCTGCCCACGTCCCACCACTTGAAAAGGGGGTGCAAGGAGAAGACACACACCCCCTACGATTCAGAACCCAGCTGGCCACGTGACCTGAATTTCGGGGCGTGTGTGTTTAAAATATCTCATCCACCCTCAGAGAGCCGTCTGGATGACCTCATGTGACCCACCAAAGACCTGCGACTGTGCCACTTGGCACCCCCCTACCACCACCGCGCCCCCCAATTCCTGGGGCAATTGGGTCAGAAAGTGAGCGGGAGCCACCTGTCTGGTCCAAAAGCCTTTATAGGGAGGGCGATGGGAAGGGCAGACCCCCCTCCCTGCCCAGCCCCTTTTTGGCCTGTGCCCCGTTTCTTAGCCGAGCGAGGGCACCCCCGCGCTCGCACATAGACGGCACCGGTATAAAAGCACAAGGAAAAAAGAAAGAAAATCTCCGCGCACACTCACGCACGCACGCACACCCAAACACCAATCGTACCTGGGGAAACCTCGATGTGCCCCCAAAACAACTCAAAATTCGGCCCCGGCCCGTCTGCTTGTCCCGTCCTCAGCGCCCGCTCGCGAGGCGGTTTGGTTGCCTGCCCGACCGGTTGGTGCCACCTTCCTTGCCTGGCTGCACGCACACACCCTCCCCGTCTCACCTGGGCACCCTTTTAAAGGGCCAGGCGCCCCTTTTTGAACACCTGGACGGAGGGGAACCCAGCGGAGGGCAGAGACGCCCCCTCCTCCTCCTCGCCTCCCCCCACCAGCTCCACCATCCACCGCTGAACTTCCAGACACGGCTTTCTCCTTTCTCCACCTCAACCTGCCACCCAAACATTAAATCAACACTCTGTACACGCTCAGGAGCCCTGCAACCGCTGCAGGGAAATAAGACATCGAGACAACGGCCCCTGTTTTCAACATTCAACAGTCCTCCTCTAACTCACGCCCCCCCCCAAACCCACCCACCCCCAATTCTGCACTTCAACAACACAGCCCTTGTGCCTTCTTTTTTTTTACTTGGCTTGGCATGGTTTTTATGTGGGCAAAGTTTCTCCTCGTCTGACGGGCAGCCACCCCGCAGCCCTCCGTCCCCAGATGCCAGAAAGTCAAGGCTGGCTGAGCAAGGAAGCCGAAGCCAAGTCCCCCTCCCCATTTAATTGTAAGCAGACCCCCTTCCCCCCGTCCGTCCCCCCCGCAGCAGAGTTCACCCCAACTTCCACGGCCTACAAAATGTCTCCGGGTCTACCCTCCCCTTTCCATGCATCATTGTCCAATTTCCAGGCGCCGATGACCACCAATCCCAGTTCCAAATCCTACAGACAATACAAATGAAATTCCCAATTCCCTCCCCTCCCAGTTCCTCCCAGTAAGACCCACGGGGGGGCTTTCCTGGGAGAAAGGGAGTTAGAAAGCAAAGAGGAAAACTTTCCGCACCCCAAAACTTCTTCCCAACAAGGTGGGCAAGACACCCCTTCCTCTCAAAAGGCACCATCGCTCGGCGCACACACACACCCCACGCCTGCTACACGCACAAGCTCCCCCCCTCCCCAAAGTCACACAACTCAGCTCCCCCCAAACGCTGCCCCCATCCCACTCTGCTACCCCCCACCCCTGCCCCAATCGGGCTCTTCGTATCCCCTTCCTCCTTTGTCCGATTTTCCCACAAAAGTACACACACACACACAAAAGGCTGTGTGTGTGTGTGTGTGTGTGTGTGTGTGTGTGTGTGTGTGTGTGTGAATCTTGGGGCCCTCTCCGCAAAGTTAGAAGTTGCAGAACCGCAAAAGTGTGGGTCGACTTTTGTCGTCGTCCCCCCCAGCTGGAGAAAGGGATTAAAATCAGCAGGCACCAAAAAAAAAAAAAAAAAAGAGATCCACCAGATCTCTCCTATAAAAGGAACCGGATCCACTTGACCACTAGCAACTTCCACCGGATTCCCCCCCCTCCCCCAGATCCCAAGGAATCCAGGGGAAGGGGGCTCCCTCCAACCTGACCTTCCGGCCACCATTCCTAGTTTGCTGGATCCCGAGAGCTGGTCTCGCCCAGCGCCCGCCCGACAAACCCAATGCCGGAAGGAAGCATGCATGGCAGCTTGCTGGCAGGGCCCCCTGTCAAACTGCCCAGGAACTCAAGACCCCTGGGGCCGGATCCTGGTTTGTTGTCACGGAAACTGGCCCGGGATAAAGGGGGGGGGAGGGGGGAAACCCACCCACCACCACCACCGCTAGGATGCCAGGTTCTCCAAAGCAGGGTGCAAGGGATCCTTCTCCGCTTGGGTGGCAAGTTCTCTGCCCACCTGGGACCACCACCCCCGATTGGCGCCAGCTCGGGATAGCAAGAGTGCCAGGTGCGAATTCTGCCCCCAATCCCTGGCTGGGCAAGGAGGAACCCTCCTTCGAAGGTACCCAGCAGGCCTGGAAGTGGGAAGCGTGGCGGGCAGCTGGTCTCCGGCTTCATCCAGGGGGGCATGAGTGCCACCGAGACAGGGCTGCAACCTACCCGCCCGCCTGGCTGGAGGAGTGTGTGTGTGGTGGTGGTGGTGGTGGTGGTGGGGAGGCCAGGCCTGTGCCAGACTTGTGGGAGGGGGGGGGGCTTCCCTCTCTACCCGTCCCTTCACTTTCCTTCCCACCCCGATAACAAAGCCACCCAGAGCAGCCAAGGAAACACACACATCCACACAGCCCCCTTCGCCCGAGACACCCCCCCCATCTGCCCCCCTCCCACTCCCCATCAAACCGGGTCGGTTCAGTCCAGCGCCCCCCCCCTCCTCCCAAAGGAAAGAGAGAGAGAGAAAAAAAACGAGAGAGAAAAAGAGGAATGAAATGAGGAAAAAAGAAAAGGGGGGAGCGAGCCAGACAGAGAGCGGAAAAAAGAGGGGTTCCCTAAAGAAAGAAAGAAAGAGATAGAGAGAAAGAAAGAAAGAGGCAACGTTACCTGCAGAAGGGGACGGGCGAAGAATTTGGGGAAGGGGGGGGTCCGCCGGAGACCCCTGGCCAGGAGGGTCTCCCCCCCTCTCTCGCTCGGCTGGGGAACCACAACAAAAAGCTGTGTAGGTTTTTTTCCACACAAAGCCCCCCCCCCTCTCTCCCCTCCAAAAAAAAGACCCCCCTCCCCAACCTCCCTCCTTTTCTTCTTCTTCTTTCTCTTCTTCTTCCTGCGAGGAAAGAAAGAAGGAGAAAAAAGAAGAGAGAAAGAAAGAAAGAAAGAAAGAAAACCCGGGAGGGCTGGAAGAAAAGAAGGCGAGGAGGAAGGAGGGAAGGAGGGAGGAAAGAAAAGAGAGAGAGAGAGAGAGAGAGAGAGAGACCCCCTCCCCTCCCAAAAAAATCAAGCGCGGTGGCTGGGCTCGGGCTGCGCGATCCTCTCGGCTTAAGTCTGGCTGGCTCGGCTGACTGCGCCCCCCCCCCTCTCTCTACTCAAACAAAGAAATGAGGGTTGTGTTCCGTGCCCAGCCCCCTCCCCTCCCTCCCCTCCCCTTCCCCAGCCCAGACATCCCTCCTCCTCCTCCTCCTCCCTTTCCGGCACAAGGCGGCCCCGCTTCCATGTTCCCAGCGCTGCGCACACATGTGCTGGCCGAGGGCAGGCGAAGGAAGGGAGGAAGGAAGGAAAGGAGGAGAGGAAAGGCAGGAGGGAGCCCCGCCGCGGCTCCGACGGACGCCCTCCTCCCCCCCCCCCCACCGCCCGGGCAAGGCAGGGAAGGAAGGAGAGAGAGAGAGAGGGGAGGAAGGGAAAAGAGGAAGGGAAGGCAGGGAAGGAAGGAGAGAGAGAGAGAGGGAAGGGAGGAAGGGAAGGCAGGGAAGGAAGGAGAGAGAGAGGGAGGGGAGGAAGGGAAAAGAGGAAGGGAAGGCAGGGAAGGAAGGAGAGAGAGAGAGAGGGAAGGGAGGAAGGGAAAAGAGGAAGGGAAGGCAGGGAAGGAAGGAGAGAGAGAGGGAAGGGAGGAAGGGAAAAGAGGAAGGGAAGGAAGGAAAGGAAGGAGAGAGAGAGGGAAGGGAGGAAGGGAAAAGAGGAAGGAAAGGCAGGGGAGGAAGGAGAGAGAGAGAGGGAAGGGAGGAAGGGAAGAAAGGAGAGAGAGGGAAGGGAGGAAGGGAAGGGAGGAAGGCAGGGGAGGAAGGAGACAGAGGGGGGAAGGGAAGGGAGGAAGGAGAGAAAGGGAAAGAGAGGAGGGAAAGGAACGGAGGAAGGAAGGAAAGGAAGAAAGAAGGCAGCCCTCCACGCTCCGACGTCCCGGGCAAGGCAGGGGAGGAAGGAGAGAGAGAGAGAGAGAGGGAAAGGAGGAAGGGAGGGGAGGAGAAGGAAGAAAAAGGGAGCGAGGGAGGAAGGAGGCAGACGGACAGATGCCCCGGGCAAGGCAGGGAAGGAAGGAGAGAGAGAGAGAGGGAAGGGAGGAAGGAGAGGAAGGGAAAGGAGGAGAGAGGGAAGGGAGGAAGGAGAGGAAGGGAAAGGAGGTGAGGAAGGGAAGGGAGGAAGGAGAGAAAGGAGAAGGAAGAAAAAGAGACAGAGAGAAGGAAGGGGAAGGGAAGAGAGAGGAGAGAAAGGGAAAGAAAGAAGAAGGAAGGAGGGAGAAGAGGGAATGAAGGAAGGGGAAGAGAGAGGGAAGGGAAGGGAGGAAGGAGAAAGGGAAAGGAGGGAGGAGAGGAAGGGAAAGGAGGAGAGAGGGAAGGGAAGGGAGGAGAAGGAAGGGAGAAAAAGGGAGAGAGGGAGAAAGGGGAAGAAGGGGGGAGAGAAAAGGAAGGGAGGAAGGAGAGAAAGAAGAAGAAAAAGGGACAGAGGGAGGAAGGGGGAAGGGGAAGGAGAGGAAGGTAAGAGAGAAGGAAAAGAGGGAAGGGAGGAAGAAGAAAAAGGGACAGAGGGATTCTGGGAGTTGAAGTCCACCAGTCTTAAAGTGACAGAGGAATTCTGGGAAACGAAGTCCACCAGTCTTAAAGGGACAGAGGAATTCTGGGAAACGAAGTCCACCAGTCTTAAAGGGACAGAGGAATTCTGGGAAACGAAGTCCACCAATCTTAAAGTGACAGAGGAATTCTGGGAAACGAAGTCCACCAGTCTTAAAGGGACAGAGGAATTCTGGGAAACGAAGTCCACCAGTCTTAAAGGGACAGAGGAATTCTGGGAAACGAAGTCCACCAGTCTTAAAGGGACAGAGAAATTCTGGGAAACGAAGTCCACCAGTCTTAAAGGGACAGAGAAATTCTGGGAAACGAAGTCCACCAATCTTAAAGTGACAGAGGAATTCTGGGAAACGAAGTCCACCAGTCTTAAAGGGACAGAGGAATTCTGGGAAACGAAGTCCACCAGTCTTAAAGGGACAGAGGAATTCTGGGAAACGAAGTCCACCAGTCTTAAAGGGACAGAGGAATTCTGGGAAACGAAGTCCACTAGTCTTAAAGGGACAGAGGAATTCTGGGAAACGAAGTCCACCAGTCTTAAAGGGACAGAGGAATTCTGGGAAATGAAGTCCACCAGTCTTAAAGGGACAGAGGAATTCTGATTTAAAAATTGGGGGGTTGGACTAGAAGACCTCCAAGGTCCCTTCCAACTCCATTGTTCACTACGTCGCAACACACGTTCCATTGCACTTTTTGCCGTGTTAGCATTTTTTAAAAAATTGACCCCGATTGACCCCGGCAGCCAAAAATGCCCACGACGGGGCAGTGCCAACGTGTTTACCAGGGTGGCACCATCGTTCCATGGTGTGGCATAATCCACATTAAAGCATATACGACATCCTTGTGACTTTGGATTGAGGGTGCCAGCCGTTGCACCACCAATTCCCACCAAGTTGCGGCTGGCAGTGCCTCTGGGACACGCCGGTTCTCCCCCAATGCCAGCCCCACCCCGCCCAATTAGGTTGGCACAGCCTCCCTCCCTCCCAGACTTACAAAAGGGGTGCCCGCCCGCCTCGCAGAGAGGAAGGTGCAAAGAAATGAGAAACCTCCCGAATAATTCCTCCACAGAGGCAGTCCTCCACATACGACAGTTTGTTTAGTGAGTGTGAAAAATGGTCATAAGTGTGAAATGGTCATAAGTGTGAAAAATGGCCCCGTTTTGCGTGTCGGTTCCAACCGACACGCAAAACGGGGCCATTTTTCACACTTATGACCATTTTTCACACTCCCGCGATCCCAGAGGGCCAACGGGTTCGTATTTACAGCGGTTGCAGTGTCCCGGAGTCTCATTTCGCAACCTTCCGACGCGGGATTCGCTTAACGACCAGGTTACTAACTTAGCAATGCCTGCGTTTTGCTTTGCGGCGACGCCGAGGAAGGCGGTCAAATGTGGCCGGCGACACTCATTGGAAAAAAAAACTCACTTAACAACAGAAATGTTTGGGCTCCCTTGCGGTCGTTAAGTCGAGGACTACCTCCACCTTCGGATGGGGGTGGGGAAGAGGGCCCTTCCCTCTAAAAATCGAGGAGGGAGCCACGCTGCCCTGAGGCCAATGGAAGCTGGGAGTTGAAGTCCACCTATCTTAAATCACCCCCACCCACTTGATGCCTGCCCCATGCATTTGGGGCCATGGTCTGCCGGCAACTCAGGGGAGGCTCCGAGTACGAATTCTCCCACCCTAATCAGGCCCATTTCTGGGAATGTCTCCCCCACTTCTGCGACTTGCCTTGGGGGGTAACGGGGGAAGCAGGACCCCCCCCCGGCGCGAGAAGCAGAATTGAATCTGCTCATGGAGGGTTGCAGGGAAGGGAGGTGTGTGTGTGGGTGCGTGCACAATGTCTACACAGTGCACTCCAGCACGCCCTCCCCACCTCTCGTTACTCCCACACCTCCTCCTCCCGGCCCCCTCCTCAAATCCAGAGCACCAATCCTGGAGCAGGGTGGGTGGGGAAGAAGGGGGCTTCCCCGTCAGCTGGCAAGCAGGAGGAGCTCACTCCCACTTCCAGGGTGGGGAACCCACTGGCGTGATTCCCCCTCCCGTCTCCACCCCACCTCTACTGGCAAGCAAGTCCCAGGGGGGGACCCACGAGCGAATATTTATAGCTGGGGCTTGAATGGAGAGCGAGAGCGAGAGAGAAAGAGAGAGAGAGAGAGAGAGAGAGAGAGAGTGCAGGGGAGGAGGGAGCCCCCCACCCCGGGTTACCCAGCAACTGGGCACGTGCAGAGGCCACGTAATCCCCCTCCCCAATGACCTTTCACCCCACCTCTGACCACACTGCATTGGGAGACAAACAGATGCGGCCAAGAGTTAGGAGGCAAAATGGAGCCCCTCCCTCTCCTCCTCTCTCTCTCCCTCCCTTCTTTCTTTCTTGCTCTTTCTCTCTCTCTCTCTCTTCTTTCTTTCTCTGTCGCGTTCTCTTTCTTTCTGTCTCCCTCCTCTTTCTCTTTCTCTCGCTCTTTCTCACCTCGCTCTCCCCCAATCTTTCTCTCCCCCTTTCTATTTTTCTCTCTCTCCTTCTCTTTATTTGTCTCCTTCCTGCACTTCCTGCACTCTTTCTTTCTTTCTTTCTTTCCTTTCTTTCTCTCTCTCTTCTGTCTTCTTTCTCTTCTCTTTCTTCCTCCTTTCATTTTTCTTTTCTTTCTTTCTTCTCTTTCTTTTTTGTTTCTTTCTCTTCTTTACTTTTTTCTTTCTTCCGCTTCTTCTTTCTTTTTCTTTTTCTTTCTCTTTTTTCTCTTTCTCTTTGTTTCTTTTGTTTTCTTTCTTTTCTTTCTTTTTTCTTTCTTTCTTACTCTTTCTCTTCTTTCTCTCTCTCTCTCTTCTCTTTTTTCTTTCTTTCTTATTTTTTTCTTTCTTTTTCTTTTCCTCCTTTCTCTTCTGTTTCTTTTTCTTTCTTTCTCTCTCCCGATTCCCATCTCTCTCTTTCTCTCTCTCTCTTCTTTCTTTTTTCTTTCTTTCTCTTTTCTTTCTTCTTTCTTTCTTTTTTCTTTTCTTTCTTTTTTCTCTCTTTTTTCTTTCTTCCGCTTCTTCTTTCTTTTTCTCTCTTCTCTTTTTCTTTCTTTTCTCTTTCTCTTTTTTCTTTCTTACTCTTTCTCTTCTCTCTCTCTCTCTCTCTCTCTTTTCTATTTCTTTTCTCTTTTCTTTCTTACTCTTTTTTCTTTCTTTCTTTCTTTCTTTTCCTCTTCTTTCTCTTCTGTCTTCCTTTTCCTTTCTTCCTCCCTTTCTCCCCCCTCCCCATCTCTCTCTTTCTCTCTCCTCTTCCTCTGTCTATTTCTTTCTCGCTCTTTCTTTTCCTCCCCCTCCTCTCTCTCTCTCTCTCTCTCCCTCCCTCCCCAAAGTCATGCCGCCGTGGGTCCTCTGTGGAGAAGGGCAGGATATAAATATGATTAAAATAAATAAAATAAATAAATAAATAAATAAACAAATAAAATGCCCCTCCCCCTAAAAAAGTAGATTCCTGACCTTGCCCTGATTAGATTCTCAGACCCACTCCCCCTCCCCATTTTATTTGGGGTGGGGGACAGGAGGTAAAAGGAAAATCTCTGGCCTGCCTTAAAACAAATCGACATTATTTATTTTTTCGCCCTTTCTCTTCGCCAATTCTCAACTTGCCACCGTTCGCTTTAGTGACCTTACGACCGTTTTTCACAGTTTTTCACAGTTACGACCGTTGCAGCATGCCCGCCATCGCATTTCAGACGCTCGGCCAGCGACCGACTCGTGTTTACGACGGGCGCAGCGTCCCGGGGGAGGGGAAGAGAGGAGATCAGGCGATTCCACCCCCTTTCGCGACCTCCCGACGCCCCAAAGCCAGCGACTCACTTAACGACCGGTGTCATCGACGCGCCCCACCGCCCCCGCTTCGCTGAACGGCCAGCGACCTCGGCCAACGCGTCAAACCCAGCAACCCACATCCGGCCTTAGACAGCAGAAACGTTCGGCCGTCATGACGGTTGTAAATTGAGGACCCCGGGGGCGGGGGGGGAAGCGGCCAAAGACACCCCCCCCCAATGTCTTCTTCCTCCGTTCCTGGTTTCTTGGGAGGGGGAGAGCCTTCCCTCCCCCCTCCCGCCCCCTCCCCTTGGAGACAAGAGTCAGAGGTCAAAGTGGATTGAAGGGGGGGGGAGATTCCCAATCCCCCCCTCGGAATTGCCCGCTGCCATCAAATCTGACCCACATACCCACATTCCTGGCTCCCAGCCGTCTCTTCCTCCTCCTCGTCTTCGTCTCTCTGACGGGATGGGGTCTGGGAGGGGTGGGGGGGGCAGATGCCAATCCGCAGCGGCCTCGCCGCCCCCGCGCTATCCCCCTTCCTTCCTTCTTTCCTTCCTTCCCTCCTTCCTTCTTTCTCCTCTTCCTCGTTCTGCCTTGCCAATTCCAGAGAGCCGCAGCAAAGTTCACATCAGGACAGGCGAGCGAGCGGCCATTATGTAAGCGGCTGGCGGAGGGGAGGGGAGGGAAGAGGGGAGGGGGGAGGAGGAGGAGGAGGAGGAGGAGGGGGTGGTAGTAGTAGAAGCGGGCCTTGGAGACCCCCCGCCCCATTGGCTCAGCCCCCCCCCCCCATTCCCCCTGGCCCATGAGCCATTTAAGCGCTTGCTTTCCAGAACCGCCCTCTCTCCCCTTTGGCAGGCTCTCCTCCTGGGTGAGGGTCTCCCCTTCCTCCCCCCCTGGAATCCCACGGCGGTAATGAGGGAGGGGGCGAGAGGGGAGAGGACGAAGCCCCCCCCCTTCCCCGTTTATTTATTCGGCCCCCCCTCGGCTCATCGACAGGGAAGTCCTCGCTTTGCAACTGCTCGCTTATGGCGACGATTCCAAGCGAATACCAGTGGGGGGACGGGTAAACTGAGGACCCTTTTCTCACACTTATGACCCCTTTCTCACACTTACGACCCCTTCTCACACTTACAACCCCTTTCTCACGCTTACCACCCCTTTCTCATACTTGCGACCACTTACTACCCCGTTCTCCAACTCCTTTCTCACACTTACAACCCCTTTCTCACACTTATGACCTTTTTCTCACACGTACAACCCCTTTCTCACACTTACAACCGATTTCTCACACTTACAACCCCTTTCTCACACTTACAACCAATTTCTCACACTTACAACCCCTTTCTCACACTTGCAACCACTTACTACCACTTTCTCAAACTCCTTTCTCACACTTACAACCCCTTTCTCACACGACCTTTTTCTCACACGTACGACCCCTTTCTCACACTTACAACCGATTTCTCACACTTACAACCCCTTTCTCACACTTACAACCACTTTCTCACGCACAATCGATTTCTCACACTTACGACCCCTTTCTCACAACCGATTTCTCACACACAACCCCTTTCTCACACTTACAACCCCTTTCTCACAACCAATTTCTCACACTTACAACCCCTTTCTCACACTTACAACCACTTTCTCACACACAATCGATTTCTCACACTTACGACCCCTTTCTCACACTTAAAACTGATTTCTCACATTTACAACCCCTTTCTCACAACCGATTTCTCACACTTACAACCCCTTTCTCACACTTACAACCCCTTTCTCACAACCAATTTCTCACTTACAACCCCTTTCTCACACTTACAACCCCTTTCTCACACGACCTTTTTCTCACACGTACGACCCCTTTCTCACACTTACAACCAATTTCTCACACTTACAACCCCTTTCTCACACTTACAACCACTTTCTCACACGGCCTTTTTCTCACACGTACGACCCCTTTCTCACACTTACAACCAATTTCTCACACTTACAACCCCTTTCTCACACTTACAACCACTTTCTCACACACAATCGATTTCTCACACTTACGACCCCTTTCTCACAACCGATTTCTCACACTTACAACCCCTTTCTCACACTTACCTCTTTCTCACAACCAATTTCTCACACTTACAACCCCTTTCTCACACTTACAACCACTTTCTCACACACAATCGATTTCTCACACTTACGACCCCTTTCTCACACTTACAACTGATTTCTCACATTTACAACCCCTTTCTCACAACCGATTTCTCACACTTACAACCCCTTTCTCACACTTACAACCCCTTTCTCACACTTACAACCCCTTTCTCATACAACCCCTTTCTCACACTTACAACCCCTTTCTCACACTTACAACCCCTTTCTCACACTTACGACTGATTTCTCACACTTACCCCTTTCTCACACTTACAACCCCTTTCTCACACTTACAACCCCTTTCTCACACTTATGATTGCCTCAGCAATCTCGCAATCACAGGATCAAAATTCAGGCATGCGGCAACTGGCTCGTTTTTATGACGGTCACGGTGTCCCGGCGGGAAGGGGGTCCCGCGATCCGCTTTTGCAACCTTCCAACAAACCAAGTCCGTGGAGAAGCCAGATTCGCTTAACAACCAGGTGACTGACTTCGCAACTGCAGTGATTCACTTAATAACCGTGGGCAGAAAAGCCATAAAACAGGGCAAAACGGACTTAACAAGCGTTGAGCGACGTACATTTGGGCTCAATCGGGGTCATAACTCAGGATGATCAATGTCTCGCTTAGTGATGTAAATTTTGGGTTAAAACAGCAAAACAGGCCCATTTGGGAAAGTGGATTTCGACTTACGACCGTGAGATGTGCTGAACGGCCAGTTGAAAAAAACAACAGGCCCATTTACCTGGTGCCTCGACTTACGACTGTGACGACGTACAGCCGGAATTCCCGTCCCAATTGTGGTCGTAAGTCTAGGACTACTCGGTAAACCAATATTTTAAAGTGAGCAAACGGGCTTTCCGCCTAAACCTAAACCCCTCCCCCTCCCCAGAAGTGGCTGATGGGAATTGGAGTCCTACTTCCCACCCCCAAGAAACAGAGGGAAGAAGGGGATTCTGGGAAACGAGGCCCAGCTCCGACGTAAAATGAGGACGCTTGACTGAGGAGGGAGAGGAAGAGGTGTACAGCTGCACTCACCGTGTCTCGCTGAGCGACGAGGAGTGAGTCCGTGGCCTGGGAGGCGAGTGGGGCGCCCTGAAAGGAGAAAGGGGGGCCCGGTTACTCATACAGAGACCCTCTTGGCTTCCTCAGTCTCCGACTTGAAGATGGGTGGACTTCAACTCCCAGCATTCCCCAGCCAGCAAAGCTGACTAGAGAATGCTGGGAGTTGAAGTCCACCCATCTTAAAACACACAGGATAGGGAATTCTGGGAGTTGAAGTCCACCCATCCTAAATCACGCCGACTGGGGAATTCTGGGAATTGAAGTCCACCCATCTTAAAGCATGTTGACAGGAGAATTCTGGGAGTTGAAGTCCACCCATCTTAAAACACACAGGATGGGGGATTCTGGGAGTTGAAGTCCACCCATCTTAAATCGCCCTGGCTGGGGAATTCTGGGAATTGAAGTCCACCCATCTTAAAACACACAGGATAGGGAATTCTGGGAGTTGAAGTCCACCCATCCTAAATCACGCCGACTGGGGAATTCTGGGAATTGAAGTCCACCCATCTTAAAACACACAAGATGGGGGATTCTGGGAGTTGAAGTCCACCCATCTTAAAACACACAGGATGGGGGATTCTGGGAGTTGAAGTCCACCCATCTTAAATCGCCCTGGCTGGGGAATTCTGGGAGTTGAAGTCCACCCATCCTAAATCACGCTGACTGGGGGATTCTGGGAGTTGAAGTCCACCTATCTTAAATCACCCCCACCCATTTGATGCCCGCCCCATGCATTTGGGCCCGGGGGAGGGAGGGGGATGAGAGGAGGGGACATCGGGCACCCTCTAGCAGCCCTAAACACCAGCGGGCCGGGGAGGATAGGCCTTGTAGTCCAGACCCCCCTGTCCGTCTGGAGTATCCTGAAGGCCTGGAGAGGTCAGGTTAGACCGTGACCCCACAGGTAGAGCAGGCAAAGCTCTCGCCAGGGGCGCAGCCTGCCCCTCCCTCACCTTTCCCCCCCCTAGCGTCCCCCTTAGTAGCCCGCTGGGGAAGATGGGTACTATAGTCCAGATCGCCAGGCAGCCTGGGATAGCTTGGGAAAGGGTGGGCCAAGTTAGGCCGTGACCTCCCAGGTAGGGTGGACTAAAGCTCTGCGGGGCAGGACAGCCTGCCTCTCATTAACCCCCATCCCCAGCTGCGGCCGCTGGGGAGGATGGGCCCTGTTATCCAGTCCCCAAAGCAACCTGGGATATATTTTAGAAAAGGGGGCCAGGTTAGGCTAAGACACCCCCCCCCCATACTGGTAGATCTCTCTGAGGGAAGGGGGGGGCTCTTATTAACTCCCACTGCCAGGTAGGCAGCCGGGGAGGATGGGCCCTGTAGTCCAGACCGCCAGGCGGCCTGGAATAGCTTGAAAATAAGGGGGGGGGCAGGTTAGGCCGTGACCTCACAGGTAGGGCAGCCCACGCTCGGCGGGCCGCACACCGCCTGCCTCTCATTAACCCCCATCCCCAGCTGCGGCCGCTGGGGAGGATGGGCCCTGTAATCCAGTCCCCAAAGGGATATATTTTAGAAAAGGGGGCCAGGTTAAGCCAAGACACCCCCCTCCCCACACCGGTAGATCTCTCTGAGGGAAGGGGGGGCTCTTATTCACTCCCACTCTCATTACCCCCCCTGATCCCCAGCTGAGGCAGCCGGGGACGATGGGCCCTGTAGTGCAGACCCTCAAGGGAGGCTTTTAAAAGAGTGGCCCGGGGGGGAGGGCAGGTTAAGCCGTGCCCCCCCACCCCCCAGCTACAGCCCCCTTCCAACTAACCCCAGCTCGGCGGCTGGGGAGGATGGGCCCTGTAATCCAGTCCCTAAAGGGATATATTTTAGAAAAGGGGGGCAGGTTAGGCCAAGACCCCCCCCCCCACTGGTAGGGGTGAAGGGCGGGGGCTCTTATTCACTCCCACTCTCATTACCCCCCCCCCCGGTCCCCAGCTGAGGCAGCCGGGGACGATGGGCCCTGTAGTGCAGACCCTCAGGAATATGTTGGAGGCTTGCAAAAGAGGGGGGAGGGCAGGTTAAGCCGTGCCCCCCACCCACCCAACCCCCAGCTACAGCCCCCCTTCCAACTAACCCCAGCTCGGCGGCCGGGGAGGATGGGCCCTGTAATCCTCTCCCCGCCGAAACAATGATCTAGATTCTAGAGCAAAGAGGGGATGGGAGAGGGACCGGGTGGGGGGGGGCAGGTTAGGCCGCCCCCGCACAGGTAGAGCTGCCCCCGCCTCCCTCCCACCCACCCCCCCAACCCGCCCTCGCATGTGCAGGCGTGTTCCATGTGTGCGGGAGCGTGTCCGGGCGTGCCCCTGTGGATGTGCGTGCCTGCACGTGCCGGGGGCCTTAGCAGCTGTTGACAAGCCACCCCCTCTCCTTCCCCCCACCCGCCCTCCCCATTTCCCACTCTCGTCGCATCGCCCCAGCAACAGAGCCGTCGCCGCCACGCCATTGGCTGCCCGGGCGGTGATGTCATCCCGTCTGGAAAAGCTCATAGGGCGGCCGGGAAGCCGGGGCGGGAGGGGGGGGTTGAGGGCAAAGCAGGGCCTGCCTGCTGTTGCCATGGCAACAAGGCAAGCACAGCAGCAGCAGCTGAGCGGGCCTCCTCCTCCTCCTCCTCCCCCCTCCCTCGTGAATGTGCAAATACACACACACACACACACACACACACCCTTCCCGGGTGTGCAAAAGTGTGTCAGGAGGAAGCCCCAAGCGTCCCTTTCCTCTCCGGAACCAGGCCCAAGGCGCTGGGCCGGAAAGGAAACGGCCCTCTGCGCGAGCTCAGAGGCCGTGCTGGCTCGCCGAGCGGGAAGAAGAAACACAATTGGGAAACGGGGAAACAATTGTGACGGGCAAATGTTGTGTGTTTGTGTGTTTGCGCACCGTCGCTCAGACCAGGCCGCCATTGGCAACCATTTGAGGAAAGCCGCCGGTTTTCCGCTTCACCCCACCGGATGGCCACGCCCTGTTTTGCCCCCCCAAACTCCCGCTTGCCTCCCCCCCCTTTCGAGTTGCCCAAGCCTGCCCACGCAGGAGCCCGGCTTCGCCTGGCACGCCACTCCGGCCGGCGGAACTCCCTGCCACTGAAGGGCCACGCCCCAGCTGGAAATACAGGTTGCCGCCCACTCGTCAGGCCCCTTTCCTCCCCCCCCCCACACCTCCACCCCTGCCCCCCCCCCCGGCACACCGGGAGGGAGTGCCCGGACTCGTTGGCGCAGGACGGGGGTGCCAGGGCCCTGGAGTGGCCAGGTGCGAGCGGGGTGTAGGTGGCCGAGCGGGTTGGCGTGGGCCGTTGCGGCTGCCCCTCCCGATGGGAAGGAGACCACAAAGAACCCAAACTTGGCAGAGAGGACTATGACGTGGTGGATTGGGCAAGGCGGGCAGATGGAGCGCCAAGGAGGGAGGGAGGAGGGGGCACACCTGTCTCCAGGTGAGAGCAAAGGTACCCGCAGGTTAATCATTCACCCACCGCCACGGAGGCCCCCCCAGCAACCTCCAAGCATGCCCGGTTGGAGTGCGGTGTACACAAAACACACCACGCACCGAAAGGCCGTAAGCCAAAGTTACGAGGTCTATCCTCCCCCAACCGGGAGCCCTCCAGGCACGCCAGACTCCGACGCCTATTGTCCCAGCCGGCCTGGAGAGCGAGCAACGAGGCAGCGATTGCCAGGTGCCTGCGGCGTCGAAATTTTTCTAGGCGTCGACGTTCAATATGGTGGTTGTGTTTTTCCCCCCCCGGCCAAGCAAATAAGGCACGGAGGCGCGTGCGCCGAATCGCGGGCAACGGTTTTCCATTTGACCTCGCCGATGCGGGGAGCGGACGGGAGGCAGGGGTTGGATTCGAACTCGTGGACAGATCGCGACGCCCAGGTTTCGTTCCCGAGCAGGTGAAAAGGCGGGCAGCGGCCAAGCATGGCTAAGCAAGCGGCGAATGGCGGTCCGCCTGATTTTACGACCGGGGTTGGGAAGCGAATTGCTGCCGTTGTTAAGTGAATCACACAGTAATTAAACGAAGGCGGCGTCTCCTCTTGATTTTGCTTGTCGGAATTTTGATCATGGGGGGAGAGAGTATACTGCCGTGGTCGTAAGGGCGAGGATTGGTTGTAAGTCACATTTTTCGTTGCCGTTGTACAGGGAGTCCTCAGCTTACGACCGGAATTGGGAGCAGAATTGCCGTTGCTAAGCAAGGGGACAGTTAAGTGAGTCGCCCCCGATTGTCTGACGGTTTTGGCACGGACGTTAAGGGATTCACGCCGTTGTTAAAGGAATCGTGCGATTGTTAAGCGGTCCTGAAAAACGGTAGTCCTCAACTTACCGCAGTTCGTTTAGTGACCGTCCAAGGTTACAACGGCACCGGAAAAAGTGACTTACTGTGGTTTTCTCACTCACCATCGTTGCATAAGTCAAGAGGGAAGCCAGATTCACTTAACCAGGTCATTAATTCCGCAACGATTCGCTTAGCAAACGGTGGCAAGAACCGTCGCCAAAGGGGGCAAAACTCACTTAGCAACCTACACTTTGGGTCCCGGCGGGGTCGTAAGTTGAGGGCTACCTGTACAAGCGCCGGAATTTTGATCCATTTTGGATCCACTCCTTCCTAAATCGCCTTTTTCAATGTCGAACGGTCGCTAAACGAATCGTTTCACGCCTTGTGGCACGCCAGATTAACCCACAGCACCGATGATGCGCCAGGAAGCCAGCCTCCACCACCCAGGAAGATCAGAGAGCGAGGGGCCCTACTCTCTGCTTAGACCCCTAACGTTGCACCCCCGGAAAGGGGTAACACCCTCCCTCTTTTCGAGGTGTGTGTGTGTGTGTGTGTGTGTGCGCGCGCGCATATGTGTGTGTACAACTTCCTGTTTTGCACACCTGCAAAGCAAGTAAACGGAGTGCAGAAAGTCGGGTGGACTTCAGCTCCCCGAATTCCTGGACGCTAAATGCACTCCTTTTGAGATGGATGCCCATTGTGGACTGCCTACTCTCTTCTGATCCCTTCCTCTGCAATCTGTCCACTCTAGGAAGATAAAAAGGACAGGGATGGCTGGCTGAGGAATTCTGGGAGTTGAAGTCCACCCATCTAAAAGGGGGAGTGAGGTTGAGAAACGCTGCTGGTGGGGACACCGAGAAACCCCCCCTCCCGTCCTCCCTCAATTGCCTACTCTCTTCTGATCCCTTCCTCTGCAATCTGTCCACTCTAGGAAGATAAAAAGGACAGGGATGGCTGGCTGGGGAATTCTGGAAGTTGAAGTCCAGCCGTCTTAAAGGGGACTGAGGTCGAGAAACACTGCCGGTGGGGACACCGAGACTGCCGTCCTCCCTCAATTGCCTACTCTCTTCTGATCCCTTCCTCTGCAATCTGTCCACTCTAGGAAGATAAAAAGGACAGGGATGGCTGGCTGGGGAATTCTGGGAGTTGAAGTCCACCCGTCTTAAAGGGGACTGAGGTCGAGAAACACTGCCGGTGGGGACACCGAGACTGCCGTCCTCCCTCAATTGCCTACTCTCTTCTGATCCCTTCCTCTGCAATCTGTCCACTCTAGGAAGATAAAAAGGACAGGGATGGCTGGCTGGGGAATTCTGGGAGTTGAAGTCCACCCGTCTTAAAGGGGACTGAGGTCGAGAAACACTGCCGGTGGGGACACCGAGACTGCTGTCCTCCCTCAATTGCCTACTCTCTTCTGATCCCTTCCTCTGCAATCTGTCCACTCTAGGAAGATAAAAAGGACAGGGATGGCTGGCTGGGGAATTCTGGGAGTTGAAGTCCACCCGTCTTAAAGGGGACTGAGGTCGAGAAATGCTGCTGGTGGGGACACCGAGATCCCCCCGTCCTCACTCAACTACCTACTCTCTTCTAATCCCTTCCTCGGCAATCTCTCCGCTCTAGGAAGTAAAGAGAATAAACAGCACAGGGATGGCTGGCTGGCTGGCTGGGGAATTCTGGGAGTTGAAGTCCACCCGTCTTCAAGGGGGTTGCGATCGAGACACACTGCAGGTGGGGACACCGAAACTCCCCCTCCGTCCTCACTCCCAGGGGATCCAGGCAGACACCCCCCCCCCCGGCCGCGACCCCCAAAATGACCACAAAAGAGTTTCAGGTAAAAATGTCTTCCAAATCCTACTTGCAAACATCCCGAATTGACCTGACGTGATTTAATTCAAGACTCAAACGGCAGGTAAAACCGCACACCTGCTCTCTGCCAGTTGACACACACACACACACACACACACACACACACACATGGCGGAGCAGAGTCCATGAATCTAGTTTAACACATCTGTCACCTGAGCTACGAGTTGCCTAGTTCCTGGTTTCTAAAACGAACAGAGACTGGATTGGTTGCTCATTTATGAACCCTGACGAGAAACTGAGGCAAGGCTTTTCCTTGAGTCAAGAGGACGAGCCTCCCCGGCCGAAATCCACTTCCTAAAGTCTCCGCTCCCGTGACCGTAGTCCTCAAACCTACGACCACAACTGACCTCCCCCTCCAAAGCGAGGCAGATGTGAAGGGAGGTCCGCCCCATTTTACAACGTTGCCGGCCGCGAATCCCTGCCGTCGTGAGGTTTTAGCGCAACGTACGGCCTCAAATAACCCATGTTCCTACCGCTCAGCAAGACCATCGTGAAACGAGCCTCGCCCCGTTTTACGACCGCTGTCGTACGGCGAATTGGCGGCCTTGTCAATGACGCGGCGGTTAAGCGCAATCGGCTTCGCCCGTCGACTTTGTTTGTGAGGAGGTCCATCGCGTGACCCCAGAATACGGCGTCTTAAACGCACGTCTGTAAGCCCCCCAAATTTGGATCGCGTGACCACGAGGATGCTTTTGAACCGTCACTAAACGAAGGCTTGTCAATCGAGGACTACCGGCGTTGAATGTTAGCTCCCTTCTCCGAAGGGGATGGTTTTCTGACCCACCTGCCACAGGGTTCCCAGACAATGGGCTACGGAGTCATGAGGCTCTTCTCCCATCGTACGATCCCACCTGCTCACCTGAGACAGGTGTGACATATGGCGGGTCAGGTAACAACAAAGAGCTAAGAAGGTTTCCCTTTCAACCCCGCAGGATTCTGTTAGTTTGTTTTTAAAAAAATATATGTTTCACTTAAGATCTGCTCGTTTTAATCTAGGTATTCCTCGTCTTGCAGCAGCTCATTTAGTGACCGCGCCAACTTGCAACGGCACTGAAAAAAACCGAACTCATGACCCTTTCCCACGCTTACGATCATTCGCTCTCAACTCACACTTACGACACACTGACCCCACGGTCACGCGATCGAAATTCAGATGCTCAGCGACGGACACACATTTACGACGGTCGCAGCGGGGTCATAAACAGGATCACGCGATCCCCTTTGGCGACCTTCCGAGAAGCAAAGGCGAGGAGGAAGCTGGAATCACTTAAAGACCGTGTCCCTAACGCAGCGTGGGTTTCACATTTGGTTGCCGGCGGTTCGCCGCGTGCCCGCTTGCTTTGCGCCTCGCGGTCGCCCCTCCGTGCATGCGTCCCGCCCTAAAAAATGTGCCTAAAGAGGACGGCGTAGAACCAGAGCAGGTGAGTGATTTCCACGACCATTTCGGATGAACCAACCCAAACTGGTTGAATCCCACCTTTGCTAACATAACACCTGCAGTGATTCGCTTAACAGCCAGGGCGAAAAAGTCTTGTAAAACGAGGGAAAACTCACCCCATGCCTGTCTCGCTGAGCGACAAGACACTTCAGGCTCGGTCATGGACGTAAAGTCGAGGACTACTTATATTTAAACTTGTACCGCGTCGGTAAGCTGCCCAGCGTCGCCGTACGGGTCAGACGAACGGCATATAAATGTAATTTATAAAGGAAGAAAATAAAACAATAAGACATCGGGGTGGGGCGTGTAGAAGAGATGTCTTTGGGTAGCGTCCCCCCCCCCAAATTAAAAATCATTGAGGAGTGAAAACCCCAAAGACAGTGCTGCCTAGCGGCTAGATCCGGGCCGGGGATGATGGTGGCAGCGATTGCACAGACCCAGCCGTGCGGAGTGAATTCGGGGCCTTCTCAAGTTTCCAACTGACTCAGAACCAGGCGCCGCGGGAATTGAACCAGGCGCCGCGGGAATTGAAGCACCCTTTCCAGAATTAAATTAAGCACCCCCCCTCAAATATTTTAAAACGGCGGGGGGGGGGAGTTAGATAGGGCGGGGAGCGATGCTTTGCCAAACTCGCTCTGGTCCACCTCCTGGCATCTGTCTCGGCAGAAACCGAAGGCCCCCGGGGGGGTTGAAACCCGCCACCGCATTACCAAGCTGCTAGTCCCTAAGAGAGGCGAGATGAGAACCTGGCGTTTGGTAAACATGTTCTTCACACCTGTTCATTAAATCCGAGGCCGTGCGGGTCCTCGCGGACAACAGATGTACCTTAAACCCGGGGAAAAGTGTTAGGGAGCCCAAGCTAAATTGGCTGAAAACGGTAATTAAGACGGGAATTACAGCCTCGGTTATGGCGTAACAAGAGACGCAAAATTGAGGAGTTTGGGTCCCATTGCATCAAAGGCAGCATAGGAAGGGGAGGGGATAGTGGCGTGGGTGCGAAACTCTGTGTGTGTGTGTGTGTGTGTGTGTGTGTGTGTGTGTTTGTGTGTGTGCAACCAAGCCCAAAAATACATATATATTTTTTAAAGGCTTTTCCGAACCATTTGCCAAAATTTTGGCTTTCTTTTCAAAGCGCTCAACGGTTTTACACACTTAAGAACGTTTACTAGCTAACGTTGTGCGAGCAAATTGTGTCGGATTAAATGTGTAAAATAGGGTTGAGGAATGTTTTGCTCAATGGCAGCAAATCTTTTATTTTATTTTATTTTTCAAGAAAACAACCCACCAGGATTGCAGGATACTGAAATGGGAATTGGTTTGCGCTCTGTATGTGCTCCAGGGACATTAATCCTGGGCTGAGAGACAGCCGGCTGGCTTTGCACCCAGGGTGGGAGGACTAGAACTCACGGTCGCCTGGTTTCTAGCTTTGACCATTAGACAGTACTGTCTTATTTTGTTTTTAGTTTAAGAATACATTTTTTCAACCAATTTTTTCTTAACTAAGGCCAGTTTCTGTGGCTTTCCTAATCTTTGGCTGCCCTCTGGTGGCCACCCATTGCATGACAACGGCCATTGGCAATAGCTGCGGGATTACAACTCCCATCCCTCTCTCCCCATGGCTCCGTGGGCTGGGGACGATGGGACTTTCCTCCCTGCATCGGGGGAAAACCACGTTGCGAACATTGTCGAGCATTCGCTGTTGGGCTTGACCGGCCGCGCCAGTTCTCTTCATCGCGCGACGTGGTTGCTCTTTATGGCACTCTGTACATGCTCAGAGAGCCAAACCAAACCCAAGCCTATTTGGGAGAGTCAAGTGCCATTTGGAGACAATCTTCTCACGATAAACCACCATTCTAGGTTTGTTTGCTGTAAGCCAGGTTACAGCAAACAAACCTAGAATGATAGTTTATTTTGCAGCAATTGGCTTCAAACCTGGGATTTGGGGGGGAGGAGAGGGAAGAGAATCATGGTTTGGTTTGGTTTATCAGGGGTTGGGAGGGAAAGCAGTATCGCGAAGGGGGCGGGCGGGCGGGCAGGGAGGGGGAGTTTTTCCAACTTTTTCGAAGTTGAAGCCGGGGCGGACTTCAATTCCCAGAATTCCCCCAAACCGACGAAGGGAATTCTGGGAGTTGAAGTCCAGCCAGCTTCAATTCGGAAAAGTTTGGTGCGGGAAGAATTGTTTATATATATATATATGGCCTCAAGGGGGAGCTCTTGCCCTCACAAAGCCGGAGGGTTGGGAGTTCGATCCTAGGCAGATGTAGGGGGGAAAAAAATCTCCTGCTTGGGCTGGACTAGATGACCTGCAAGGTCCCTTCCAACTCAGTTCATCTGTTAAGGATAGCCCTGGCTCCCATTTGGACTTATGGGGGGGGGGGTGTTTCCCTACTCAGAGGACCCTTCCCCCAGTAAACTCTACAGCCAAAGGGGGGGAGTCTCCCCACTTGGAGGCTGCCCCCCCCTAAATAAACCCACCAGATCTTCTTTGACTTCTGTCCCCCCCACCTCTGCCTGCTTCACCCCCCTCTTGAAGGCAGCTGTGGCACAGGGCAAGCCGCCCCCCCCCATCCCGATTGGGCCAAACAGCTGCAGGGGCTCGGCCCAATCCGTCCAATAGGAAGGCCAGCTGCCAGGAAGCGCCCCCCCCTTCTAAATTTACATTTCAAAGCATAGTGAGGTGGGGGGGGGATAATCCTATTTTTTCTAATTGGGGGGGGGCGTTTGAGGCCCATCCAAGAGAGAATGGGCAGCTCTGAAGCCAAGCTGGTTTGTTTGAGTCCCTCCCCAGGCATAAACCAAGATAGGGAGAGAGAGAGAGAGAGATGATGGCTTAAGCGCGAGGGTTTTGCGGGTGCTGGGTTCGAGTTCCCGAGATGTGGGGGAGTGGGTTGAGGGGAGGACAACCTGGCCGGGCGGTTGGCAGAGGCGCGGGAGCCAGCCGATCGCCGGCTTGCAAGCAGGCAGCGGGGTCGGGCTAGATGACCTCCCGGGAACCCCCTTTCCGCCGCTGCTGAACTTTGGTGAAGGGAAAGCAAAACGGAACGACTCCCCCCCCCCCCGGGGAAGGGGGAAGAGGAGGAGGGGGGGGAATGACAGAGGGGAGAGAGGGAGGGGGGGGAGAAACCCACCCACCCATTTCGCGATCGATGAAGGAGAAGGAGGAGGAGGAGGAAGAGGAGGAGGAAGGCAGGCAAGGAGCCAGCTGGGGAAGAGGTGGGGGGTTTTTTTGGGGGGGGGGAGGAGAACCCCAGCCCCTGGCACGCGCAGCTCCCCACCCCCCTCCAACCCCCCCCTGGCAAATGGGGAGGGGGCTCCCTCAGCCTCCCCCTCCCATCAGGAAGATCAAAGCCAACTCAAAGACACCCCCCCCAAAAAGGGGGGAGGGGAGGGAGATGCAGCAGCCGGAGGGGGAGGGGGGGCTTCGCAAAAGGAGGAGGGGGCCCGCGAGACCCCCGCCCCATTCTGCCTGCTTCCCCGCCTCCTCTCTCCCCCCCCACCCCCGACCGGAGGGAAGACAGGGGGAAGCCCCCCCCCACCCATTGGAGAGCCCCCTCCCCACTTTTGGCAAGGAGACTCGGCGCCCCCTCCCCACCTGCAGACCCCCTTCTAAGGGGAGGGAGGGGGGCGTCCCGGGAGCGAAGTCCGGCCGAAGTTGCGCACTTCGGGGCTTACCTGGCACCGCGGTGGCAGCGGGAACGTCTCCCCCCCCCCCCCTGCGCCCAGCTCCTGCCGGGACCCCCGCCCGGGCATTCCTGGCTTGCGGGGAGGGAGAGGGGTGGGCTGCCTTCCCTTGCCCCCCCCTCCCCACTCCCCCCAGTCGCGCGTGGCTGGACGAGTACCGCCCGTTGCGCAGTTGCATTTCCCGGCTGGCGATGCCCCCCCCCCCCCCAAGCTGGTGTCACTCGGGCTGCCAGGGCCCCTCCCTCGCCACGCCCCCCTCCCCCATGGCCACGCCCCCCTCCCCCAGAGGAAGGGGGCACCCCGAGGCACATAGCCCAGCCCGGCTTGGCCAGGTAAGGAAGGGGGGGGGGCTTTCTTTGCTGGTGCCCAGCTGGCACTGCCCTTCGTTGTATGCCAACTGCGCCCCCCCTCCCCACTGGCTTCCTTAACCCCCTAGCTGGCCTGGGCACGAGCTGGCACCACCACCACCCCCCTCGCTCCCCCTGCCTCCTGGTTCCGGTCTGCCCAGGGGAAGGGGCACCCTGAGGTACATAGACCACCCCAGCTTGGCAAGGAAAGGAGGGTGCCCCTTTCTGTGCCCCCCTCAACTGGGCTCCCTTAAACCCCTAGCTGGCCTGGGCATGAGCTGGCACCAGCACCACTCCTGCTCCCTCTGCCTCCTGGTTCCTGTCTGCCCAGGGGAAGGGGCACCCTGAGGTACATAGACCACCCCAGCTTGGCAAGGAAAGGAGGGTGCCCCTTTCTCTGCCCCCCTCAACTGGGCTCCCTTAAACCCCTAGCTGGCCTGGACATGAGCTGGCACCAGCACCACTCCTGCTCCCTCTGCCTCCTGGTTCCTGTCTGCCCAGGGGGGCACCTTGAGGTACATAGACCAACCCTGCTAGGCAAGGAAAGGAGAGTGCCCGCTTTTTCTCCTTGTGCCCTCCTTCCATCCCAGGCCCCCAACTGTCCCCCCCCCTCCCACCGGCTTCCTTAGCCCCCTAACTGGCCGGAGCCCCTCCCTGCTCACTTCAACCCCCCCCCCCCCGCGCATACCTGCCCAGGGAAAGGGGCACCCCGAGGCACGTAGACCAACCCCAGCTTCTCAAGGAAGGTGCCCCTTTCTCTCCTTGTGCCCACCTGGCAGTCATCCTCCTTCCTTTCCAGGGTTCCTGTAAGAGCCAGACCCCCAACTTCACCACCACCCCATTAATAG
Source organism: Rhabdophis nuchalis (assembly GCA_039707465.1). Classification (NCBI taxonomy): domain Eukaryota; kingdom Metazoa; phylum Chordata; class Lepidosauria; order Squamata; family Natricidae; genus Rhabdophis; species Rhabdophis nuchalis. The sequence continues at coordinate 181,857,268 of CM077647.1, forward strand.
CCTGGGCAATAGCTGCCCCCCCCACCCCGGCCACTGGCCCGTGCCTGCCATGGGGAAGGGGCACCCAGAGGCACGTAGACCCCTTTTTCTCATTGTGCCCTCCTTCTATCCCAGGCCCCCAACTGTCCCCTTCCTTTGCCCCATAACCGGCCTGGGCACTGGCTGGCTGCCCTGCCCCCCCCACTAACCCTCCCCCCCACTCAACCCCCCCCCGTCCCTGCCTGCCCAGGGGAAGGGGCACCCCGAGGCAGGTAGAGCACCCCGCCTTGGCAAGGAAAGGAAGATGCCCCTTTCTCACTTGTGCCCAGTGGGCAGCCTCTCCGTCTCCCTCCCTCCCTCCCTCTCTGAGGCCTCCAGGGGGGGGGCTGTCACCCCAAGGGTTGGCGGAGCTGCTCAACCCCCCTCCCCTAAGCTATAAACCTGTGGGACGTGGGGCTGGAATGGAGGCTCCCCAACTTTGCCGGGGAGCCCCTTGGGAGGCCGGCGGGCGGCGTAGGGGTGGTGGCGTAGGGGAGGACCACAGGTGGAAACAGTCAGCAAATAGCTTTATTGAAAATTTCCTAGAAGGGGAGGGGGGGTTTAGAAGTGGTGGACAGGGGAAGGGGAGGTCAGTGCGCCCCCCACCCCAGCTTCATGCATCCAGGCTCATCAGTAGGGCAGTGCCACGCTTGATCCAGTGGTCGGGGGGCGCCGCTCCGGAGCGCAGGTCCACGCCAATGACGAAAGAAGGCCGGCCGGCCGAGCCCGCCCGGTTGGGGTAGTAGTAGCAAGGGCAGGAGTAGATGCCTGGAGGGAGGGGGGGAGGGAGGAGAGGAGAGGAGAGAGAGGAGAGCCAGGGTCACGCCACAGACTCCCGGCTGCCCGCCGGTGCCCCCCCCTCCCCACCGGTGCTCACCTTTGCCACTCTTCTTTTTGTTCTCCACGGGCTTGAAGTGGATGGTCGGGATGGGGCAGACGAGCTGCATGGGCTCGGCCTCCACCAGGCAGGAGTTCTTCTTGTCCCAGCCGGCCCCCTCCAGAAATAGACCCCGGATCCATACCCCCTCCTGCATGGGGGGGGGGAGGAGGGGGAGGGCAAGAGGGCAAGAGGGTGAAACGGCCTTCTTCCAATACGGATAGGCGGGAGGGCAAGAGAAGGGGGCATCTGTCCTGGGAGCGGAGGGGAGCGGGGGGCTTAACTCGGGGAGGGGGTAGTCCCCTTGGGGGGAAGGGGGCTCCTACCTAGTTAGGAGGGGAGAAGGAGGAAGGGGCTTCTACCTAGGTAGGAGGGGAGAGGGGGCTTAACTTGGGGGAAGGCGGAGGAGGGGGCTTCTACCTAGGTAGGAGGGGAGGAGGAGGGGGCTCCTACCTAGTTAGGAGGGGAGAAGGAGGAAGGGGCTTCTACCTAGGTAGGAAGGGAGAGGGGGCTTAATGAGTGACGGAAGGGGAAGGGGTGCTCCCCTTGGGGTGAAGGGGGCACTTTCACGGGGGGAGGGGCGGAAAGCGGGTGTTTCGGAGGTGAGGGGACACTTATTCCCGGGGGGAGGGGCGGAAAGCGGGTGTTTCGGAGGTGAGGGGGCTTACCTCGGGAGGGGAGAGCATTTACCTGGGTAGGAGAGGGAGGGGCACTTACTGGGGGAAGGGAAGGGGGCTTGCTTTGGGAGGACGGGAGAGGAGGGAGCATTTATGGGGGGGGGCTTACTTTGAGGGAACAGAAGGGGAGGGATTGCTTACCCTGGAGGAGGGGAGGGGTGCATACCAAAGTTGGGTTTTGGCAGGCCACAATAAAACATTCTTCGGCGCAGAAGCCAAAAGCAAAATTTCCATCGACCTAGGCTGCCAGACGACCACCCGTTCGGCCAAACCGATGCAAACCGGTTGGAACCCACCACTGGTGCACACCATAGATGGAGGGAAGGGTTAAGGACCAGGAAAGGGGTGCTTACCTCGGGGGAGAGAGGAGGGGGTGCTTGCCTTGGGCAGAGGGGAGGGGGGCTTGTTTGGGGGAGGGGGGCTTAATTTGACGGGAGGAGGGGGGGAGCGCTCACCTTGGGGGGGTACACCAGATTATTGTCGTCCACCGTGGAGACGATGAACTCCCAGCTCAGGGTGTCCACAGAGATCTACACCCCCCCCCAAAAGAAAATGGGTGTCAGGCCCGCTGAGGATGGGTATCGGGCCCCCGCCCCATCCCGTTCATCCAATCCGCTGCCCTCCCCACTGCGCGCCCGCCGTACGTTGTTCTGCCGCGCGGCAGCCTGCAGGACGGCCGTCAGGAACCCGGTGGGGAAGGTGAAGCCCGAGAGCCAGAAGAGAACAGGCGGGTGAGCCGTCTTCGCCCAGCGGGCAAACTGGTCCACCCGCAGGCCCAGATCCCGAGTCCAGGCGGCCAGGGGCTTCTGGGAAGAGTAGGCCTGCAAGGGGGGGGCAAAGGAAGGGGTGGCCGGAGTTGAGAAGGCACCAGTTCCCAGCCGTATTTGAGGAGAGGGGTGTTCCTCCAGAGACTGGGGTCTCCCTGCCTGTGAAGAGGCCCTGCGGCAGAGGAGAACCCCCCCCCCCAGGGGTCAAAAGGAGAAAGAGGGCGGCCACGAGCAGCCAGGAGACCCTCACCCTTTCCCACATGGGGGGCACGCGGGCGTCGAAAATGCAATTGAAAATCTCTTCCAGATCCGTCGACATGACCACTAGGCCTTGAATGCCCTTCTCCAGCTCCACCAGTGATGAGCTATAAAAGGGGGACAAGCAGGGGTCAGAATAGGGGTGGGGGGTTCGGGGGGGGACACACACACAGTTTAGGCCTGTGGGGGGAAAGCACGCCGAAGCCCAAGCTCCCCAAAGAAGTCAGAGGAAAACGCTCGGCGACAATCGTTTTCTACGCATTACGGTGTGTATAAATGTGTCTTGTCGCAGGCAGGGGGCGGCGAGGGGGTTGTAATTGTAATAATTTATTATTTTGCTATTTTTATTTCTTTCAGGTGGTTTTTCTACCCGTGTTTAAGCCGCCTAGAGTGCGAGCAGGCGGCAGTATCCATTTTCCGAAACGAAATAAATAAAAATAACTATGCATGATCTCGCAGATTCTCTTCCAATTGACTTGTGCAAGTTTTCCCATCCTCGGATTTTTCGCTTCATCATCTGCGCTTCAAGTCTGACATTTCCATTCCACAGTCAACTTTTAAAGACGCCATAATCCCTTGCGGGGTGGAATCTTGGGCAACTGAATGGAACTGAGTGGCCGGACGCTCTTCCCTGTTGCCAATGCGGAGTTTCGTTCAGCAGATCTATTCTCATTGTGCTCGAAGAGAGAAGTAATCTGCATCCACCTAGGATCGAACTCACAGGCTCCTGACTGTGAGGCGAGAGCTCCACCTTTGGGCCACCACACCACTCATTTCCATTCCAAAATGGATCCCCAAATTTCTGATGCTAAGCGAAACAGTTAAGTGACTTTCCTCCCTGTTTTACCACCTTTGTTAAGTGAACCGCTGCAGTTGTTAAGTGAGTCACACGGTCGTTAAGTGAATCCAGCTTCCCCATTGACCTTACTTGGCAGAAGGTCACACAAGGGGATCACGTGACCCCAGGATACTGCGACCGTCATAAATATGAGACAGTTCCCAAGTGTCTGAATTTAGATCCCGTGATCCCGTAGATGCAGTGATCGTCGTAAGTGTGAAAAACAGTCCTAAGTCACTTTTTCAGTAGCGCTTTAACTTCAAATGGTCACTAAATAAATTGTTGTGAGTTGAGGACAGCCTATACATCTTTTCCTTCTCTATTTTTTTTTCCATCCATAGACACTTCTACTTCATCATTCCAAGTATGCTTTTTAATTAAATTTGATTGCAATTAAATTCAAACTTTTTTAAAAAAAATTACAGCCATTGTTACTCGTAAGTCAATGCTAATTGGGGAATTCTGGGAGTTGAGTTGAAGTCCACCCATCTCAACGTTATCAAAGTTGAGAAACATGGGTCTAAGAGCTTAAACTGTCATAGTTCACCCCAAATAATCCAACATCCAAGTTGAAACAAGCCATTCTTTCTTCAGGACACCTGCAGGCAAGTTCCTCCTGGATGGAACTACAAACAGTCCTCGTTTAGTGACCGTGCAAAGATACACTAGCACTAGGAAAAGTGACATATGACCACTTTTCACACTTACTGTCCCCCCCATGGTCATGTGATCAAATTCAGGCACTTGGCCACCGACTCGTATTTATGACGGTCGTAGTCTCCCGGGATCATGTGGTCCCCTTTTGCGACCTACTGGCCAGCAAAGTCAATGGGGAAGCGGGATTCATTTAATGACCGTGTCCTTCACTTAACAACTGCACGGATTCACTTAACAACCGTGCTACTGACTTCACACCTGCGGGGATTCACTTAACGCTGGCAAGAAGGGATGTCAAATGGGACAAAATGACAACTGTCTCGCTTAGCCACAGAAATGTATGGTCGTAAGTCGAGGACTGTCTCTACTACCATGAGTAAAAAGGGGAAAGCTCTGAGGTTTTGACCTGGGGATGCTCTAACAACCCCCCCCCCAAACCTCACCACCCCACCGATGAAGGAGTGGGTGGCCACCCCCCTCACCTGATGATCAGCAACAAGGAGTTGTAACGCTGGATCTCTTGCAACAGGACCACGTTGAGAGGGGAGGGATCAGTGGAGAGCACCTTGCAGGTGCCCTCGTAGTCGATCTCCTCGGGAATCTTGCTCCTCACGTCAAAGGAGAGCTCCAGTACCTGAGTGCATGAGTGAAAGGGATGCGTAAGAGAGCAAGGTGAAGGGAGACCGGTCAAGCCCCTCGATTTCCACCAGGGGGAGCTGAAGAGAAGAGCAAGTAAGAAGATTAGGGGTCTGGAGGCTAAAACAGTTTCCTGCCTGAGCAGGGGGTTGGTCTAGAAGACCTCCAAGGTCCCTTCCAACTCTGTCTATTCTATTCTATTCTATTCTATTCTATTCTATTCTGAATTCTCTTCTATTCTGAATTCTCTTCTATTCTATATTCTATTCTGAATTCTCTTCTATTCTGAATTCTCTTCTCTTCTATATTCTATTCTGAATTCTATTCTCTTCTGAATTCTATTCTATTCTGAATTCAATTCATTTCAATTCAATTCTATTCCGAATTCTATTCTATTCTATTCCAATCCATATATTCTATTCTATTCTATTCTAATTCTTATTCTGAATTCTATTCTATTTCATTCCATATTTTCTATTCTATTCTATTCTATTCTATTCTATTCTGAATTCTATTCTATTCCATTCCATTCCATTTAATATATTCTATTCTATTCTGAATTCTATTTTATTCCATATTTTCGATTCTATTCTATTCCATTCCATTCCATTCCATATTTTCTATTCCATTCCATTCTATTCTGAATTCGGTTCCATTCCATTCATTAACTTAACAACTGCATGGTTTCACTGAACAACCGGGGCAAGAAAAGTTGTAAGACCGAGAACCAATTTCCCCGAGCAAAACATCTCGCTTAGCAACCCAAACTGCCTGCCCCCAGAATTCCCTTCAGCTCCCAGAATTCCCAGTCCTTCAGCTGGGGGGGGGAGCACCGACCCCTCCCCCTGTCCACCACTTCTAACCCCCCCTCCCCTTCTAGGAAATTTTCAATAAAGCTATTTGCTGACTGTTTCCACCTGTGGTCCTCCCCTACGCCGCCACCCCTACGTTGCCGCCTACCTCCCAAGGAGCTCCCCGGCAAAGTTGGGGAGCCTCCATTCCAGCCCCACGTCCCACAAGTTTATAGATTAGGGAAGGGGGTTGAGCAGCTCCGCCAACCTTTGGGGTGACAGCCCTCCCCCCCGAGGCCTCAGAGAGGAAGGGAGAGAGGCTGCCCCACTGGGCACAAGTGCGAAAGGGGCATCTTCCTTTCCTTGCCAAGGCGGAGTGCTCTACATGCCTCGGGGTGCCCCTTCCCCTGGGCAGGCAGAGGCCAGTGGGTGGGGGGCAAGGCAGCCAGTCAGTGCCCAGGCCGGTTATGGGAGCTGAAGTCCTTCAGACTTAAAGTTGCAAAAGTTGGAGACCCCTGCTTTAAACCGATGGGACTCCTTCGCTGAAAGACTCCGATGAAACGTCCTGGAACCGCCAACTCGCGTCCGGCTCTGGTTGTCACCCGCGCCAAGCTAGATACCCGCTTGGACGTCTCTGTCCACGGCCCGAGCAGCTCACACCGCGCCAAGCCGGGCGTGGCACAGAGCCCGTTACCTTATCCTCGCGGCTCTGCCCGGCTAATCCCGTAGGGGTGGTTTGGGGCTGGAGGGAGAGCAATGTTTCGAAGAGCGTCCGGGCCTCGGTGATCTGCGAGGCGACGTCGGCGTTGGGGTGCTGGCCAAAGGCCTCCTGGGGGTCCATGCCCGGCAGGAGGCTGATGTACTCTTGTAGGAGGAGAGGTTGCCGTCCTTGGGGATGTAGTAGGTGTCCAAGACCGTGAGCCTGCCGAGAGAAGGCGGGGGGTGGGGTGGCGCTTAGGAGAAGCGTGCGACCTGATCCCCTGCGAAGGACCGCTGGCGACTCGCTGGCCTGCTTGGGCTTTCATGGCAAAAAAAAAATATTGAATAATAAGGGTTTTCTTCATGGAATGAACATAGAAAAGGGTGGATGGTTAACAAAGGAAGAGAGCCGGTAGAGATAGGGATAGAATAGAAATGGAAAAATATATATAATATTAGAATAGAAGAAGAATAGGAATAGAATAGGAATAGAATATGATATTAGAATGGGATGGAATGGAATGGAATAATATGGAGTTAGAATAGAATGGAATGGAATAGAATAGGAATAGAATGTGATATTAGAATGGGATGAAATGGAATGGAGTAGAAAATATAGAATATGCTATCAGAATAGAATATATAATATTAGAATGGAATGGAATGGAATGGAATAGAATAGAATATAAATGGAATGGAATATGGAATATGTATTAGATGTGAAAGAAAATATAGAATATGATATTAGAAGAATGTAAATATAAGAATAAATATAGATATAATATTAGAATGGAGTGGAATAGAACAGAAAATATAGAATACGATATTGGAATGGAATGGAATGGAATAGAATAGAATAGAACAGGAATAGAATATGAATAGAATTCAGAATGAATTAAGAATAGAATAGGAATAGAAAATATGGAATGGAACAGAATTCAGAATAAAATAGAATATAGAATGTAGAATAGAATATAGAATAGAATAGAAATGCCACCTGTGCCACCTGCGCCATAAGCTCTGCCATCCCAGTTCGAGTCCAACCCCTCGGCTCAGGCAGGAAACCCAGCAACCCAGTAGCTTGTCAAGGGTCTCCTACCTCAACCTTAGACCCTTCCCCCCCACCCTCCCCAGGGGTTCCCGTCAGCGCCAACCAAGGTCCAAGTTGGGCTTCTCTCCCAGGGGAACGCCCTTCCTGCTTTCCCCTCCACTCGCCCCCCAACCCCGTCAGGCCTTTCGACCTTCCACACACACACACCCCTCTCCCCACCCCAGGGCCTACTTGTAGAAGGGGGCGGCCACGGTTTGATCGCAGAAGTAATCGTTGATGTACGTGGTCAGGAGACGCCGGTCCCAGTCGTCCGTCACGTGGCCTCCGTAGTTGACCCCCGCGATCAGGTACTTCAGGGCGTCCCACGGGGTCTCCTCGTACTCGTCCAGGTAGAGGCTCAGGAGGTTCTCGGACACCTGGCGGACAGGTGAGTGTGGTTGGGGAGCAGCCAGCCATGTAGGGTGACTTCCTTAATAGACGGTGGGGATGCAGTCAGCGTAATATATCTTGACTTCAGCAAAGTGGGTGGAAAGACAGCTGGCTGGGGAATTCTGGGAGCTGAAGTCCACCTGTCTTAAATCAGGGGTCCCCAACCTTGGTCACTTGAAGACCTGTGGACTTCAACTCCCAGAATTCCCCAGCCAGCCATTGTAGGGTAACTTTCCTAATAGAAGGTGGGTATGCAGTAGACGTAATATATCTTGATTTCAGCCAAGTGAGGGGAAAGAAAGAGCTGGCTGGGGAATTCTGGGAGTTGAAGTCCACATATGAGGGGTCTCCAACCTTGGTCGCTAGAAGACCTGTGGACTTCAACTCCCAGAATTCCCCAGCCACCCATGTAGGGTGACTTCCTTAATAGACGGTGGGGATGCAGGAAGCGTAATATATCTTGACTTCAGCCAAGGGGTGGGGTGGGGGAGAGAGCTGGCTGGGGGATTCTGGGAGTTGGAGTCCACCAGTCTTAAATCAGGGGTCTCCAACTTTGGCAACTTGTAGACTTCAACTCCCAGAATTCCCCAGCCAGCTCTCTTTTTATCTTCACTTTGTCGAAGTCAAGATATATTATGCTTACGGCATACCTACCGTCTATTAAGAAAGTTACCCTACGTGACTGGCTGGGGAATTCTGGGAGTTGAAGTCCCCAAGTCTTAAATCAGGGGTCTCCAACTTTGGCCACTTTAAAACTTGCGGACTTCAACTCTCAGAATTCCTCTAGCCATCAGGCCACCAAAACAGCCTCGATTCGGATTAAGATTAAGATTAGGATTAGGGGGAATCAGGCCATCTGACCATGAAGTCCGAATAGATTAGGATTAGGATTCGGGTTAGAGTCAGGCCATTGGGCCAGACCAGGTTATGATCAGGATTAAGATTAGGATTAGCATTTAAGGTTATAGTCAGACCATCAGGCCCCCAAACCAGAGGAGGATAGGATTAGGATTAGGGATTAGGATTAGGAATTAGGATTAGGGTCAGGCCATCAGGCCACCAAGGAAAACCAGATTCAGGTTCAGATTAATATTAGGATTAGGGTTAGACTCAGTCATCAGGCCAGACCAGGTTAGGATTAGGATTAAGATTAGGATTAGAGTTATGGATTAGAGTCAGGTCACCAAAACAGACCAGGTTAGGATTAAGATTAGGATTAGCATTAGGATTAGGAAATAGGATTAGGGTCAAGCCATCAGGCCACCAAGAAAGACCAGATTTGTATTAAGATTAAGATTAGGATTAGACTCAGGCCATCAGGTCAGACCAGGTTAGGATTAGAATTAAGATTAGGATGTTAGGGATTAGAGTTAAGATTAGGGTGTTAGGGATTAGAATCAGGTCACCAAGACAGACCAGGTTAGGATTAAGATTAGGATTAGCGTTAGGGTTAGGAATTAGGATTAGGGTCAGGCCATCAGGCCACCAAGGAGGACCAGATTCAGATTAAGATTAATGTTAGGATTAGGATTAGACTCAGGCCATCAGGCCAGACCAGGTTAGGATTAGAATTAAGATCAGGATTAGCATTAGGGATTAGTGTCAGGTCACCAAAACAGACCAGGTTAGGATTAAGATTAGGATTAGCGTTAGGGATTAGGGTTAGGGTCAGGCCACCATGCCAGAGCGGAGAGCCCATCCCCCAGATTTTGATGTCTCTCCTGTCCCACCCGCTCCCCTCCCCCTGTCGCCTCCCTCTAAGGCGACCCCCCCCACCTCAAAATCGGAGTCGTTGAAGCCGTAGATGATGTTCCAGCCGAGCTGCAAGAACTTCTTGCGTTCGAGCAGGACGCTGTGGAAGAAGCAGAGGGCGAAGAGCAGCTTCTTGTACTTGCTGGGCTTCGTGCAACGGTTGAACTGGGGGTCCGTGATCAGCTGGTACAGGCGCTTCATGTTCGCCTTCAAGCCCTGCGGGAGACAAGGCGGACCGACGGTCTCCTGCAAGCTCCACTCCCCCGTCGCTCCTCTTTCGTTTCCTCCGGGAGGAAAGTCACCGCTCCCCCTGTGACTTGACGCCCAAGTCGACCCCTTGCTGTCCTTGACCCCTTCGCCTGGCCACTCGGCGCAAGCGCACCCTGGGAACAGGCGCCAGCGGTTCGTCTGCCTCCCGGATGCCTGACTCCGAAGGCAGTCCCAATAAACGCTCCTGATAAAGGACCAATTTGCTTTTGAAATTTGGCTCGAGGCTCATGAATCAAGTAGGGCATTTTTGGGAAACCTGACACTTCGTGCGTTACATTGTATATCAAGAGAAGTTAATGAATCCTGCTGAATCAGTTACTGGACTCTTCTCTTGAGCATTTGGGTTAAGCTTGGGAAAGACTCGGCCCCCCTCCCGGGGGCTCTCCATTCTTACCGTGGGGGGCTCGGTTGTCATCTTGATGCCCGCCTGCAGGATAGAGATGGGGAATTCAGGGTGGGGGCTGGAGCTCAGCCAGAGGCGGAAGGAAGGGTGCGGCTCTTCGACCTGCAGCTGCTCCACCAGCTTGTCCAGCTGTGGCATCCAGGAGAGAGACAGGTGACAATTGGCCAGAAAGACCCAGTTACCTGTGGGAGGAGAAGGCCCAGGAAGATTCACCAAGGCTTCCGGATTGAGGAGAGTGATGAAGATGAAGTTTCCCGTCCCGGTAAGGGAAAGAGGGAAGGGCTTGGCACTCACCCTGGTGGACCCCGTCCTTAATCATACGCGTGGCGATGGGCGCCTGGCCCTGACCCAAGGACAGGGCGTGGAAACGTTGAGCCATGCCTGACTGCTCGGCCAGCTGAAGCAGGGAGGAGGTGGGGTCGACGCCCGAAGACAGGACGAAAATCAGGGGGGTCTTTGTAGTAGAGTCGTCCACCACCTTCAAGCAGAAAGAAGGAGAGGATAAGATTCCAGGACTTGAGGGGCTGCCCCAAAGAAGAGGGGTGGTGGTGGTTTCCACCTATTCTTCAAAGCCCCTGAAGGCAGGACAAGAAGCAACGGATGGAAACTAATCTAGGAGAGAAGCAACCTGGAATTAAGGAGGAATTTTCTGACAAGGAGACGGTAGTTACCAAACGCTAAAAAGAAGTTTCCAAAAAAGGTTCCCACGATCAGCTATGACAATCAGCTGTGCCGCACAATCATCAGAACTTTTTTGAAACTTTTTTTTAGCCTTTTTTAACCGGTAGTTTAAAAATGCTTTAAAAACTTTTTTAAAAAAAGGTTCCGACGATCAGCTATGACAATCAGCTGTGCCACGCAATCATCAGAACTTTTTAAAAACTTTTTTTTACCATTTTTTAACCGGTAGTTAAAAAATGCTTTAAAAAGTTTCCAAAAAAGGTTCCGACGATCAGCCATGACAATCAGCTGTCCCGCACAATCATCAGAACTTTTTTGGAACTTTTTCCCCCCATTTTTTAAACGATAGTTAAAAAATGCTTTAAAATCTTTTTTAAAAAAGGTTCCGACGATCAACTATGACAATCAGCTGTTCTGCGCGATCATCAGAACTTTTTTGGAACTTTTTTTTACCATTTTTTAACCGGTAGTTAAAAAATGCTTTAAAAAGTTTCCAAAAAAGGCTCCCACGATCAGCTATGACAATCAGCTGTGCCGCACAATCATCAGAACTTTTTTGAAACTTTTTAAACCATTTTTTAAACGATAGTTAAAAATGCTTTAAAATCTTTTTTTAAAAAGGCTCCCACGATCAGCTATGACGATCAGCTGTGCCGCACAATCATCAGACCTTTTTTGAATCTTTTTTTTTTAGCATTTTTTAACCGGTAGTTTAAAAATGCTTTAAAAACTTTTTTAAAAAGGTTCCCACAATCAGCTATGACAATCAGCTGTGCTGCGTGACCCTGAGAACCTTTTTAAAACTTTTTTTTAAGCATTTTTTAACCGGTAGTTAAAAAATGCTTTAAAAACTTTTTAAAAAAGGTTCCCACGATCAGCTATGACAATCAGCTGTTCTGCACAATCCTGAGAACTTTTTAAAAACTTTTTTTAGCATTTTTTAAACGGTAGTTAAAAAATGCTTTAAAAACTTTTTAAAAAAGGTTCCCACAATCAGCCATGACAATCAGCTGTGCCGCGCGACCCTGAGAACTTTTTTAAAACTTTTTTTTAGCATTTTTTAACCGGTAGTTAAAAAATGCTTTACAAACTTTTTTAAAAAGGTTCCCACGATCAGCTATGACAATCAGCTGTTCAGCGCAATCATCAGAACTTTTGAAAAATGTTTCAAAGCTTTAAAAAGTTTTTTTTTTTTAAAGTTGGCCATGTCTTTGCAGGCACATGACCCCCCCCCCCCACCAAGCCACGCCCACCAAGCCACGGCCACAGATCTGGTAATGGAAAAAGTTTTGAATGTCACCAATGTTACCGCTCACCGACTTCATGTTCAGCACGGGGGGCTCGATAAACTGGGAGCCCAGGTTGGAGACGATGAAGGCCGTGACGCAGAAGGCCACCCGGTCTGGCCGCAGAGACCGGACAACCAGCATCCTTTGCATTTGGTTGCAGGAGTTTTCCCACTCGCCTGGAATGGAGGGGGTGGGGGGTGGAGGAGAAGGGGCAGGAAGAGAGGGTTAGTGGGAGGGCTGAAGGAAGCAATCCCCCCCACCCTCGGCTGCTTGTTGGGGGTCCTTGGTGCTCTCTGAGCTGGGTGGTTTTCTGGCAGACGTTTCATGACCCAACTAGGGAACATCATCAGTGCTGGAAGGGAGTGGGTTTTGCAAGGAGGAGGAGGAGGAGGAGGAGGACGCCGACGACGACTGTGGGGTCCTTGTTGGTCTCTGAACTTGGTGGTTTTCTTGCCGATGTTTTGTAACCCAACTAGGGAGTATCATCAGTGCTGGAGGAGCGAAGGAGGAGGAAGAAAAGGAAGAGGAGAAAGGAGGAGGAGGGGAAAAGGAGGAGGAAGAAGCCGAAGAAATAGAAGGAGAGGGGGGAGGAGTCAGAGGAGGAGATGAGGAGAAAGAAGAAATAGAGGAGAAGGAGGAGGAGAAAGGAGGAGAGGAGGAGAGGAGGAAGAGGAAGAGAAGGAAGAAAAAGAAGAGGAAGGAGGAGGAGGGGAAAAGGAGGAGGAAGAAGAAGCCGAAGAAGAGGAAGGAGAAGAAGAAATAGAAGGAGAGGAGGGAGAAGTCAGAGGAGGAGATGAGGAGAGAAGAAATAGAGGAGGAGGAGGAGAAAGGAGGAGAGGAAGAGGAAGAGAAGGAAGAAAAAGAAGAGGAGGAAGGAGGAGGAGGGGAAAAGGAGAAGCCGAAGAGGAAGGAGAAGAAGAAATGGAAGGAGAGGAGGGAGGAGTCAGAGGAGGAGATGAGGAGAAAGAAGAAATAGAGGAGGAGGAGGAGGAGGAGGAGGAGGAGGAGGAGAAAGGAGGAGAGGAGGAAGAGGAGGAAGGAGGAGGAGGGGAAAAGGAGGAGGAAGAAGCCGAAGAAGAGGAAGGAGAAGAAGAAATAGAAGGAGAGGAGGGAGGAGTCAGAGGAGGAGATGAGGAGAAAGAAGAAATAGAGGAGGAGGAGGAGGAGGAGAAAGGAGGAGAGGAGGAAGAGGAAGAGAAGGAAGAGGAGGAAGGAGGAGGAGGGGAAAAGGAGGAGGAAGAAGCCGAAGAAGAGGAAGGAGAAGAAGAAATAGAAGGAGAGGAGGGAGAAGTCAGAGGAGGAGATGAGGAGAAAGAAGAAATAGAGGAGGAGGAGGAGGAGAAAGGAGGAGAGGAGGAAGAGGAAGTGAAGGAAGAAAAAGAAGAGGAAGGAGGAAGAGGAGAAAAGCAGGAGGAAGAGGAAGGGAGAAGAAGCTGAAGGAGGAGGAGGCTTCTTCGGCACGGGTGCGGAAGGCGACAGGGAACCAGAGACGAGGAGAATTCGGCAAGAGGGGGCGTGGTGTGTGTGTGTGACAGACCTGGCAGCATGGCCTTCTCCGGCTTGGAGCTGGTGTACCAAAGGTTCCAGTCCCTGGGATACTGTTCGAAGGAGTTCATGATGCCGTGGAAATTGGTCAGCTTGTCCAGCTCCGTGACGTTGTCCCAGTAGATGTCGGAGAGCCAGCTGGTGCAAGGGTTGTCCATCTGCCCCTCCCGGTCCAGCACCTGCCAGAAGGACACAGAAAGGGGTCGGTGGGGGTCGGGGGGAGGACATCTTTTGCAAAAGGAAATCCCCCCCCCCACCTCTGGGCCAAGCGATTTCATTTAGTTCTGGCCCCTTTTATTGATGCGACTGTGAGTCCCGTTCGTTCCCAGTCCGCCAGGCTTTAGCAAACAGTCGTTCCGAGGAATATTCATCCACATGAACCTTATCTCGCTTGGCGAGCTGCCAGATAGCTAGGTTCCAAAAGCAGGGCAAGGCAACCCTTGGCACGACTGTGAATCCCGTTCATTCACAGTCAGCAAAGCTTTAGCAAACAGTCTTTCCAAGGAATATTCATCTACATGAACCTTATCTCACTTGGCGAACTGCCAGATAGCTAGGTTCCAAACGCAGGGCAATGCAACACTATGAATTCCTTTCATTCACAGTCAACAAGGCTTTAGCAAACAGTCTTTCTGAGGAATATTCATCCACACGAACCTTATCTCACTTGGCCAGCTGCCAGATAGCTAGGTTCCAAACACAGAGCAAGGCAGCCCTTGGAACGACTGTGAATTCCTTTCATTCACAGTCAACAAGGCTTGGCAAACAGTCTTTCTGAGGAATATTCATCTACATGAACCTTATCTCGCTTAGCAAGCTGCCAGATAGCTAGATTCCAAAAGCCGGGGAAGGCAACACTGGGCGCAGCGTCTCTTATCGTCACAAACGGAACTTTCCACTCTTGAAATGATGGAGCAAACGAATGGTTTCCCGCCAAAGCCCCCTCACCCTTCCTGTGGGAGGAGCCAATCACCTCCAAGGTGAGGCTTTACACCCAAGTCGACCCTGCTTTCTTAGTTGTTCTTGTCTTCCGGCAGCTCTGCGCAGGCACACATTGAGAACAGGCGCCAGCTGTTCTTCTGCCCCGCTGCTGCCTAGGTCCCCTCTTGGCCTCCGGCGCAGAGCCCTCGCCTGAGCTTTCCTCAGACGTCGGGTCCATGCGCCTGGCACAACATACACGGACTTGCAAAGGAGTAATAACGAGTTCCCTGAAGGAAAACCGGGGTAAAATACGGAATGTTTGTAAAAGGATTTGTATTCAGATACGATCGTCTCGGTCATCTGACTACTGAAGCTTGTTTATAAGGGGGGAGGGGAATCAGATATAGATCATTCTCGACTCGCAACCGCCGCCGAGCCCAAAAAGTTTCAGTTGTTAAGTGAGACAAGGTTAAGTGAGTTGCCTCCCAATTCACAGCCTTTCGTGCCCCAGATGTTCAGAGATACAAAAGCCGGCTGGGTGACTCTGACCATTCACCAGGAGATGGTGAGTTCTAGTCCTGCTTATGCATGAAAGCTGGTTGGGTAACTCTGGGCCGATAACCAGGAGACTGGGAGTTCTAGTCCTGCCTTAGGCATGGAAGCCAGATGGGTGACTCTGGGCCAATCCCCAGGAGACTGCAGTTCTACTCCCGCCTTAGGCATGGTAGCCGGCTGCGTGATTGGGCCACTCACCAGGAGACTGGGAGTTCTAGTCCCGCCTTAGGCATGGAAGTAAGCTGGGTGACTCTGGGCCAATAACCAGGAGACTGGGAGTTCTAGTCCCGACTTAGGCATGGAAGCTGGCTGGGTGACTCTGGGCCAATTACCAGGAGACTGGGAGTTCTAGATCTGTCTTAGGCATGGAAGCCGGTTGGGTGATTCTGGGCCAATCACCAGGAGACTGGGAGGTCTAGTCCTGCCTTAGGCATGGAAGCCATATGGGTGACTTTGGGCCAATCACCAGGAGACTGGGAGTTCTAGTCCCGCCTTAGGCATGGAAGTAAGTTGGGTGACTCTGAGCCAATAACCAGGAGACGGGGAGTTCTAGTCCCGCCTTTGGCATGAAAGCCAGCTGGATGATTCTGGGCCAATCACCAGGAGACTGGGAGTTCTAGTCCCGCCTTAGGCATGGAAGTAAGTTGGGTGACTCTGAGCCAATAACCAGGAGACTGGGAGTTCTAGTCCCGCCTTTGGCATGAAAGCCAGCTGGATGACTCTGGGCCAATCACCAGGAGACTGGGAGTTCTAGTCCCGCCTTAGGCATGGAAGTAAGCTGGGTGACTCTGAGCCAATAACCAGGAGACTGGGAGTTCTAGTCCCGCCTTTGGCATGAAAGCCAGCTGGATGACTCTGGGCCAATCACCAGGAGACTGGGAGTTCTAGTCCCGACTTAGGCATGGAAGCTGGCTGGGTGACTCTGGGCCAATTACCAGGAGACTGGGAGTTCTAGTCCCGACTTAGGCATGGAAGCCTAAGTCGGATGATTCTGAGCCTAAGTTGGGTGATTCTGGGCCAATCACCATGAGACTGGGAGTTCTAGTCCAGTCTTTGGCATGAAAGCCAGCTGGATGACTTTGGCCCAGACCCCCCCTCTCTCAGCCCAACCCACCTCACAGGGTTACCGTTGTGGGCAAAATAGGATGGGAGGCGCATCAGGTAGGTTCGCCTGTTTGAATCACTTCCAAAGCAATCCCGGCGGGATATAAATATAAATTAACCGACAAGCGACGCCAGTCCAACCCACCCCCCAAAGTGTTACATTCCCCCCCACCCCTCGAGCACTAACCACTCCGCCCCGCAGGAAGAAGTTGTACTCGTCCATCTTGAGGGTGCCGGACATTTCCAGGATCTTGGCGCACATCTGGAAGCTGAAGAGCAGCTTGTGTCGCTCAAAGAGACCCCGACAGGTGTACCTGCGCAAAGGAGACACGCCTTGCTGAGTACCCTCCAGGGGGGATGGACACAGGCCTCACTCCGTCCGCAGAGGCTGGAGTCCCCCGGGCTTGTGGGAGCAGAAGCCTCCCCTTAATTTCAAGGGAAGGGAAGCAGGGAGCCATCTTGTCTGGCCATCGCGCTGACCCCACCCATTGCTTCCCCGGGAGGACTCCAAGGCCCATCAGCCTGCTCCCTGCGAGGAAAAGAGACAGCCTCCCGGAGGGGATCCCCACACAGAGCTCCGACTCGCTGCAGTACTTCTCAGCTGCCAACTTGAACCTGCACAGCCAGTCCTCGATTTACGACCGGCCACTCAAAGTTACGACAGACCCTAAACGAGGACTCGCGATCCGGATCATCGACGGCAGTTTGCAGCATCCTGAGGTCGTTGCAATGGGTTTATTTAGTGCCGAAAACTGGCAATTATTTCTAGCTTTCAGCCAAAGCACGGCCATAGCGGCCCACCGGTGCGCTTAACGACTGCAGGGTTCACTTAACAACCATTGTAAAATAAAGACAGGGCATGTGAGAGCAGAAGCCAGCTGATATTCCTCTAATTTCCAGGAAAGAGAAGCAGGGAAGTGGGCTGTCCTGCCAAAACTTTTTACTGAAAGATTTTCGGTTTTACGACCGCTACAACTTAACGAGTGCATTGGGAAGCCTGCATTACACAGGTCGTCCTCAATTTACGACCCCAATAGAGCCCAAAATTTATGCTGCTAAGTGAGACATTTGTCAAGTGAGCTTTGCCCCATTTTACCATCTTTCTGGCCACCGTTGTTAAGTGAATGACTGCAGTTGATAAATCAGTCACCCAGTCGTTAAGTGAATCCAGCTTCCCCATGGACTTTGCTTGTCAGAAGGCCGCAAAATGGGATCACCTGACACCCCCCGGGGCCCTGCGACCGCCGTAAATACGAGTCAGGGGACCAAACTTTGAATTTTGATCACGTGGCCATGGGGTTGTAACTATCCGAAATGGTCGTAAGTGCCGTTGGAACTTTGAACGGTCACTAAATGAACCACTGTAAGTGAAGGACTACCTGTAGTCACATGTCAAGGCTACTGTACGGGCTTGGACCCTTCTCTTTTCAGTGGGGAGCAGCGGAAGGGCGGCTGGGGACCTCCGGTTGGTGGGCGACATTCCCCGGACCCTTGAGGGTGGCGGAGGGGGTGTCAACTCCCAACATTGTCATAGTGAGAGAAGGAGGGGGAGTGTGCATTCCATGCATACTGTCAGCTGAAGTCGGATCTCAGATTACTGCAGCAGGCTTGGGAGGGGTGCATCGCATTGGGAAATGTGATTTATGACACAGACTGAGGGGAGGGAAGGAACAGTTATGCTCCTCATAACTGACTAGTTTTCCTTTGAAACTTGGCTCGAGACTCATCAATCCATTCGGGCCTTGCAAGGAAACCTTACAGAGGGTCAGCTGACCTATAGACGGCGTAGGTGTGGTACTCGTTGAGGTGTCGGATTCGTTCATCCAGCTTGTGGCTGCGATGGCTCTTGTTGATGCTGAGGTTGAAAAGGTCGATGTAGGCGTCCAGGGAGAACTGGTACATGGGGTCGATGCGCCCCATGTCGTTGAGCACGAAGAAGAGGATGGAGGCTCTCTGGGCACAAGGCCGGTAGGCCTAGAGGGAACAGCGAGGGTAGGGGTAATAGTCATTCACTTTCCCTTCTGGTTCGCAAATGTGAGCGTGCGCGTCCTTGCATGTGCTCAGCCTTTCCGTGCATGCGCTTTGATCACGCGTGTGGCTCGCACGCATGCACGTGGCTTGAAAACATGCCTAAACTGGATGGCATAGAGCCAGGGCGGGTGGATGGGCTCACCCACGATTTCCACTATTGTTTCGGGCGAACCGGTGCGTACCGGCTGAATCCCACCTCTCAAACAGCCCCAGCTGTTCTTCATGGAGAGTCCCGTATCCCCTACCCCAGGGGTCCCCAACCTTTTTGGCACCAGGGCCTGGTTTCATGTAAAATAAATTCCGCGAACCGGTGGGAGTCTCCAGCGGGTCAGTCGAGTCACATGGGCCGTGCACGCATTCGGCGGACACATGGAACCCGCGTCTCGTGGGAAGAGCAACCAGGGAAGAGCGCCTTGCGTGCAAACGGGCGGGAAAGCTGCCAGGGGTCCCAGGCGAAGGATCCTCGTAGGGAAGGACGGGCTGCGTCCCGGGCAGGAGGGCTTGGCAGCCCCTTCCCCCCGCGCAGGGCCGGGTGGTGCCCCGAAACCCTCCAATGCAGGCTGTTGCCCCCGTCCTGGCCCTGGGGAGCGCCCCGGCCAGCCACCAGGATAGCGGAGCGTTTGCTACACTTTCCTAAGAGTTGCGCTACTCTCTCCGCCGCTCACTCCGGCCCAGTTACTATCAAGTCCCGGGGGTTGGGGACCCCTGCGCAATCCCATCTCAGCCTCAGAAAGAGGGACCTGTAGACCGGTGTGTGTGTGTGTGTGTGTTGGGTTCCACATCCTGTCGCAACTGGTATGCTACGTCAGAGCTGGGCGTCCACTTCAGGCCCGCAACGCTGAGCCCACATGCGCACGCCACTGCCCTGCGACGCCCCAGCTGCGTACGCTGTGCAATTGGCTCGTTTCCATCAAAAAGTGGTAAGGAACATGGGCAGGCCGGTGGGCCCAGCGAGCCACCGTTCTGGTACGGTGGCTGCTGCTCCCAGCTGCCACCAGTCCACCCGTACCAGGCCGGACCGCCCGGAACCCACCGTGTGTGTGTGTGTGTGTGTGTCCGTCCAAACCCACCCAGCGTTTACCAGAATTCTGCATGGAGAGGACAATAAATGTAGCAATTTTTCGACGTAATATATCTTGACTTCAGGGGAGTGGGGAGCGGGAATTGCTGTCTGACGTATTCTGGGAAGTGCAGTCCATAGGTCTCATAGTGGCCAAGTTTGCTTTTAGAGCACGGGTGTCAAACCCGTGGCGTCGCGTTGCCGTCCCACGACATTTTTCCCTTTGCGGAACTGAGGTGGGCGTGGCCTGGGCGTGGCGCATGTGGCCCTCGGGCCGCCAGTTTGACACCCCTGCTTTAGAGTGAGGTTTTCCAAGCTCGGATACAACTCCCAGAATTCCTGGCATTCCTGCATTCTTTTTGACGTGTCTACCCACCGATTTGCTTATCCTCTTACAGTCCTTTCCTCGGCAATCTTTCCACTATAGGAGGTAGGAGGGAAGGAAGCGGGAGGGGAAAGGCATGGCTGGCTGGGGAATTCTGGGAGTTGAAGTCCACCCGTCTTAAAAGGGGCCGAGGTTGGAAACTCCACCGCGCGGAAGAACCCCGACAAGGTGGGTACTCGCCTCCCGGGCAGTGTCAATCTTGATCTCCGTCATCTCGCTAGTCTCCAGCTGCTCGGTCACTTCCGTGGCGGTCACTTTGGAGGTCTGCAAGGTGTTCACCAGCTGCACGTCGTCCAGCAGGGAGCCGGTGGCTTCATTCAGCAACCTGCGGGTGGGAGGACAAGGGCCTGAGCAACAGGTGGTTTTTACGACTGGTTCACAAGCCCCACGCAACCTGCGGGCCACGCACGTGTCTGCTGTTCAATGTGAATTGTTCTGCACGCATGCGCAGAACAAGTGACAGGGTATTAGGGGTAACAACACCCCCGTTGGAAAATAAACAGGCGGAATAGTGCAATACACCGGACAGCAAGAGATACGCTGCTTAAACCACACAAAAACTCTACAACACTGATAGTAGAAAAAAATAAATAGTCTTTACTCTTGATGTAACTAAATTACTTCTTCAAACAGTGATGCTAACTCCTCTAACAATAAACAGTCCATCACTAAAACACAGTTATCTTACAGTCAGTCAAAACAATGATTCTCTTCCGTCTTCAGGTACAGCTTCTTCCTCAGTGGCAATCCAGAAGCAAAGGAAAGCAAAAGGGATGAACTGTGTTTCCAGCTGCCTTTTATGATTGAGCTGGGAAGCACAGCCAATCAGATTCCACATAGTCCTTAAAGTTACATATACTCTATAAGAATCTTGGCTTATCTATATTGCCGACCCAACATCAGGATAATTATCCTAACACAGGGAACTGCGTACGGGCAGTCACTAAAAACCAAAATGGCGGCAGCCCGGCGGTGGACTTCAACTCCCAGAATTCCACAGCCAGGCATGCTCAGTTCCGATTTAAAGCGACAGCGTTTGTGTTGCTCCTTTGCTGAATTTCCCAGCAGAAAAGCGGTTCAGACCGGTTCGGGTGAAGCGGTTGGTAACGTTACATCTGGTTCGCCGAACCGGGAATTGCGAGGACTGGCTGGCCCTCTCCACCCCTCCCCTCCAAGGAGTCTCCACGCGGCCTGTTTTGGGTGCCAGGTAAGTGCAGGGGCTCGCGCCGAGGCTCCGGGAGGGTGAAAAACGGGCCTCTTGGAAGTTCCGGAAGTCCTCCGGAGAGGCCCGATCCTCGGTGAGGGCAAAAATGCCCCCCCCCAACCCGTCATGGTTCAGGAGGCCAAGTGGACCACGCCCACCTGAGGATCTCATCTTCCAGCTCCTTCAGCTTCCTCTTGCCGGCTGCGATGTTGAGCACCAGGGAGTCCTTCTGTTCCTCCAGTTCGGGCCGCTCTTTCCGGACCACGATGCCCAGCAGCTGGGCCTCCAGGCCCTGAAAGCAGGAGGGAGGGCACCCGGTGGGTCCTGCACCTGTCGCCCACCCATCCCGTCCCCCGGGAAGCCAGTCAGGTAGAGGTCCCTCCTGCGGCGCCCTCCGGAAGGCGCTGCGGGAGAAAGCGCCTACCTGCTCCTTAACGGCAAAGTTGACGATGGTGGTCTGGGAGGACGTCTCGGGCGTGTAGTGAGGGTTGGGCAGCTTGGTGGTGAGGTAGAATCGGAAGTCGGGATGGTAATCCACCTCCTTGTCGCCCAGGCGGATCAGCATGCGCGTACCTGCCAGACGCGGGGTGCGTTAGAGACCGGAGCGCAAGGGGGGGTGGGAACGACTCTGTTCTGACCGAGGCTTTCCCCAAAACCGTGAAGCCGACTAAAAAGTCGACTAAAGTCCTTCGAGGGAGGATTTACAGCCACAGACCTTATCTGGCTGGAAGAGCTGCCAGGCCGAGTTGGCAGGAGTCGCGGAGAGTCCCGAACCAATGAAGCGAGCTCCTGCAAGCTCCACTCCCCTGGCGCTCCTTCTTTTATCTCCTCTGGGAGGGGCCATTCACTGTCTACCTTGGCCTTACTCCCAAGTCGACCCCTGTTCCTTAGCTCTTCCCTTTCTCTGGCAGCTCTGCGCCTGCGCACACTGGGAATAGGCTCCAGCTGTTCTTCCGCCTCACTGATCTCCGACTCCGAAGGCAGCTGATAACTGTCAGAGGGCCCTGGCTCCCTCTCTGCCTCCGACACAGAGCCCTCCTCAGACTCCAGGACTGGCCCATCTTCCTCCCCACTCTCCGAATCTGCCACACACCCACACCCACACCCCGCTCCCAAGGGCTGGCCGGCACGCACCCACTTTGGTGACCGACTTGTTGAGGATGGGGGCGAGGGTGGGGTCCAGCTCCTCCTGTACGTTCTGCAGCAGCACTGGGGAGCCCATCTGGATGGCATTTTCCAGGATGCGCATGTAGTCGGGCATTTGCAGGTCAATGATCTTCAAGCCCTGTTGGGCCAAGGAGGGAAAGGAAAGGATCTTGGTGGGGGGGCGGGGGGGGGTCTGGTGGGGAAGAAGGTCTCTGAGCCAGAGGGCTATTTGGGGCCCATTGCTCACTGCCCACCCACCCCCCACCCCCAAGTGTTGGCGAGGGAACAGGAGATTCACGCCGGGCGCTCCGTTGGCAGGGAGCCCTGGCACAGCCCAAGGAAGGGAGGGAGGGAGGGAGAGAGTAAGTGAGTAAGAAGATGAGAATGAGAAGGGAGGGAGGGAAGGAGAGGACAGAGGGAGGGAGGAGATGAGAATGAGAAAGAATAGAGGGGTAGGAAGGGAGGGAAGAAAGGGAAGAGAGGGAGGGAAGAACTAGATGAGAATGAGAAGGAAGGGAGGGAGGGAGAGACGGAGGGAGGGAGGGAGGGAGGGAAGGGGAGGACAGAGGGAGGGAGGAGATGAGAATGAGAAAGAATGAATAGAGGGGTAGGAAGGAAGGGAAGGGAAGGGAGGAAGGAAAAAAGGTGAAGAGAGGGAGACAGGGAGAAAGGAAGGAAAGAAACGAAGGAAAGGAAGATGAGATGAAAAAGAATGAGAAGAGGGAAGGAAATGAAGGGAGGATGAGATGAAAATGAAAAAGAATGAGGAAAGGGAAGGAAGGAAGGGAGGGAAGGAGGGAGGGAAGGGGAGGACAGAGGGAGGGAGGGAGAAGATGAGAATGAGAAATAATGAATAGAGGGGTAGGAAGGAAGGGAAGGGAGGAAGGAAAAAGGTGAAGAGAGGGAGACAGGGAGAAAGGAAGGAAAGAAAGGAAGGAAAGGAAGATGAGATGAAAAAGAATGAGAAAAGGGAAGGAAGGAAGGAAATGAAGGGAGGATGAGATGAGAATGGGGAAAGGGAAGGAAGGAAGGGAGGGAGAGAGGGAAGGGGAGGACAGAGGGAGGGAGGAGATGAGAATGAGAAAGAATGAATAGAGGGGTAGGAAGGAAGGGAAGAAAGGGAAGAGAGGAAGGGAGGAACTAGATGAGAATGAGAAGGGAGGGAGGGAGGGAGGGAGGAACGAAGGAAGGAGCTGGGATTGAGAAGGAAAAAAGTGAAGGAATGAATAGAGGGAGGGAAGGAGATGTGAATGAGAAGGAAGGGAGGGAGGGAGGAAGGAGGGAAGGAGCCAGAGGAGTAGAGGGAGGGAGGAGTGGCTCCAGGAGGAAGCTCTGCTTAGGGAGGGATGGATGGGGGTGAAGGGTAAAAGGTAGCTTCTCACTGTCTTGGCTTCCATGTTCTTGATCCACTTACTGGCCTGGCACTGAGGGTCGATCATCAGCGGCCACCTAAGGAGGAACCCGAGGGGCCACCTTAGAACCTCTTCCATTCCTGGGTGGGGAAGGGTCTCCAGGTGGACCCCCTTCAAAGCCCCTCAAAGCCCCCCCCCCCCCCGAAGGACCTCACCGGTTTCCACGCGTGACGATAATCCCGTTTTCGGTGGAGAAGTCGTCGGAGGGCAGTCCCTGGATATTCCAGGTGCGCACCATGGTCGGGTTGGAGAGGAAGCTGTCGCAGGTGAACATGGGGGAGCACGGCACGTGAAGCTGCCGGATCTGCGGGAGGGAAAGCGGTGAGGATCCGAAGAGGGGCCAGCACCACCAGGATGAAGTCCCGGCCATCTCCGATCCTCGGTAGAGGCAGATATTTCTCTTTCTGGCCACAATGAGAATAGATTCCGCCGAACAAAACTCCGCATTGGCAACAGGGAAAAGCATCCGGCCAGGAAAAGACTCTCCTAGCTCCATTCGGTTGCCCCGACTCCACCCCGCGAGGGATTATGGGGTGGTTAAAAGAGGATGATAAGCTAAATGCTGAGTGGTGTGGTGGCTTAGAGATGGAGCTCCCACCTCACAATCAGGATACTGTGAGTTCGATCCTAGGTAGAGGCAGATATTTCTCTCTCTGGCCACAATGAGAATAGATTTCGCCGAACAAAACTCCGCATTGGCAACAGGGAAAAGCATCCGGCCAGGAAAAGACTCTCCTAGCTCCATTCGGTTGCCCCGACTCCACCCGCGAGGGATTATGGGGTGGTTAAAAGAGGATGATAAGCTAAATGCTGAGTGGTGTGGTGGCTTAGAGATGGAGCTCCCACCTCACAATCAGGATACTGTGAGTTCGATCCTAGGTAGAGGCAGATATTTCTCTCTCTGGGCGCAATGAGAATAGATCTGCCGAATATAACTCCGCACTGGCAACAGGGAAAGGCATCTGGCCAGTAAAAACACTCAGCTCCATTCAGTTGCCCTGACTCCAGCCTCCCAGGTCGTTAAAAGAGAATGACGATGATCTTGGAATCATGGGGGCCTTCCTTGACCACCTGGAACCTCCCCCAGATCCATCCCACAGGAGGGGGAGGGGGGGTCCTCCCCAAAGCGGGAAGGGCGGGACAAAGATCTGGGTCTCCGAAAGTTACCGGCCAACCCGGAGGAGAGCGGGAAGTCCCGGCGGGGTCTCACCTGCTTCATCCAGATGTGGGAGAGCATCTCATCGCGGTAAACGGACAGGAAGGGCCCCATGTAGGACACAAAGGCCGAGGCGAGGAGGCAGTCGCCCACCAAGTAGCCCAGGTCTTCCTCCAGGCCCTGCGGGAAACCCAGAACCGTTTAGCTACTCAGCCGGCGCGGAAGGGGAGGGGAGGGGAGCGGAAGAAAGAGAAGGAAGGGAGAAAGAGGGAGAGAAAGGAAAGGAGGGAGGGAGATCTGGGAATGGAAGACTAGGGTTGGGATGAAGGCCTACCTTGACGGTCTCCTCCCAGCGGATCTTCTCCCCAGCCAGGCCGGAGACCAGCTTGTCAGCCCGGTCCAGTTTGATCTCCATCTCCTCCGACTTCTTACGCAGTTCCTCCTTCTGCGCCAGCTTCTCCTCGTACTCCTTCTTCAGCATCTCCAGCTTCTCGGCCACCTGGTGGGAGGCAGAAGAGGTCTCAGCCACAGAGTCCTCCCTCCCTCCCTCCCTCCTTTTCCTTCCTTCCCCCCTCTCTCTTTTCCTCCCTCCCTCTTCCTGCCTCCCTCCTTTCATTCATTCTTTCTCCTTCCCATCTTTATTCCTTCCTTCCCATCCTTCTCCTTTTTGCCTCCCTCTCTTTCCTCCCTTCCTTCTCCTTCCCATTTTCCTCCTTTTTCCATCTCTATTCCTTCCTTCCTTCCTTCCTTCCTTCCTTCCTCTTCGCATCTCCTTCCCACCTTCTTCCAATCTCTCTTCCATCCTTTCTCCCCATCCTTTTTTCCTCCCTCTTTCCTCCCTTCTTTCTCCTTCACATTTCCCTCCTTTTTCTATCTCTATTTCTTCCTTCTTCTTCGCCTCTCCTTCCCTCCTTCTTCCAATCTCTCTTCCATCCTTTCTTCCAATTCTTCTCTTTTTTGCCTCCCTTTTTCTGTCCTCCCTTCCTTCTTCCCTCTCTTTTCCTCCCCCTTTTGTTCCTTCTTCCACCCTTTTCCTGCCTCCCTCCCTCCCTTTTCCTTCCTTCCTCTCTCTTTTTCTCCCTCCCTCCCTCTTTTCCTTCCTTCCTTCTTCCTCCGTTTTCCTGCCTCCCTCCCTCCCTTCATTCTCTTTCCCATCTTTATTCCTTCCTTCTCATCCTTCTCCTTTTGCCTCTCTCTCTTTCCTCCCTTCCTTCTCCTTCACAATCTCCTCCTTTTTCCATCTCTATTCCTTCCTTCCTTCTTCCCATCTCCTTCCCTCCTTCTTCCCTTCTTCCCTCCCATCCCTCTCCTTTTTGCCTCCCTCCCTCTCCCCCTCCTTCCCATCTGCCTCCCTCCTTCCCATTTCTATTCCTCCCTCTTTCCCTTCTCCTCCAGGACCAGAGGACCTCCACGGATTCCCACCCCTCCAGTAGCCCATCCATCCCCATCCATCCCCCGGGGTCAGCGCTTCTCAACTTTGAAGACCTGTGGACTTCCACTCCCAGAATCCATCCTGGCTGGGGAATTCTGGGAGTCGATGTCCACACCGCTTACAGTGGCCAAGCTTGAGGAGCCCTGTCCCATTATCTCCTCCTGCCTCCACAAGCACCGACCTCTCGCAGCCGCTCCTGAGCTTCGGCCTGGGCCGCCTGCTTCTCTGCCAGCTGGGCCAAGGCGGCGTTCATGCGGGCGCGCTTGGGCTCCACCACGCGGTAGATGCGCCCGTACATCTGCGGGAGAGGGGAGACCTTAGCAAGCCGCGGGGCGGGATTCAAACATTTTAGCAACGAACCGAGCCGAACCGGCTGAATCCCACGCCTGGTAAAGACCCCCCCCAAAAGGCCGTCCCTCACTGAAGACCCCCAGCTCACCTCCATGGCTCGCACCCACATGCACAGAGACTTGGCGGCCACTGAGACGCGCCCGATGATGTCTGGCTGGAAATCTGGCTGGGAGCAGTAGGCGCTGATCTTCTTGAGAACTTTGTCGGAGATGTTATCCTTGTCGAAGTAGACCAGTTGCTTGATGAAGTTGGGCTCCCCTGGAGGAGCCAGTGGAGGTCAGAGAGGCCCAGCTATCAAATCATCCCACCCATCCTCTCCATTTCCCCCACACCAGGAGAGGTCCACCCTCTGAGAATTGAAGGTTCATTCCACGGAAACCAAGCTGCCCACCACAGGCAGGTGACACCCGTTTTGGACCTCAAGGTGGGCTCCTCGGGGGACCTCTTACCGAGCTGCTTCTTGGCTTCTGTCCAGGTGGGCTCATTGCCCCTCAGGATCATGACGGCCTGCATCACAGTCTCCACCAGGGTAGGCGGCCGCCCGTAGGACTTGATCTCCGTCAAGTCCTTCTTGTTGAGGGACTCCAAAGCCTGAGGAGGCACAAGGGTGGGTCAAGGACGCTCCAGAACTCATCCCCAGCGTCTCCCCCAAACTTTCAAGGCGCCAACCTTCTGTGCTGGCCCTACAGTAGGGGTGTCAAACTCGATTTCATTGAGGGCTGCATCAGGGTTGTGTTTGACCTCAAGAGGGCTGGTGTGTGTGTGTGTGTGTGAGAGAGAGAGAGGGATGGTGGTGTTCCTACCGGTACGATATGGTACGGTTCGGCCGAATAGATTGTAACTCCGACGAACACATGACCGCACCAGTTCTATCCTCGGCATCACCATCTTTTGCAAAAATTGTTTCGCTCCCAAACCGGTAGTAATGGTGACAGGAACCCACCCCTGGTGTGTGTGTGTGTGTCTGTGTGTGTTGTGCCGCGCCAGCAACCAGCAGATTCGGACAGTGAGGAGGGTTGGGGAGGAACCTGAGCCAGTCCTGGAGTCTGGGGAAGGCTCTGAGGAGGGCTCTGCGTCGGAGGCAGAGATGCAGCCAGGGCCGTCCGACAGTTAACAGCTGCCTTCAGAGTCGGAGATCAGTGGGGCGGAAGAACAGCAGGAGCCTGTTCCTGATGTCCGCATGGGCAGAGCTGCCACACAAAGGGCTAAGGAACAAGGGTCGACTCAGGAGTGAAGCCACAGGTGGACGGTGAATGGCCCCTCCCAGAGGGAATAAAAAAGGAACGAAAGGGGAGTGGAGTTTGCAGGAGACCATGAGTTCCATTCATTAGAATGAAGATCTGTTCTTGACTTCTTGTCGAGTAATGGCTGCTACAGCATGGTGTTTAGAAGATATCACCCTGGCAGCTCTCCAAGCCTGATCAAGGCCTGCAGTTGTGAAAGATTGTTGACCTGGAGAGGAATTCCCTTTAACCTTAAATAAAAGGGGTTTTATTCGAGTCGGCTTCATGATCTTGGGAAGCCCAGGACAGAACAGTGGGTGGCCAGCGGTAGGCATGGCCATGGTGGGTATTTGACACAGGCTCAAGATGCATTACGATGCCCATCTTCCTATCTCTTCTACCAACCAGATCTTACGGGAAAACATTTGCTACTTATCCTTCGAACTCCACTAACCTTTTTATTTCTACATTTATACCCCCTTGTTTAATCGTAAATTGCTTTCCCAGGCAGAGAAGCTATTGATACCGTTGTACTTTTTATGATCCACCTAATAAATTTTTAAAAATACAATAGCGTAAATAACAGGATAATACGAGATCTCAGAGCGGAGGTAAAATTCCAGGACAGCAAAGAGGAACGGCTGGTCAATGATAAGATTTGTCGATTAAATGGACCCACCACAGTACAGTAATCTCTCGTTTTCCGCAGCTTCATTTTCCGCGGCTTCAGTGCTTCGCAGGTTTTTCAATAGCAAAAAAATGCATTACTAGGAGGCAAGCGCCCCCTAGTGCTTGCTTTAAACGATGTCCACCAACTCAAGTTTCCGGTATAGATATACAGAATCCTACTTCGCGGTTTTTCAGTTTCCGCGGAAGGATGCGGTCCTGATTAACGGCGAAAAACGAGGGATTACTGTATTGTAAAATCTGGCAGGAAACTGTAGTAGTAACTATAGCACATTGCTTGCTTTCCACCCAGATGAGGCCACATTAATTGTAATACGGTCCATAATTACACAACCAATAGAACTAAAACGGGAATTTTTATTAGAGATAATTACAGGGAATTATGAGGGGGGGGGGAATCAAATACTTAATTTGACATGTAGTGACTGCAGCAAGAATCATATTCGCACAGAACTGGACAAACAAAAATAGACCAACAGAAGAAAATGTGATTAAAAAAATAAAGTGTTAGAATGCTCTGAAATGGACAGACTCACAAAAGAAATAAAAGACCAGAGAAGAATTTGATGATTTACTCGGTATGGAATGGATGGTACGAATGGCTAGAGGAAAGAGGCAAAGAATAAGGAAGCAATAAACCGAGTCCCTTCGGGGAGAGTGGGGCGGTTTATAAATTTAATAAATTGAATAAATTGAAATTGAAGAAAGCAATAAACGAGGGGAAAAAAGATTAAGAAATTAGAAAATAATCATACAACCGCAGAATTAACAAGAGGGGGGGGGGGGGGGAAATGTAAGCTAGATCGTATATAAAATAGTACCGAATAAGAAGCATAAGAGAAATATAGGTACATAGAAGGATAGAAGGCTAACCAATTTCACCGTATTTCTTTCGTACAATGACAATAAAAACTAGATGTATGGTATAGAAATAAGTACATGGAAAGAATACGAGGAATAGAAGAAATATTATAGATAATTAGATCAAAAAGGTGTAAAAATAGACACATATATAGATACAGTATATAAAGGTATATATGCATGGATAAATAATAATAATGGATGCTTAGAAATGTTGCAAAGAGGATATTTAGGTTGTTTAAAAAATGGGAAAAAACCTGTTTAAAAATATATATTTTTCAAAAAAAAATGTAATCCGGTCCAATCCAATCCTCCTGCAGCACTCTGCCGGCCGAAAATGGGCCCCACGGAGGGCGTGTGCGGGCCCCGTGCGACCTGTTTTTGGTTGGCAGAGTGCTGCTGGTGGCGCGGAGGTCGAAAATGGGCCGCGCAGAGTGTTTTGGCCTCCCTGGCCTCCAGCAGTACTCTCCCCGTTTTCGCCAGCATGGGCCTGTCCTGTGATATTTCCAGGCGTCCTACGTGGGGCAGATTTAAGCATACACCCGTGGAGCAGATCCGGCCCGCCAGCCTGGAGTTTGACCCCTCCCCCTTGCCCTAGAGGAAGGTGCCCCTTTCTCGCCTACCTTCATGGCTTCCTCCAAGGCGGGCAACGCTTCCTCGAGATCCTTCTGGGCATTGTCGGCTAACGCTTTGCACTTGATCTCCTCGGCGGCGATCTTCTCGCTGTTGGCCGACACCGTCTGCGGGAGAACGAGGGAGGAGAGAGGGTGATGACGGTGGCCCATCGCGGGTTGTGTTTCGAACGAGGCTCCCTGTGAGCCTGAAGCCGACTACCGGTCCCGACAAAACCCCCTTTTATTAATGGGCCGCGAATTCTGCTCCTTCACATCCAGCAAAGTCTTCGAAGGCAGATTTACGGTCACAGACCTTATTGGGCTTGGAGAGCCGCCAGGCCGAGATCTGCAGAAATTGGCAAGGAGTCTCCAAACAAATGAAGGGAAGTAATGGTCTCCTGCAAACTCCACTCCCCTTTCGCTCCTCTTTTATTCCCTCTGGGAGGGGACATTCATCGTCCACCTGGGGCCTCACTCCCAAGTCGACCCCTGTTCCTTAGCTGTTCTCTTCGTCTGGCCACTCTGTGCATGCACACACTAGGAACAGGCTCCAGCTGTTCTTCTGCCTCACCGATGTCTGACTCCGAAGGTAGCTGGTAACTATTAGACCCTCTCTGCCTCCGAGCCAGAGCCCTCCTCCGAGCCTTCCCCAGACTCTAGGACTGGCCCAGGTTCCTCCCCAACCCTCCTCGCTCTCTGAGTCTGCTGCCAGCCCTGCAGCAGCTCAGACGAGAAATGGGCGGTGCCGATCCTTCTGTTCACCTTCTGTTGCTCATCGGCTTCCCGTTTCTGCTGGACAATGATCACCAGGTATTCCTCGCACTGTTTCTGGAATTCGGCCACTTTCCTCCGGGCCTCCTCCAGCTCCAGGGTCATCACCTCGACTTTTTCTCGGGTCTCGTCGATTTTGAAGAGGCCGTTGCGGAGTTTGTTGGCCTGATCGGAAAGCTCCTTCCGTTTCTCAGCCAGCAGTCTGTAAAAACAGGGTGGACAGGAGAAGGCTCGCGATGCGGGGACCGCTGTCCGAAGACTGGGTCACTTGGTGGTCGCTTTCCACCATCCCGCCTGCCCAACGCCCCAAATCACCCACCCACCCACCCGCCTTACTTCTTGTAGCCGGAAACCAGCTCCAGGTAGTTGGTGGGTGTCACGTAGTTATGACGCCGGAGTTCCAGCAGCATCTTGTGCGAGTATCTGGCCACGGACCAGTGCATGGTGACGAAAATTTTAGCCACTCGCTTTTGCATCTGGGTGAAAGCAAGAGGGCAGAATCGTAGAGTGGGAAGGGACCCTGGAGGTCATCTAGTCCAAGCCCCCTGCTCAAGCAGGACACCCTAGATCAGGGATGGCTAACGTTGCTTGGCTCGGGGGCTGAAAGCATGCATGTGCGTGCCCAAACCCATAATTTATTCCCCCCCCCCGTGCCACCTCTACACATGCGCGCATGACCCCCCCCCCCCGAAGCCTGGGGAGGGTGAATATGGCCTCCACCTCCCCCACCAAGGTCCTCTATAAGCTGGAAATGGCCCGTTTCCGAATTTACGGTAGGGCCGTTTTGGCCTCCCCCAGGCTTCGAACACCTTCCTGGAGCCTGGGGAGGGCAAAAATGGCCTCTCCCAGCCCTCCCGAGGCCCTTCGAAGGCCGAAAACCAGCTGGCCGGCGCACGCATGCGCGCTGCAGCTGATGTCCAGCCTGCCACCATCTTTTCTTTTGGATCTATGGCCTGCCACACTTTCTATTTTTCTACTAGGCATT
Organism: Rhabdophis nuchalis; assembly: GCA_039707465.1. NCBI lineage: Eukaryota > Metazoa > Chordata > Lepidosauria > Squamata > Natricidae > Rhabdophis > Rhabdophis nuchalis. The sequence goes on from CM077647.1 coordinate 181,888,804, forward strand.
TTCTATGGTGGGAAAATGGGAGTTCGAGGATATGGAGCCATAACAACATTCTTTCTAGAAAGCCAAGGTCATCCTTTATTCTTTGCACCTCTGCGCCTGACCGGATCTGGAGGGGTGGAAGCTGCCAGCAGAGGGCAGTGGGAGATGGGACCATGGGATGGGACTTGTGGGTGTGTGGGGGCCAAGATCTGGAACTTTCAACTGGGTGGGGGAAAACCCGGGAAGCTTCCGGATTCGGGTTTCCCCAGATGGGCCAACGTGGCTCTCGTCATCAATTGGAACTTGGAGTGACATTTTGCCTCGGACTCTGATTGGCTTGTGGATGCTGTTCGGAACCCTGTCAGCTGACCTAGGGCAATGGCTCGCGTGCCCTCAGAGATGGCTCCGCATGCCACCTGGGGCAGACCTGCGATAGGTTCGCCATCACGGCCCTAGACCAAGGGGGGTCTCCAAACTTGGTAGCTTCAAGTTGCCTGGACTTCAACGCCTAGAAATTCCCGGAGCCTAATGGCATTCCTTTTGATAGGCACACCCGTTGTGGCTACCTTACTCTCTTGTAATCCCTTCCTCTGCAAACTCTCCACTCTAGAGGGCAGGAGAAAAAAAATACAGCCATAGCTGGCTGAGGAATTCTGGGAGTAGTCCATAAATCTTAAAGTTGCCAAGCTTTGAGATGTAGCACCCACAACCTCTGGTGGCAAGGAGTTCCACTGGTGAGTTGTCCTCACTGTCAGGAAATTTCTCCTCAGTTCTAAGTTGCTTCTCTCCTTGATTGGTTCCCTTCCTTTGCTTCTTGTTCTGCCCTCAGGTGCCTTGGAGAATAGCTTGACTCCCTCTTCTTTGGGGCAGCCCCTGAGATATCGGAAGACTGCTATCCTGTCTCCCCTGGTCCTTCTTTTTATTCAACTAGACATCCCCAGTTCCTGCAACCGTTCTTCGTATGTTTTAACCTCCAGTCCCCTAATCAACTCCGTTGCTCTTCTCTGCACTCTTTCCAGAGTCCCAACGTAGTTTTTCTATCGTGGCGACCAAAACTGGATGCCGTATTCCAAGCGTGGTCTTGCTATGGCTTTATAAAGTGGTATTAACGCTTCACATTATATCTATCCCCATTGTGGTTCGCTTACTCTCTTCTAATCCCTCCCTCTGCGATCTCTCCATTCTAGGGGATGGGAGGAAAAATACAGTTATGGGGAATTCTGGGGCCTCATCAAGGTTTCGTAAAGTGGTATTAACCCTTCACGTGATATTTATTTATTTATTTAGTTATTTATTTGGATTTATTGACCGCCCCCTCTCTCCGAAGAGACTCGGGGTGGTGTACAAGAATTTAAGAGCATATACATATATAACAATTATAAATAATAAAACTAAATTAAATGTTTTACCCTGTGTTAAAATATCTCGTTTAAATTTATAACGTAAAAACCCGATTAGGTAATATTTACTACAACTAGGCTGGTACGGTAGATTAGGTTAGGCCAGGCCGGCCTGCTGGAAAAGATGGGTCTTTAATTGTTGACGGAAGGAGCGGAGGTCCGTGATAGATCTAAGCTCGGGGGGTAGGTCGTTCCAGAGGGTTGGGTCCGCCACAGAGAAGGACCTTCCCCTGGGAGCCACCTGTTGGCATTGCCAGGAGGACGGCACCCGGAGAAGTCCCTCTCTGTGGGAGCGAATCGGTCGAAGGGATGTGTGGGGTAGGATACGATCACGCAGATAACTAGGCCCCGTGCCATGGAGCGCTTTAAAGATGGTAATCAACACCTTGAAGCGCACCCGAAAGGCCACAGGTAGCCAATGCAGCTCGCGCAGGAGCGGTGTTACGTGGGAGTACCTGGAGGTACCCATAATTACCTGCGCGGCCGTATATATATCCATCCCCATTGTGGTTCGCTTACTCTCTTCTAATCCCTCCCTCTGCCATCTCTCCATTCTAGGGGATGGGAGGAAAAATACAGTAATGGGGAATTCTGGGGCCTTATCAAGGCTTCGTAAAGTGGTATTAACCCTTCACGTGATATCCATCCCCATTGTGGTTCGCTTACTCTCTTCTAATCCCTTGACCTTTTGGGGCAGCTGCCGCACAAGGGCTGGCTCCCATTGAAATGACTGTCCACTCGGAGACACCCAGATCTCGAAGGCCCTGACCGGTGTTTGACAAGATGCCCTCTCGGGCGGGCGGTGGGCTCTCACCGTGTCGAGGCTCCCCCTTTCCACCGTGCCTAAATCCACGCCTTCCAGATACTTCTCCGCCACCTCCAGCAAGGCCTCCTTCGGCCACTCCGAGAACCAGTCGATGGTGGTGCAGTTCACCAAAGCAGGATATTGGCGTATCCGGTTCCTGGAGCAGAGTGACAAATTAAGCAGAGTCAGAAGGGGCCTTGGAGGTCTTCTAGTCCAACCCCCTGCTCAAGCAGGAGATGATAGGATACAATAGAATACAATAACAAGAGTTGGAAGGGACCTCGGAGGTCTTCTAGTCCAACCCCCTGCTCAAGCAGGAGATGATACAATACAATATAATACAATAACAGAGTTGGAAGGGACCATGGAGGTCCTCTAGTCCAACCCCCTGCTCAAGCAGGAGATGATACAATACAATATAATACAATAACAGAGTTGGAAGGGACCTTGGAGGTCTTCTAGTCCAACCCCCTGCTCAAGCAGGAAATGATACAATACAATATAATACAATAACAGAGTTGGAAGGGACCCTGGAGGTCTTCTAGTCCAACCCCACTGTTCAAGCAGGAGATGATACAATACAATATAATACAATAACAGAGTTGGAAGGAACCATGGAGGTCCTCTAGTCCAACCCCCTGCTCAAGCAGGAAATGATACAATACAATATAATACAATAACAGAGTTGGAAGGGACCCTGGAGGTCTTCTAGTCCAACCCCACTGTTCAAGCAGGAGATGATACAATACAATATAATACAATAACAGAGTTGGAAGGGACCTTGGAGGTCTTCTAGTCCAACCCCACTGCTCAAGCAGGGGATTGTATACCATTCCAGTCAAATTGGCTGTCCAGTCTCTTCTTTAATAACCTCCAGTGCAACTTCTGGTGGCAAGTAGTTCCCCTGGTTAATTGTCCTCACAGCCAGGGGGGAAAAAATCTCTTTAATTCTAGGTTGCTTCTCTCTCTGATAGTCTCTTTGATAGCGTAGCAGTCTTGGAAGGGACCTGGGAGGTCTTCTAGTCCAGCCTGAGCAGGGGATGGACTAGAAGACCTTCAAGGGCCCTTCCAGCTCTATTCTTGATTGACGTAGTAAGAGACCAAAGGCAGCTTCCCACCAGCGCCCCAAAGTCTCTGCTTTCCAGTGTTGGGAAGACTGCGGCTAGTCCTCAACTTACGACCACGATCAAAATGAACACTTGTTGCTAAGCGAGACAGCGGTCACGGGAGTTCTTGCCCCGTGTTAGGACCTCGACGGACAGTCACCAACGGGGATCCCTCGTGGAAAAGGGCGGGATATAAATCGAATAAAAATAATAAATAAATAAATAAATCCCGGGACGTGGCCACCGTCGTAAATACAAGGAACTGAATTTTGGATCCCGCGAGGGTGGGGGGGACAGTCGTTAAGTGTGGGAAACGGCCACTAGGTCGCTTTTCCCAGCGCTGCGTCTGACGCCGAAGGGTCGCGCGACGAATGGGACCTGCCTGCAGTTTGGTTTCAGAAGAGTTTCAGAGCTGGCCGGGACCTTGGAGGTCTTCTAGTCCAACCCCGCTGCTCAAGCAGGAGACCCCCCCCCCATACCGTTTTCCATGGGGCTCAATTCACTTACAGGCCGTTAAGGGTTGATCCTTGGGCCGTTTTGGGGGGGTGTGTGGGTCAAGGCCTCGCTGACCATTGGGATTGGAGGACCCTATTTGTCTCCCTGCCTCGACCAGGGGTCTGCCTGCCCCCCCACCCCCACCCCAAGCCCCAGCCTCTAAAACCCACCCCATCCATTTCACCCCGTTCACCAGGCCTGCGGCTCCTTGGCCACTAGAGGCCGCTGTTGCACCACGCAGGATCTTCTCCCCGCTTGACAGATTGAATAGATTAACAGAGCTGGAAGGGACCTCAGAGGTCATCTAGTCCAACCTTTCCCCCCCACCAACCCCGCCCAAGCAGGAGACCCTACCCCATTTCTGACCAGAGGGCAGTCCAGTCTCTTCTTGAAAGCCTCCAGGGATGAAGCTCCCACAATTTCTGATTAACAGAAATAATAACAGTGTTGGAAGGGACCTTGGAGGTCATCTAGTCCAGCCCTCCTCTGCCCAAGCAGGAGACCCTGCCCCATTTCCAACAGATAGCAGTCCAGTCTCTTCTTGAAAGCTTCCAGGGATGAAGCTCCCACAATTTCTGATTAACAGAAATAATAACAGAGTTGGAAGGGACTTTGGAGGTCATCTAGTCCAACCCCCCACCCCTGCCCAAGCAGGAGACCCTACGCCATGTCCGACAGAGGGCAGTCCAGTCTCTTCTTGACAGCCTCCAAGGATGAAGCTCCCACAACGTCCGAAGGCAACTTCCATTCCATGGGTGGATTGTTCTCACTATCAGAAAATTCCTCCTTAATTCCATGTTTAATCTCTCCATGGCCAGTTTCCACCCATTCTTCCTTCTCTGGCCTTTGGGGGCTTTGGAGAAGAGCTTGACCCCCTTCCTCCTCTCTGGGGCAGCCCCTCCAATATTGGAAGATGCTCTCCTGTCTCCCCTGGTCCTTCTCTTCCCTAGACTAGCCAGGCCCGGGTCCTGCAACCGTTCGTCGTATGTTTGAGCCTCATCCTCCTGGTTGCTCTTCTCTGCCCTCTTTCTAGAGTCTCCACATCTTTGTTTATAGTGTGGGGACCAAAACTGGACGCAGGACTCCAGGTGTGGCCTTACTAAGGCTTTACAGAGTGGTATTAGCACCTCCCTTGATCTGGATTGTATCCCTCTGTTAATGCAGTTTAGGATTGGATTGGCTTTTTTGGCTGCCGCCGCACACGGCTGACTCCTATTTAGCTGGTTGTACACTAAAGACTCCGAGATGCCTCTCAGAGTGACCGCTATTAAGCCAGGTTTCAACCAAGTCTATATGTGTCCGTTGGGTGTTTCTTTGCCTAAGTGTAAAACTTGACTTTTTCTCTATGTTGAATTCCATTTTTTTTAGCTAGGGCCCAGGGTTGAAGTCTATCAGGAGGCTCAACCCTACGATGGACGGTTGTAGGAACTGGGCGTGGCTGGTCTAGTGAAGAGAAGGACCAAGGGAGACAAGAGATCATCTCCCAATATTCGGGGGGCTGCCCCAGAGAGGAGGGCGGGTGTGTGTGAGTGAGTGTCAAGCTATCCTCCAAGAAACCAGACAAGGAAGAACGGATGGAAATTGACCAAGGAGAGATTCAACCTGGAAATAAGGAGGACAGGGAATGGACGTTGCCTCCAGGAGTTGTGGGAGCTTCATCCCTGGAGGCTTTCAAGAAGAGACTGGACCGCCCTCTGTCAGAAACGGCGTAGGGTCTCCTGCTTGGGCAGGGGAGGGGTTGGGCTAAATGACCTCCGAGGTCCCTCCCAGCTCTGTTATTCTTCTATTATTCAGAAGTCGTGGGAGCTTCATCCCTGGAGGCTTTCAAGAAGAGACTGGACTGCCCTCTGTCAGAAACGCTGCAGGGTCTCCTGCTTGGGCAGAGGAGGGGTTGGACTAGATGACCTCCGAGGGCCCCTCCAGCCCTGTTATTCTTCTGTTATTCCGAAGTCGTGGGAGCTTCATCCCTGGAGGCTTTCAAGAAGAGACTGGACCACCCTCTGTCAGAAACGGCGTAGGGTCTCCTGCTTGAACAGGGGAGGGGTTGGGCTAAATGACCTCCGAGGTCCCTCCCAGCTCTGTTATTCTTCTGTTATTCAGAAGTCGTGGGAGCTTCATCCCTGGAGGCTTTCAAGAAGAGACTGGACTGCCCTCTGTCAGAAACACTACAGGGTCTCCTGCTTGGGCAGGGGAGGGGTTGGACTAGATGACCTCTGAGGGCCCTTCCAGCCCTGTTATTCTTCTGTTATTCAGAAGTCGTGGGAGCTTCATCCCTGGAGGCTTTCAAGAAGAGACTGGACTGCCCTCTGTCAGAAATGGGGTAGGGTCTCCTGCTTGGACGGGGGAGGGGTCGGACTAGATGACCTCCGAGGTCCCTCCCAACTCTGTTAATCTGTCATCATCTGGATCTTGAGCCTATCATCTAGGGGGCGTTGGCTATTCCTGCCACCTTAGTATCACCTGCAAATTTGGTAAGTTCCCCTTCTGTTGCCTCCTCTACGTCATTTATGAAAATATTGAAGCGTCGTGGGCCTAAGACGGAACCTCGTGGTACCCCACTGCTTACTTCCCTCCATGTGGACGTAGGTAGACCCATTAGGGACTACTCGTTGAGTACCATTTGTCAGCCAGTTTGCGAAGCCATCCGCCGTTGAAGCTCTCTATCCCACATTTTTTCTAGCATACTAAGAAGTAGGTTGTGGTCTACTTCGTCAAAAGCCTTTTCTACTTCGTCAAACGCCTTTTCTACTTCGTCAAAAGCCTTTTCTACTTCGTCAAACGCCTTTTCTACTTCGTCAAATGCCTTTTCTACTTCATCAAACGCCTTTTCTACTTCGTCAAACGCCTTTTCTACTTCATCAAAAGCCTTTTCTACTTCGTCAAATGCCTTTTCTACTTCGTCAAACGCCTTTCAAATGTCCAAGCAAATTATTTGCAACCCACATGACAATGAAAGGGGTTTTGCATTGGACAATGGGTTGTGGGTTGTGGGGGGGAAAAGGGTTGGACATTTATGGATATGTATGCTTTTGCGCGCAAATATCTCAGACCTTGCTTTGCCTTTGCTGCAATCTTTTCGTAACCGGTAAAAAGTACTCTTTTAATTCTTGAAAATGGATTTGAGTGGATTCTTTCTTGGTTATCGTTAGAGGCAGTCCTGACACCGGCCCACTACAAAATTTGCTGCTGCATTTTGCCGGCCCACTCCAGGTAACGAACAATTCATTTAACGGCCATTCAAAGTTCAGGCCCCCCCAGAAAGCCTCACCTGAAGGGGTCGCCCACCGGGCTCAGGCACAGCACGACGTGAAGATTGTTTCGGACCCTTTCGATCAGGTAGGCGAACAGGCTGTCCTGACTTTCCTGGATGCCCTCGGCCCGGGCCGCATCGATGATATGACTTTGGATCTTGGGGGGTGGGGGAGAGAGGGCGGGGGAGGGGAGGGGAAGAGAAGATGATCATCCAGTTTTGGTCGCCACAACATTAAAAAAAATAATACTTTGAGACTTTGGAAAGAGTGCAGAAGAGAATGACAAAGAAGATTAGGGGGACCGGAGGACAAAAACATGCGAAGAATGGTCGCAGGAATTGGGGATGTCTAATTTAATGAAGAGAAGGACGAGAGGGGGACATTATAGCATCGTCCATTATTTGGGGGGTCTGTCCCAAAGCAGAGGGGGGGGGGGTCAACCTCTTTTCCAAAGCACCTGAAGGCAGGACGAAAAGCCACGGATGGAAACTCATCAAGGAGAGAAGCAACTTAGAAATAAGGAGAAACTTCCTAATAGTGAGGACAATTAACCAGTGGAACAGCTGGCCATCAGAAGTTGTGGCTGCTTCAACACCGGTGGCTGTTAAGAAGAGATTGGACAGCCGTTTGTCGAAAATGGGTTTAAGGCAGGGGGTCCCCAAGCTGTGGGCAGTGCCCCACTACCAGGCTGCAGCCTGCTCGAACGATGGGGAACGCCCGTGCGAAGTGGCACTCGTATCCACAGAGTCCTCGTACGCAGACCGCTCGCACCAACGGAGCTCGGAGGTCTTCTAGTCCAACCCCCTGCTCAAGCAGGAGACCCTACTACAGCATTTCAAACAAGTGGCTGTCCAATCTCTGCTTCAAAACCTCCAGGGATGGAGCCTTCGCAACTTCTGGTGGCAAGCAGTTCCACGGGTTAATTGTCCTCCCTGTTAGGAAGTTCCTCCTTAGTCCCAGGTAGCTTCTCTCCTTGATTAGCTTCCTTCTGTTGCTTCTTCTGCAACCAGTCCCCGAATCCTCTTGATTGTCTCTTCTCTGCACTCTTTCCAGAGTCTGAAGATCTTCTGGTCTACTCAACATCTCAACATCTCCTCCACCAAGCCGAAAAAAGAGGACAACAAGGATGGTTAGGGGAGAATGTTTGCTTCATGTCCCGTACCTCCTCAAACTCATCCGATTTGTAGAGGTTGGGCACTTCCCCGGAGCTCAAGATGTTGTTGATGTCCTCCAAGAAGCACTCATCCGCGATCTGAGTGTCCACGAAGAGGAAGGTGGTGGGCTTCAGGTCGACCCCGGTCTGCCGGTACAGCTTCTTGATGTCTGGAGAAGGGGAAGGGGACCTCTTGTGAAGACCGCACGACCAGGAGAACGTAGGGGAACGTTCATGGCCTCGCCAACGCGGTGAGGGACCTGCTCACCTTCTCGGAATTCCTGTTTGCGGTACTGCCGGGAGACCTCGATCTGGAAGGTGTAATACTCGCAGATGGAGGAGGCCAAGCGCGCCAGGCTCTGGCGCCCGCTCCCGCCGATGCCCACCAGCAGCATGTTGCCACGGGGTTGGCTGATCACTCGGACGATGCGGGTAACTGCGAAAGAGAGGAGAGGGCAGAGTCAATGGAAAGTGGAGAAGGTACCTTGGACCAACCATGATCTCCAGACGTTGTGGGGGCTCCATCATTGAAGCTTTTTAAGAAGAGATCGGATGACGATTTATCATTCCATTGTAATTTTTACAATGACAATAAAGATTATTATTATTATTATTATTATTATTATTATTATTATTATTATTATTATTATTATTATTATTATTATTATTATTATTATTATCTGAAATGGGATGTGGGTCTCCTGCTTGAGCAGTGGGGTTGGACTAAGAGACCTCCAAGGTCCCTTCCAACCTTATGATTCTGTATGAGAGATGAAATAGATGAGAGAGATGAGTAAGAGAGACTGAGATGATAGATAGATACAGATAGATGATAGATAGATAGATAGATAGATAGATAGATAGATAGATAGATAGATAGATAAAGGATAGAAAGAGATAGATAGAAAGATAGATATAGATAGATAGATAGATAGATGGAAGGATAGAAAGAGATAGATAGATGGAAGGATAGATATAGATAGATAGATAGATAGATAGAAGGATAGAAAGAGATAGATAGATAGATAGATAGATAGATAGAATGATAGAAAGAGAGATAGATAGAGATAGATAGATAGATAAAAAGATAGATAGATAGATAGATAAAGATAGATGATAGATAGACAGAAAGGGTAGATAGATAGATAGGTAGGTAGATAGATAGATGATAGATAGATAGATAGATAGATAGATAGATAGATAGATAGATAGATAGATAGATGATAGATAGACAGTCAGAGAGAAAGATGATAGATAGATCGATAGATAACATAGATGATTGATAGATAGATAGAAAGGGTAGATAGATAGATAGATAGATAGATAGATAGATAGATAGATAGATAGATAGATAGATAGATAGATAGATAGATATAGATAGATAGAGATAGATAGATGGAAGGATAGAAAGAGATAGATAGATAGAAGGATAGAAGGATAGAAAGAGATAGATAGATAGATAGATAGATAGATAGATAGAGATAGATAGATAGATAGATAGATAGATGGAAGGATAGAAAGAGATAGATAGATGGAAGGATAGATATAGATAGATAGATAGAAGGATAGAAAGAGATAGATAGATAGATAGAAGGATAGAAAGAGAGATAGATAGAGATAGATAGATAGATAGATAGATAGATAGATAAAGATAGATGATAGACAGAAAGATGGTAGATAGATAGATAGATGATGTAGACAGATAGATGATATATAGACAGACAGAAATCTAGATAGATAGATGACAGATAGATAGATGATTGATAGATAGATAGAAAGGGTAGATAGATAGATTGATAGATAGATAGATAGATAGATAGATAGATAGATAGATAGATAGATAGATAGATAGATAGATAGATAGATAGATAGATAGGAAGGTAGATAGGAAGGAAGAGAGAGAGAGAGAGATAGGAAGGAAGGAAGGAAGGAAGGAAGGAGGGAGGGAGGGAGGGAGGGAGGGAGGGAGGGTGGGTGGATGGATGGATGGATAGATAGATAGATAGATAGATAGATAGGTAGGTAGGTAGGTAGGTAGGTAGATAAATAGATAGATGGATGGGTGGGTGGGTGGGTGGGTAGGTAGGTAGGTAGGTAGGTAGGTAGGTAGGTAGATAGATAGATAGATAGATAGATAGATAGATAGATAGATAGATAGATAGATAGATAGATAGATAGATAGATAGATAGATAGATAGATAGATAGATAGATAGATAGATAGATAGATAGATAGATAGGTAGGTAGGTAGGTAGGTAGATACTGGTCGATAGATGGACAGAGAGAAAGATGATGGATGGATGGATAGATAGAAAGATAGATAGATAGATAGACAGACAGAGATGGATGATAGACAGATAGACAGAAAAAAAGATGATAGATAGACAGATGATAGATGATAGATGGGTGGGCGGACAGACAGAGACAGATAGAGAGAGAGACAGATAAACAATAGCATTTCAATGTATATCCTACTCCATAGTTTCAACCCTCTCTAAGCAGTTGATAAGAATTAACTCTTCCCCAAAGCCCCCCAGAAGGCAGGACAAGAAGCAATGGATGGAAACTAACCAAGGAGAGAAGCAACCGAAAACTAAGGAGAAACTTCCCGACAAGCGAGGACAATTCACCGGGGGAACTGCTGGCCACCAGAAGTTGTGAATGCTCCATCACTGGAGGCCACTTATCTGTGATGGCATAGAGGGGTCTCTTCCTTGAACAGGGGGGCTGGACTAGATGACCTCCAAGGTCCCTTCCAGCTCTGTTCGATCCATGTTCTTTTCTGCCGCCCCCCGTCCCCGTCAGCGGGAAACGCCCCACTCACTGTGCTCGATGGCGTCTCGGAAGAGCACCAGCCTCATGGGTACCACGCCCAGCGTCCGGTTGTAGTCTCCCAGCGCACGCTCCATCTCCGCCTTCAAGACGCCCATGTCCATCATGTCCTCATAGACGTTGCGCATGAAATCCCCTGCGGGAGAATAACGGGGCCTTTTTTTTTCTGGATTTGGGGGGCAGGGGGGATGTCTCTGCCCCACGGATGACCCTCTTCTCAACTTCCCGAGTCTCGGAACGCGGCTGGTCCTCGCCTGACGACCACGATTTTCCCGGTCGAGCGAGACCGTCGTTAAGTGAATTCTCTCTTCTTCTTTTTGTTTTTTAATTCGGGAACGCAGAGGGAAATTTTTCAAAAAGGAATAGAAAACGAGGAGGGGGGAAAGGGAAAAGGAGGGGGGGAAAGAGAAAGAAAATAGGGGGGCTGGACTAGAAGACCTCCAAGGTCCCTTCCAGCTCATCCTGTCCTGTTTGATTTGGGCGAAATGGTAGAGGAGCTGCTGCTTAACGACTGTGATCATTCGCTTAGCGGCCGTGGCAAAGGAGGTGAAATCAGCCAGCGTCCGGCGAGCCAAGGCGACGGCGGAAGCCGGATTCACTTAATGACCAAGGGATTCACTTAACAACTGCAATGATTTGCTTAACGACCATAGCAAAGGAGGTAAAACCAGCCAGCTTCTCACCATCTAAGTCAACAGAGGAAGCTGAATTCACTTAACGATTACGGCATTCATTTAATTTATTATTATTTATTTATTTTTATTTTATCAAATTTATATACTGCCCTATTCTCCGTGGTAGGGATCAGGGCGGTGACTGTTATGATTCGCTTAACGACCGTAGGATTCACTTAATAACTGCTAGGATTCACTTAACAACCATGGGGTTCACTTAATAACTGCTAGGATTCACTTAAGGACCATGGGATTCACTTAATAACTGCTAGGATTTGCTTAACGACCATGGGATTCACTTAATAACTGCTAGGATTCACTTAACGACCATGGGATTCAGTTAATAACTGCTAGGATTCACTTAACGACCATGGGGTTCACTTAATAACTGCTAGGATTCACTTAACGGCCATGGGATTCACTTAATAACTGCTAGGATTTGCTTAACGACCATGGCAAAAGAGTTAAAATTGGCTGGCTTCTCAGTATCAAAGTCGACAAAGGAAGCCAAATTCGCTTAATGACCATGGGATTCATTTAGTAACTGTGATGATTCAGTTAACGACCATGGGATTCAGTTACTCTGTGATGTTTCGTTTCACAACCATGACAAAAAGAGTTAAAATTGGCTGGCTTCTGACCAGCCAAGTCAACGGGGGAAGCCGGATTCGCTTAACAACCATGGGATTCACTTAACGACCGTGGCAAAGGAGGTAAAACCAGCCAGTTTCTGAGCAGCCAAGTCAAAAGGAGGAAGTAGGATTCACTTAACGGCCATGGGATTCATTTAATACACACAATGACTTGCTTAACGACCATGTGATTCACTTAATAACTGTGATGATTCGCTTAACGACCATGACAAAAGAGTTAAAATCGGCCGGCTTCTGACCAGCCAAGTCAAACGGGGGAAGCCAGATTCACAACGACCATGGGATTCCCTTAATAACTGCTGTGACTCGTTTAACGACAGTGGCCAAAAAGGTGCTGGAGGGGCGTTGACGCCTACCGAAGATGGGTGACCGCTTGTTGGGGCAGAGGTGGTGGAAAGTCACGTCGAAGAAGGTGCCCAGCTTCTCCCCCAGAAGGGCCACGAAGGTCTCCATGTCGGGGAGGTCCACCAGGCGGTCTGAGAAGACCCTGCCGAGAAGGAAGCCGGAGGGGGGGGGGGGAGAGAAAGGTCTTATACAGGCAGTCCTTGACTTACAACCATTCATTTAGTGACCGTTCAAAGGGACGACCTCGGACCGTTTTTCACACTGACTGACATCCATGGCATTTGGGTGAGGTGCCGACGTTTAGTACTGTAAGGAGCCCCAGACCGCTCCTGAGGGAAGGAGTGGAACGTCTTGCCAGTTTGAACTGAGGTAACGGAACGTGAGGCAACAGGCAGTTGGAACAGAGTTCTTTTCAGGTGGGGAGGGAGAGTAGAACTCCTTAGCATCGGAGCGTGTGAATTACTGTATAGGAAACACTAATGATCTGAGGGTTGTTTCGAAAAATCCTTTCTTAGTGAGCACCTAGAAGCCAAGATACCAGTGCTCTGCTACAAAACTATGTGATCGGGCTTGATAAAACGACACACAGCTGAAAAATTAACGAGTAGTTACTATCAGCCTCTCCTCTCCCCTTCTCTCCCACAGGCTTGCCCCACAGAGGCCTCTCCTATCTTGTCCCCTTCTCTCCCTCAGGCTTGCCCCTCAGAGGCCTCTCCTATCTTGTCCCCTTCTCTCCTTCAGGCTTGACCCACAGAGGCCTCTCCTATCTCATCCCCTTCTCTCCCTCAGGCTGGACCCATTGATCTCTCCTTTCCCCTTCTCTCCCTCAGGCTTAACCTAAAGAGGCCTCTCCTATCTCATCCCCTTCTCTCCCTCAGGCTGGCCCCATTGATCTCTCCTTTCCCCTTCTCTCCCTCAGGCTTAACCTAAAGAGGCCTCTCCTATCTCATCCCCTTCTCTCCCTCAGGCTCGCCCCATTGATCTCTCCTTTCCCCTTCTCTCCCTCAGGCTTAACCTAAAGAGGCCTCTCCTATCTCATCCCCTTCTCTCCCTCAGGCTGGACCCATTGATCTCTCCTTTCCCCTTCTCTCCCTCAGGCTTAACCTAAAGAGGCCTCTCCTATCTCATCCCCTTCTCTCCCTCAGGCTGGCCCCATTGATCTCTCCTTTCCCCTTCTCTCCCTCAGGCTTAACCTAAAGAGGCCTCTCCTATCTCATCCCCTTCTCTCCCTCAGGCTGGCCCCATTGATCTCTTCTTTCCCCTTCTCTCCCTCAGGCTTAACCCACAGAGGCCTCTCCTATCTCATCCCCTTCTCTCCCTCACGCTGGCCACATAGATCTCTCCTATCCCCTTCTCTCCTTCAGGCTTGCCCCACAGAGGCATCCCCTATCTTACCCCCTTCTCTCCCTCAGTCTAACTCCTTAGCATCAAAGTGTTTTTTTCAGGTGAGGAGGGGGAGTAGAGTGTCTAAACTTCCCAGCCCGCAGGCCAGATGAGCCACCCGCTGGCCATGTCCCCACCCAAGTGGCAGTTGGAACAGAGTTCTTCTCCTGTGGGGAGGGGGAGTAGAACGTCTAGCTCCTTAGCATCAGAACGTGTCAATAATAATAATATAAGAAATACTCATGATCTGATGGTCGTTTCGAAAAATCCTTTCTTAGCGAGCACCTAGAAGCCAGGAGGAACATACGTGCCAAATTTCACATGTGTAGGCTTCATGGTTCCGGAGATTTCCTGACGGTATTTGGGCTTTTATGTATATCGATATCCCACATGATCACGACGCGATTTTTTAATTCTTCCTGGTCACAAACCACTCACTGGCCACGGCCACGACACCCGGCCACAGCCCCACTCCCAGCACCCCCTCACAAAGCCATCTCCGGCCCAGCAGGGGGCGCTGGCCCCTTGCACCCCAGAAGGGGAGGATGGGTTGAGGGAAGAAGGAAGACGAGAGAGGCGGTGCTACTACCTGAAGCATTCGTGGATCCAGAGGCGCGTCAAGCTGGCTTTGGTATCGTGGAAGTCCTTGTGCGCCCTCAACATGCCTTGGAACACCTAGAGGAGGAGAAAAGGGGCACCAACGGACCCCCTTTGAGAGGCGGGACGGCCGCAGAATCTCGAACACAGGACACACACACACACACACACCCCACCACGGTTGCTAGAAGCCAAGGGAGAAGGGGCCTGGGGTGGTGCTTCTGCGGGTAGAGAGGCCTTGGTCAGGTGCTTTGCCATACAGGAGGAGGAGGAAGAGGAGGAGGAGGAGGAGGAGGAGGAGGAGGAGGAGGAGGAGGAGGAGGAAGGGACAGTGGGGTCCTTGGTGCTCTCTGAGCTGGAGGGTTTTCTTGTAGCTGTGGGATGGTAAGGAGTGTGAGTTTTTCCCCCTTAGATTAGAGCATTGCTTTCTCTTTCTTGGTTTGTCTGGTGTTAATCCACGCTTATCTGGGCTTCTCTTTTTCTGGGCTCTTTGGGGATCTCTGGGCTGGGTGATTTGCACACAGACGTTCCCTGACCCAACTAGATAACATCATCAGCGCTGGAAGGGAATGGGATGTGTGGAGTGGAGGAGGAGGAGGAGGAGGAGGACTGTGGGGTCCTTGGTGCTCTCTGAGCTTGGTTAAATTATGCCAACGTTTCACAACCATACTAGACAACCTCCTCAGCGCTACAAGGGATGGAAGTGCGATGATGATCCTCGGCGCTGATGCCGTTCCTTAGTCGGGCCACAAAAGGTCTGCAAGAAAGCCATCCAACTCAGAGAAGCACCAAGGACCCCACCAACCTCCACCTGCCTTCTAGCACTGACGACGTGACCTAGTTGGGTCTGGAAACGTCTACAAGAGGGACAACCCCCTCCCCCCACCCAAATCTTCTCTCCCTTCTCCACCACTCTTTTTTCAGGGTCAGCCTCCCGTTCTCTCGTTCTTCTTTCTCTCCGTTTAGGAACAATGAAGGTGGGAGGGGAAAGAACGCAGCAGCGGAGGCTCAGTGGAGTAAAATACACCTGGTTGGATTTAATTGGATTATCTAAGCAGCTGGAACTGGCTGGCAGCTGCCCGGAATTAATCAGTTTAAAGCAGGTGAAGTAAACATGTTATCCCTCCTTTCTTTCTTTCTTTCTTTCTTTCTTTCTTTCTTTCTTTCTTTCTTTCTTTCTTTCTTCTTTCTTTCTTTCTTTCTTTTTCTTTCTTTCTTCTTTCTTTCTCTTTCTGTCTTTCTTTCCTTCCTTCCTTCTTTCTTTTTCTTCCTCCCTCTCCTTTCATTTCTTTCTATCTTTTTATTCTTCTATTTCTTTCTCTCTTCTATCTTCCCCCTTCGTTTTTCCTTCTTTCCTTTCTCTCTCTCTCTTCTTCCTTGCTTTCTTTCTCTCTGTCACCCCTATTTCTCTCTTTCTCTCCCTTTTTTTCTCTCCCCCTTTCTTTCTTTTTCTTTTTTCTTCCCTCTCTTCTTTTTGTTTTTTCTCTTTCTTTCTCTCCTCTTTCTCTTTTCCTTTCTCTCTCCCTTTCTTTTTCTTCCTTCCTTTTTCTTTTTGTCTTTCCTCCCTTTTTCCCTTTCCTTTTTTTCTCTTTCCTTCCTTCCTTTCTTTTCCCTTCCTTCCTTCCCTTCTTTCTTTCTCTCCGCCTTTCTTTTTCTTTCTTTCCTTCTTTCCTTCCTTTCCTTCTTTCTTGCTCTCCGCCTTTCTTTTTCTTTCCTTCCTTCTTTTTTCTTTCTTTATCTCTCCTTCCTTCCTTCCTCTCTTTCTTTCCCTCTTCCCCCTCTATTTCTTTCATTCTTTCTTCTTTCCTTACTTCTTTTTTCTTTCTTTCCCTCCTTCCTTCCTTTCACTCTTCCTTTCACTCTCCCCTCTCTATTTCTTGCTTTCCTTCCTTCCTTATTTTCTTCCTTTTCTTTTTCTTTCTCCCTCCCTCCTTCCTTCCTCTTCCTTCTTTTTCTCTCCTTCCTTCCTTTCTCTTTCTTTCTCTTTTTCTTTCCTTCCTTCCTTCCTTTCCTTCTTTCTTTCTCTCTGCCTTTCTTTTTCTTTCTTTCTTTCTTTCCTTCCTTTTTTCTTTCTTTATCTCTCCTTCCTTCCTTTCCCTCTTCCCCCTCTATTTCTTTCTTTCTTTCTTTCTTTCTTTCTTTCTTTCTTTCTTTCTTTCTTTCTTTCTTTCTTTCTTTCTTTCTTTCTTCTTTCCTTACTTCTGTTTTCTTTCTTTCCCTCCTTCCTTCCTTTCACCCTTTCACTCTCCCCTCTCTATTTCTTGCTTTCCTTCCTTTTCCTCTTCCTTCTTTTCTTCCTTTTCTTCTTCTTTCCTTCTTTTTCTTTCTCCCTCCTTCCTTCCTTCCTCTTCCTTCCTTTTCTTCTTTCTCTTTCTCTTTCCTTCCTTCCTTTTTCTTTCTCTCTTTCCTTCCTTTTCTTCTTTCTTTCTCCTTCCTTCCTTCCTTCCTTCCTTCCTTCCTTCCTTGTCATCCCCTTTTCAACTAAACCCCTCTTCCCGAAGGAAACCTTCCCAGCCCTTCCTTTGTTTGCAGGGGCAAAAAAAAAACACCTGCCTCTTTCCCTCATTGGCCTTCCAGCCCATCACCTCCTTACGGTTCAAGGTGTCATCTGAACGATCAGATGAAACCCCCCCCCTTTTTTTTAAAAACAACAAAGCCGAAGATCTCAACGAGGACAATAAACGTGGCTTGCGTGGATCTATACGCCCCATTTTAAGCAGCAATCCTAACAGAATCATCATCATCATCATCACGTCGTGGTGGTTTATAGAAGCCCCACTCTTACACACTGGGGGTGGGGGGGCGAGACCCCCCCTCAATTTCTGGCCGCGCTCTGCACCCCTCGACCGGCTGAAGAGGCAGGCGGGCAGGCTGGCACCGCAGCCGGGCCGCATTTGATGTGCGGGAGAAGAGCTTCGGGGCATAAAACCCTGAGATAAACACTTGGTGGCATTTGATGTCTTCGAAGCTGCAGGGCCCATTTGATGTGCTCGGCGCATCTCTGCCCTGCATGGAATCCTAATGCTCGACGCCTGCGGGCATCCAGGGGGTGGGAGGCGGCGGAAGGAAAACGTTCACCCTTGGAAAAAAACCACGGTCTGGCTGGCGCTAACAGGCCTGGGGGGCCCCCTCCGTGGGGACAGTCAAGGAAGAGGGGCACCCTTCCTGGCGACCGGAGAGAAGGAGAGGGAGGGAGGGAGGCAGAGGGAGGGAGGAATTCCCTGGGATTTGAGGAGAGGAGGGCATGCGGAAGACCTTGGGCGGGTAGAGAAAAGGCCTCCCCTCAATCCAAGCTTGGAGGAGCTAAGCAGGATGGGCTTCCTCGCCCGAGGCAGAACCGACTCCGCAACCCACGCGGGCTGGCATCCCCCACCTCCCTGGCACCGCTTCAGCGAAGGCTCAATCTCCCTTTGCCAAGAGCGATGCGATGCCTGAGAAAGGAACTTCGACAGCGGCACAATGTGGGTCTCTAGGATACGCCCCCCACCATCCCGATTAGCTGGGGAGGGGGTAGGTATACTGGGTGTACCCCCATTAGTTGGGGAGGGGTGTGGGTGGACTTTTTTTTTGTCATTTAATGACCTCATAATCCCTTGCGGGGTGGAACTGAATGGAGCCGAGTGTTTTACTGGCCGGCTGCTGTTCCCTGTCGCCAGCGCGGAGGTATATTCAGCAGATCTGTTCTTATAGAGAAATATCGGCTTCTACCTAGAATCGAACCCACGGCCTCCTGATTGGGAGGCGAGAGAGCTCCACTTCTAGGCCACCACAGCACTCTCCAACCATTTGTTTAATCATCGCCATCTTTTAACGACCCCGTAATCGCTTGCGGGGTGGACTCAGCACAACTGAATGAAGCTGAATGTTTTACTGGCCAGCTGCTGTTCCCTGTCGCCAATGCGGAGTTATATTCGGTAGATATGTTCTCATTGTGTCGGGAGAGAGAAATATCAGCCTCTACCTGGGATCGAACTCACAGCCTCCTGATTGGGAGGCGAGAGCTCCCCCTCTAGGCCACCGCATCACTCAGCATTTAGGCTTATATCATCATCCCCTTTTAACGACCCCATAATCCCTTGCGGGGTGGAGTCGGGGCAACTGAATGGAGCTGAGCGTTTTACTGGCCCGCTGCCGTTCCCTGTCGCCCATGCGGAGTTCTATTCGGTAGATATATTCTCATAGTACCCAGAGAGAGAGAGAAATATCAGCCTCTACCTAGGATCGAACTCACACCCTCCTGTTTGGGAGGCGAGAGCTCCGCCTCTAGCCCACTGCAACCACTCCTACTGGGAGGGGGTGGGGGTGCTTCTTTCTACCTTGGAAATGTCCCGGAGGTTGAAGAGGTAGTGGATTTTGGCCGGCGTGGGCAGAAACCGCTGGACCACGCTGTTGTACAGCTCCACGGTGGCCTCGGTGATGATGTTCCCGATGGGTTTGACGGCCTCCTCAAAGTTCTGCAACTTCTGGTTGATCATGGTGCCGAAGATGCGACGGATTTGGGAGTCCTGTCCGCGGGGAGAAAACCAGGAAGGTGGCAGAGCAGCGGGGCGGCAACTCTCCCCGCCCCACGGGGGCCTGATTTAAGCCGCCCGCTGCAGGAGATGTCTTTCTGGATGGCTTTCGAGGATTGGCTTTGATGCCAAGGTGGCCATCAAACAAGTTGGAGTTTACGCCTGTGATTTTTAGGGGGGGGGGGTTCTAGCATTTGAGGGAGGAGCCGCCGCCCCCCCTTGCAAACCATGGGGCCTTGCAAACGTGAGTCCAAGCTGCCGTTTAAAGCCAACGCTCCTTACGGTCGGGAAGGTCATATTGATGAGGTTGAAACGGCTCTGCAAACGGCTGGAGATGACCGTACGGCCTCCTCCGGGGGGTCCCATGGCCGCCATCAGGAACATGTCCTGGGGGAAAGAGAGAGAGAGAGAGATGCCCCCCCCCCCGGATCAAAACCAGGAGACGAAAAAAGGACCCCACCCAGCCAAAGGGTTTAGCCGCCTCCGTGCCGAACACGGGCGCACGACGAAGCGTGTAAAGCGGGGAACATAATCGCTGGCACGGCGCGTGCCACCCTGCCCCTCCCACGGGGGGCCTGTGCCGCGCCAGCCCCCTCCTCTTCTCCACCCCTGACTAAAATCCAGAGACGCGACGGCCTCTTAAAGAACAATTATTCTGGGCACAAGTGTCTTTCGTTGCCAGCTGGCGAGCTTTCAAAGCACCCCGGGGGTCTAAAGAGACAATACCGAGATCGGTGCGTGACCGCATTTAATGCGCTGGAGAGGCACCTTTTCAAAACAATCGGCCCTGGCAGGCAGGCAGGCAGGCGGGTGAGCGGGCAGGCAGGCATCGGGGTCTAGAGGGGGGCACCGCAGGTGGGTGAGGCCAAGGGATGGGTTTCATAGCATTTTAGCACCGGTTCGCCGCAAACTATAAATGCGAGCAAAATGTGGCTAAATAGGACAGCATAGCAACCCGTCCGCAGGTTGCCCCCAATCGGTTCGTGCGAACCGATGCGAACCAGCTGAACACCGGTGAGGGAGAACCGATGCGAACTGGCTGAACACCGGTGAGGGCGAACCGATGCGAACCGGCTGAACACCGGTGAGGGCGAACCGATGCGAATCGGCTGAACACCGATGAGGGAAAACCGATGCGAACCGGCTGAACACCGGTGAGGGCGAACCGATGCGAACCGGCTGAACATCGGTGAGGGAGAACCGATGCGAACCAGCTGAACACCGGTTCGTGTGAACCGATGCGAACCAGATGAACACCGGTGAGGACAAACCGATGCGAACCGGCTGAACACCGGTGAGGGCGAACCGATGCGAACCGGCTGAACACCGGTGAAGGCGAACCGATGCGGACCAGCTGAACACCGGTGAGGGAGAACCGATGCGGACCGGCTGAACACCGGTGAGGGCGAACCGATGCGAACCGGCTGACCACCGGTGAGGGTGAATCAATGTGAACACCGGTGAGGGAGAACCGATACGAACCGGCTGAACACTGGTGAGGGAGAACCGATGCGAACCGGCTGAACACCGGTGAGGGCCCCGACCCGGTTCTCACCTTGATGTGTTTGATGGTCTGCTTGATCCGGTCGTACCAGAAGCCGTAGTCCAGCCATAGCCGGAGGAGCTCCAGCGGGGGCTGAGATCCGAACGTGTCTTTCGCCGGCATGTTGAGGTCGTCCATGAAGGTGATCATGCTTTTCCCTCCCATGGGCACGTAGACGCCCTTGGTGCGCTTCTCCACGCGGCTCTCGATGATGCTCTGGACGTTGTTGGAGGTGGTCTGCGGGGCGGGAAAGGGAAGGGGGTGGCAGCCAAAGAACCAGGCTCGGAGTTGGGGAAATAGTGGTTATAGCAATAGCCCCTAGATGTATATACCGCTTCACGGGGCTTTTACAGCCCTCTCTGAGCGGTTTACAGAACCAGCCTCTTGGCCCCCAACAATCTGGGTCCTTGTTTTACCCACCTCGGAAGGACGGAAGGCTGAGTCAACCTGGATCCAGTCAGGATCGAACTTCTGGCAGTGGGCAGAGTGAGCATGCAATAGTGCATTCTAACCACTGGGCTACCACAGCTTTTCCTTTTCATTTTCCTTCCTTCCTTCCTTCCTTCCTTCCTTCGTCCTTCCTATCCCTCCTTCTTTCCCTTCTTCCTTCCTTCCCATCTCTCCTTCGTTCCTTCCTTCCTTCCCATCTCTCCTTCCTTCCCTTCTTCCTTCCTTCCTTCCTATCTCTCCTTCCTTCCCTTCTTCCTTCCTTCCTTCCTATCTCTCCTTCCTTCCTTCCTTCCTTCCCATCTCTCCTTCCTTCCCTTCTTCCTTCTTGCCTTTTTCTCTTCCTTCTCTTCCTTCCCATTTCCTTCCTTCCTTCTCTTCTTCCCTTTTTCTCTTCCTTCCTTCCTTCCTTCCTTCCTTCCTTCCTTCCTTCCTTCCTTCCTTTACAGCCCTCCCGAAACGGTTTACAGAGTCAGCCTCTTGCCCTCCAACAATCTGGGTCCTCAATTTACCGACCTCCAAAGGACGGAAGGCTGAGTCAATCTGGAGCTAGTTAGGATAGAACGTCTGGCAGTGGGCAGAGTCAGCGTGCAATAGTGCATTCTAACCACTGTGCCACCACAGCTTTTCCTTTTCCTTCCTTCCTTCCTTCCTTCCTTCCTTCCTTCCTTCCTTCCTTCCTTCCTATCTCTCCTTCTTTCCCTTCTTCCTTCCTTCCCTTCTTCCTTCCTTCCCTTCTTCCTTCCTTCCTTCCTTCCCTTCTTCCTTCCTTCCTCTCTCCTTCCCTTCTTCTTTCCTTCCTATCTCTCCTTCCTTCCTTCCTTCCTTCCTATCTCTCCTTCCTTCCCTTCTTCCTTCCTTCCTATCTCTCCTTCCTTCCTTCCTTCCTTCCCTTCTTCCTTCCTTCCTTCCTTCCTATCTCTCCTTCCTTCCCTTCTTCCTTCTTGCCTTTTTCTCTTCCTTCTCTTCCTTCTTCCCTCCCTTTTCCTTCCTTCTCTTCTTCCTTCTTGCTTTTTTCTCTTCCCTCCCTCCCTCCCTCCCTCCTTCCTTCCTTCCTTCCTTTACATCTCCCTCTGAGCGGTTTACAGAGTCAACTTCTTGCCCCCAACAATCTGGGTCCTCGTTTTACCGACCTCAAAAGGAAGGACAGTAGCTTGAGTCAACCTTGAGCTCGTGCGGGAAGGAAGGGAGGAAATCAGCAATAGCCCCTAGACTTATATACCGCTTCACGGTGCTTTTACAGCCCTCTCTGAGTGGTTCACAGAACCAGCCTCTTGTCCCACCCAACAATCTGCGTCCTCGTTTTATTATCCTCGGAAGGACGGAAGGATGAGTCAACCATGAGCCGGTCAGGATCGAACTGTTGAACGGCAGTCAGCCCAAGTAGCCTGCAGGACTGCATTCTAATCACCGCGCCATCACTTACGGCCACAATAAGAGCCCCCAATTTCCACAAAGGGGTTCGTTAAGTGAGGTGTGATTTAAGGAGAGATCGGAAAGCCGGTTGTCTGAAACGGCTCGAGCAGGGGGTTGGGATAGATGACCTCTAAAGTTCCTCCCAACTCTGGCATTTTGACAAGAAGGACTAGGGGAGACACCACAGCAACGTTTCTGTATTTGAGGGGCTGCCCCAAAGAAGATGGGGTTCACCCATTCTCCAAAGCCCCTGAAGGCAGGGCAAGAAGGAATGGATGCAAACTAATCAAGGAGAGCAGCAACCTGGAACTAAGGAGAAACGTCCTCACAGTGAGAATTAACCAGTGGAACGACTTGCCACTGGAGGTTTTCGGTGCTCCATCACAGGTTTTTTTAAAAAGAGATGGGACAGCCATTTGGAGTAGAACAGTAGAACATTTGGAGTGGAAGGGACCTTGGAGGTCTTCTAGTCCAACCCCCTGCTGAAGCAGGAGACCCTGTAGCATTGTAGACAAATAAATGTCCAATCCCTTCTTACAATACAATAGCAGAGTTGGAAGGGACCTTGTAGGTCTTCTAGTCCAACCCCCTGCGTAGGCAGGAACCTTATACCATTTCAGACAAATGGCTATCTAACATCTTCTTCAAGACTTCCAGGGTTGGGGCATTCACAACTTCTGGAGGCAAGCTGTTCCAGAGGTTAATTGTTCTGTCAGGAAATTTCTCCTTAGTTCTAAGTTGCTTCTCTCCTTGATTAGTTTCCACCCATTACTT
Organism: Rhabdophis nuchalis; assembly: GCA_039707465.1. Taxonomy (NCBI): domain Eukaryota; kingdom Metazoa; phylum Chordata; class Lepidosauria; order Squamata; family Natricidae; genus Rhabdophis; species Rhabdophis nuchalis. The sequence continues at coordinate 181,912,167 of CM077647.1, forward strand.
CTTGTCCTGCCCCCAGGTGCCTTGGAGAATAGTTTGACACCCTCTTCTTTGTGGCACCCTCTGAGATATCGGAACACTGCTATCATGTCTCCCCTGGTCCTTCTCTTCATCAAACTAGACATACCCAGTTCCTGCAACCGTTCTTCATATGTTTTAGTCTCCAGTCCCCTAATCCTCTTGGTTGCTCTTCTCTGCACTCTTTCCAGAGTCTCCACGACTTTTCTACATCGTGGCGACCAAAACTGTATGCAGTATTCCAAGTGTGGCCTTACCAAGGCACTATACAGTGGCATTAACACTTCATGTGATCTAGATTCTCTCCCTCTGTTTATGCAGCCTAGAACTGTGTTGGCTTTTTTGGCAGCTGCTGCACACTGCTGGCTCATATTTAAATGGTTGTCCACTAGGATTCCAAGATCCCTCTCACAGTTGCTACTATTGAGCAAGGTCCCACCTATACTGTACCTGTGCATTTTGTTTTTCTTGCCTAAATGTAGAACCTTACTTTTTTCACCATTGAATTTCATTTTATTAGATAGAATTTCATTTTATTAGATAGATTTTTATTAGATCTTAAAAACCTTCAGTAATGCAACATCCAGAACTTCTAGTGGCGAGTGGTTCCACTGGTTAATTGATCAAGAGAGTTGGAAGGGACCTTGGAGGTCTTCTAGTCCAACCCCCTACTCAAGCGGGAGACCCCTATACACCACTTCTGCCCCGTCTATTCGCCTGAACCTGTATAGGATTTCCTGCTCGACCAGGGGGATGGACTAGATGACCCACCAGATCCCTTCCAACTCTTGTTCTTCTGTCCCGCCATTTCTGTAAAGGCCTCCCTCTTGTCCTTGTTTGGGACTTAGGGCACAGGTGAGCCCTTACCTGGGCGGACATGTTGATCACCAGGATGGCCCACTTGATGCTGTCCAGGGACTGAAGTACCCCCTGGGCGATGGAGGTCTTCCCCGTGCCCACCATGCCAACCAGCAGCACCGGCTGTTGGTTGGCAATCAGGGCGTTGACGAGATAGTTGTAGCGCATGGTGTCCACCGTCGGCACAATGATCTTGTAGAAGGGGATGCTGGGGAGAGAAGCGGGGGGGCGGTCTCGGCTCAGGATGCGTGCCTGGGCATCGTCCACCCCTTGGGGAGATGCGCCCGCCCCGAGCGGAGTCCCGGTGTGCGGGCGGTGCCTTCCGAGGTAGCGCTCGTGGCTGTGCTGAAAACCCTTGTTGAAAGGCGTTAAGACAGCCAACACGAGACACAATTCCCACAGTTGCCATCCCCGCTGCCATCAGCTTCACAGTGGATAGGGCTTTCGGTTAGGACAGGTAGTGGAAAAAGGACGGCGCACTAGGGGGAGACTCAATGGTGGGTGGAACCGGACTTCCGGTCGGCTCCGGTATTGAACGGAGGGGGATTCTGGTGAGGACATTTGTGGCTCTTTGAGTGTTTAAGGTTGCCGACCCCTGACTGAGGAGTACGGACAGTTTCCCCATCACCTGGAGGAAGTTGATTATCTAGACCCGCGCCAGTCCGGCTTTCGGCCCGGGCATAGCACCGAGACGGCATTGGTCGCGTTGGTAGATGATCTCTGGAGGGGCAGAGATGGGGGTTGTTCCTCCATCCTGGTCCTATTAGACCTCTCAGCGGCTTTCGATACCATCGACCATGGTATCCTATTGCATCGGCTGGGGGGGTTGGGGGTGGGAGGCACCGTTTTGCAGTGGTTCTCCTCCTACCTCTCCGGTCGATCGCAATTTGTGTTGACGGGAGAGCAGAGGTCGACCTCGAGACCCCTCACATGTGGGGTGCCTCAGGGGTCGGTCCTCTCGCCTCTCCTGTTCAACACATATATGAAGCCGCTGGGCGAGATCATCCGTGGTTTTGGGGTAGAGTATCACCTCTACGCTGATGATACGCAGTTGTATATATCTACCCCAAACCACCCCAACGATGCCGTAGCGGTGATGTGCCAGTGCCTGGAAGCCGTGCGGATCTGGATGGGAAGTAACAGACTCAGGCTCAACCCGACCAAGACCGAGTGGCTGTGGTTTCCGGCCGCCCGATTCAACCAGCTCACTCCATCGCTGGCCATAGGGGGCGAACATCTTGCCTCTGTGGATGGGGCGTGCAACTTGGGTGTCCTCCTGGATACCCGGCTGTCCATGGAAGATCAAGTGACAGCCGTGGCCAGGAGGGCGTTCTACCAGGTTCACCTGGTATGCCAGTTGCGCCACCTATTGGATCGGGATGCCCTTTGCACAGTCACTCATGCCCTCGTGACATCCCGACTGGACTATTGTAACTCTCTCTACATGGGGCTCCCCTTGAGGTGCACCCGGAGACTTCAGCTGGTCCAGAATGCAGCCGCGCGAGCTATAATGGGGACCGCAAGGTATACCCACATAACACCGCTCTTGCGCGAGCTGCACTGGCTGCCTGTCGTCTTCCGGGTGCGCTTCAAGGTTCTAGTTGTCATCTTTAAAGCGCTCCATGGCTCGGGACCTAGCTACCTGCGGGATCGGATCCTGCCCCATACTTCCTCACGTCCGATTCGCTCCCACAGAGAGGAACTTCTCCGGGTGCCGTCCACTAGACTTTGTCAGCGGGCGACGCCCAGGGGAAGGGCCTTCTCTGTGGCGGGCCCAGCCCTCTGGAACGACCTTCCCCCCGACATTAGAACAACCACGGACCTCCGCTCTTTCCGCCAAAAATTAAAAACACACTTTTTCTGCTTGGCCGGCCTAGGGTAGTCTCTTCCTTTAGGTTTTTTAGGGAACGACTAGTTTTAATGGGGATTTTAGTGCAGGGACATGTATATATTTTATGTGTTTTAGTTTTCCCTGTGCACCGCTCCGAGTCCCCTTGGGGAGAGGACGCGGTATATATAATATAAATAAATAAACAAATAAACGGAGGCTCTGGGTCTCGGGAAGGGAGGCTGTCCTCCCTGAAGGCCACTCGTCCACGTTCTTGAGATGTTGGCCAATGGGCCAGAGGGTTACTCACTTGGGAGGGTATCTCCACATCTTGGGAAGGTTGTCCTCAAAGGCAACCCACTGCTTCCTCTTGGGGTCCACGTAATACTCGTAGACGGTGTCCTGCGGAGGAGAGCAAGCAAGGAGTAGGTGAGGTGGGCCTTCTCAACGTTTGCTTCTCCGATCCCCCCGAAAGCCGCGCGAATCTAGTGACCTTGTTAGGGAAGGATCCCTCCATTTCCCGCAGGTAGTTGTCGATCTTCTTCCGGCCTTCCTCGTCCACGGCAGCGCACAGCGACCAGATCATGCTGAAGACGTAGTACATCTCCACCAGGGTGGAGTAGTTCTCCGTGTCGGTGAGATTCAGCTGGAAGAAACGGGGAGATCTTCACTGAAGCCACCAAGGGCCACCAGCATCTCCCTAGACGGGGAGGTGGGGCAGAGACAGACAAGAGAGGCGGACCTAACCGGCGGCATGGAAGGTCCGTGGGCGCACACCAGTAGTCCTTCACTTACAAAAGTTCATTTAGTTCATCTTCTTTTAACGACCCCATAATTCCTTGCAGGGTGGAGTCTCGGGAGCTGAACGGAGCTAGCAAAGTATTTTACTGGCCGGATGCTTTTCCCTGTTGCCAATGGGGAGTTTTGTTCGGCAGATATATTCTCATTGAGAGAGAGAAATATCGGCCTCTCCCCAGGATCGAACTCACCACCTCCTGATCGCGAGGGGAGAGCGCCACCTCTAGGCCACCGCACCTCTCTCACAACGCTTCATTTAGTGACTGTTTGAAATTACAACGGCACGCAGAAAAGTGACTTAGGACCATTTTTTTCACGCGACCGTTAGCAATCCCACGATCATGTGATCAAAACCCGGATGCTTGGCAACGGACTCGTATTTATGACGGTCACAGTGTCCCGGGGTCAGGTGAGTTCACCTTTTGCGAACTCCTGACCAGCAAAGTCAATGGAGGAACTTGGATTCACTTAACAGTTCGAATCTCATTGGGGTTTGGTTGACTCAGCCTTCCATCCTTTCTTCCTTGTTCCCTCCCTCTCTCCTTCCTTCCTTCCTTTGTTCCTTTCTCCCTCCCTCTCTCCTTTCTTCTTTTCCTCCTTCCTTCCTTCCCTCCTCCCTTCCACCCTCACTTCTTCCCTCTTTCCTCCCTCCCTCTTTCTTTCTTTCATTTCTTTCTTTCTTTCGTTTCTTTCTTCCTCACTCTCTCCCTCTTTCCTTCCTTCCCTCCTTTCTTCTTTTTTCTCCCACCCACCCTCATTCCTTCCCTCTCTCCTCCCTCCCTTCCTTCCTTCCTTCCTCCCTTCATTTGTTCCTTTCTCCCTCCCTCTTCCTTCCTTCCCTTTCTTTCTTCGTTTCTCCCACCCACCCTCATTCCTTCTCTCTCTCCTCCCTTCCTCTCTTTCTTTCTTTCCTTCCTTCCTTCATTTGCTCCTCCCTCCCACCCTCATTCCTTCCCTCTCTCCTCCCGCCCTCATACCTTTTCTTCCTCCCTCTCTCCTTCTTCCTTTTCCTTCCTTCCTTTCCTCCTCCCTTCCACCCTCACTCCTTCCCTCTTTCAACCCTCCCTCTTTCTTCGTTTCTTTCTTCCTCACTCTCTCCCACTTTCCTTCCTTCCTTCCTTCCTTTGTTCCTTTCTCCCTCCCTCTTCCTTCCTTCTCTTTCTTCCTTTGTTTCTCCCACCCACCCTCATTCCTTCCCTCTCTCCTCCCTCCCTCCCTCCCTCCCTCTTTCTTTCTTTCCTTCCTTCCTTCATTTGTTCCTCCCTCCCACCCTCATTTCTTCTCTCTCTCCTCCCTCCCTCATACCTTTTCTTCCTCCCTCTCTCCTTCCATCCTTCATTCCTTGCCACCACTGTTAAGTGAACAACTGCGGTTGCTAAGTTCCACGGTCGTTAAATGAATCCGACTTCCCCGTGGACATTTGCTTGTCAGGAGGTCACAAAAGGGAATCACCTGACTCCAGGACACAGCAACTGTCATAAATACGAGTCAGTTGCCAAACCTCCGAATTTTGACTGCGTGACGAGGGGAGGCCGCCACCGTCGTAATTGTGAAAAACGGTCCTAAATCACTCATTTCTAATGGTCACTAAACAGAACTGTTGGAGAGTGATGCGGTGGCCTAGAGGCGGAGCTCTCCCCTCACAATCAGGAGGCTATGAGTTCGATCCTAGGTAGAGGCCGCTATTTCTCTCTCTCTCTCTCTGGGCACTCCGCGCGGGTGATTATGGGTGCCCCAAGGCAAACCCACGTAACACCTCTCCTGTGCGAGCTGCACTGGCTGCCTGTGGCCTTTCGAGTGCGCTTCAAGGTACTGATGACCATCTTTAAATCGCTCCATGGCTCGGGGCCTAGCTATATACGAGACCGCCTCCTGCCGCATACATCCCTTCGCCCGATCCGCTCCCACAGAGAGGGTCTTCTTCGGGTGCCGTCGGCCGGGCAATGCCGGTTGGCGACACCCAGAGGAAGCGCCTTCTCTGTGGCGGGCCCGGCCCTCTGGAACGACCTACCCCCCGACCTTCGCACAATCTTGGACCTCCGCCTCTTCCGCCAACGTCTTAAGACGTACTTATTCCAACAAGCCGGCCTAGGATAGCCCCCCGTTTCTGACTTTTTAAGGAAATTTGTAATTTGGTAGGGTTTTTAATATTGGGTTTTTAGCACGGGTTAATGAATTTAATTACATTTTAATTGATATTTATTGTATTTTGTGTTTTTAAGATGCCTGTGCGCCGCCCTGGGTCCTAACAAGGAGAAGGGCGGGGTATAAATTTAATAAAATAAATAAATAAATGAGAATACTGCATATCTGCCGAATATAACTCCGCATTGGCAACAGGGAAAGGCGTCGGGCCAGGAAAACACTCAGCTCCATTCAGTTGCCTAGATTCTACCTCGCAAGGGATTATGTGGTCATTCAAAGAAGGTGAGGACTAAACAAACCATTGTAAGTCGAAGACTACCTGTATTAGGAGGACCCCAGGGCAGGTGGGAAGGAGGGGGGCTGTCCCCCTTGCCCGGCGCTTACCCCTTCCTCGGCCAAAGACGTGAACAGTTTGCAGAGAGACACGATCCCGCTGTATTCCGCGATGGGAACCAACTCCTGGCAATTGTCCTTCTTGAAGTTCAGGATCTTGTTGGTGAATTTGTCGAACATCCGCTGCAAAGTTTCCGTTTCCACCTGCGAAGGGAGAGGGAGAGTGTGGGGGGGGGGGGCAGGTGCGTGGAAGGGGGACGAATTCACCCCGGGATGAATTCACCGCCGGACGATTCGTCAAAAGCGACATTTCGTTGAGACGGCAGTCGATCCCCCCCACCCCCAAAAAAACGCAAGAGTCGCGGTCAGTCCGTTCAACTCAATCGATTCGTCAGAACCGAGCGGGAAGGGGACCTCGGAGGTCATCTAGCCCAACCCCCCCCACCCCACGGCTCAAGCAGGAGACCCTAGACCAGGGACGGCGAACCTTTTTTCTCCTCCTGTGTGCCACAATTGCATCTGCACGCCCGACAGCGTGTCCACAAATACTCTGGCACATGTGTGCGCCACCTCCTGCATGCTCCCCCCATGCATTTGTGTGTGTGACACACACACACACACCCCGCCCCGTGCACGAGACCCAAAATCAGCTGGCCGGCAGAAGGCGCGCACGCACGCACGCACGCCTGCAGGGTGGAGCTACACTGGCCGACGGCTCGCGTCCCTGCAGGCAGGGCTCCGTGTGCTACCTGTGGCCCACGTGCCATAGGTTCCCCACCACAGACCCTATACTATTCCCAAACAGGTGACCCCCAACCTCGGGTGGCGAGCATTCTGATAGCAACTCTGGGATCAGAACCAGTGTTACAAACTCTGGTCCCGTAACCAGTGTTAGCAAATAAATGCGGAATAGCGTAATACACCGGACAGTAAAGAGCTACGTTGCTTTAACCACACACAAACTCTAAAACAGTGATAGTAAGGAAATAAAGAGTCTTTACTTTGTAGCAACTAAAATACTTCTTCCGACCAGTGCTACTAACTTCTCAAAACAATAACAGTCCTTCACCCAACACAGAGTTATCTTACGGTGATGGAAAACGAATACTTCAGGCTTCAATCTTCTCCGCAGCAAACAGTAAGAACAGGAATGGAATCGAAAAGGGACGGACTGTGTTCCTGAGCTTCCTTTATGGTAGAGCTGAGACGCCCAGCCCATCAGAATTCAAGCACAGTTCTTAAAGCTACAGGTCTCCTTAAGAACATAGGCTCATATATATTGTCAACCCAATATAAGGCTGAAGATCCTAACACATTCCTTTTGAGTGCCTTCCTTTCGATGACTCTCTTCTAATCCCTTTCTCTGCAAACTCCAGGAGATAGGAGGGGAACCCAAACTATGTGGCTAACTATGGAATTCTGGGAGCGGAAGCCCATCGATCTTAACCGTTCGGGGCAGTTTAAGCTTTTTCCCCTCGCGTGCCCACACCCACGAGGCAATGCGCCCCGCCCCCTGCGCATGCGTGCGCGAACACCCTCTACCCCGTGCAGCCTACTCAGCCTCCTGCACCACTGCGAGGGGGGGGGTGCTTTCGCCGTCCCAAGCCCCCGGGACGGCGAAAAACAGCCTCCCCCGGGCTCCGGAGGGAGCTGGAAACTTCCGGAGGTCCCCTGTTTCTCCCTCTCTGGGCTCCGGAAGTTTTTCTCGAGCGTCTGGGGCGGGCCAAAACAGTCTCCCCAGGCATGGAGGCCCTCCCTCCCTGCAGCCTCCTAGCACAAAGAACAGAGCCGCGTCCCCTACGCCAGGGGTCGTCAAACTTAAAACACTCAAAGAGCCATTTGGACCTGTTTCCCACAGAAAGAAGAAAAACACCGGGAGCCACAAAGCGTTTCCCGCGCCCGGGCATTTCCTGAGCGGCCACAAAACTAGCATATGTAGGGTATTAGTATTAAACATTCGGTTTCCTTTGGAAATTTTTCTTTTCTGGGAGGTGGAAAAGCTCAATCAATCATGTGCCAGCCGGTGCTGCACATTGGTAGTTGTGATGCATATTTTGAGCAACGGGGAGCCGCAGCAGAGGGATGGAAGAGCCACATGCGGCTCTGGAGCCGCAGATGGCTGAATCCTGCCTTATGCTTTCTCCACCATGCCCCCCCTGTACATGCAGGCTGGGGAATCCTGGGAGTTGAAGTCCCCCCGTCTTAAAGTCACCGAGAAACACCGGGCGAAGTCCCCCCCCCACCCCCCACCCCTAAACCCAATCCCCGCCCCTCCGCTACCTTCGGGCGCTTCTCGATCCAGGAGAGGACGTACGGCTTCCAGCCCAGGTCGCTGTAGTCGGTGTAAACCATCCCACATCGCGAGACGGTGGCGGGAGAGGCGACCGCCAGGTTCTCCACTTCAAACAACAGCGAAACCTGCAGGAGACACACACACCCCGCCCCAAGGTCCCATCAGATGCGGTGGGAGCCCAGTTCGGCTGCTCCAAAGAAATGGTTGAAAGGGACGACAGGCGGGGAACAGACAAAGCAATGTAAATGAACAAGAAACGAGCATAGAATTTACTTGGACCTCAGTAAGGCATTTGATAAAGTAGACCATAAGCCTACTACTAGATAAAGTAGAAGAAGGTAGGTTAGACAGCATCACCACCAGGTGATTCAGAAAATTCTGGATTGTGCAGAAACGGACAAGTTAACATTAAGATTAAAGGACAAAGAAGAGTGAATACTATGAAATTTGGGGTAATTGGTATAAATGGGTGCACAGCAGGAATAAAGTTAAGTTAGCCGAGGAATAATCGAGAAATGTATAGAACAGTAGATTAAATATATATAAATAGAGAAGCGATATAAGATTGATATATACAGGTAGGATGACACAACGACGTTAATGTGATGATTGTAAGATGTTACAGAGCGAGAAAAAAACAATAAGTATAATCTTTATTGTCATTGTACTTAAATACAACGAAATTGGTTAAAAAAATCTGCTTTAAAAAAAGGAAAGAAAAAGAGACAGGAAAATTTAGAAATAGGAGAAGAGTAGAATGATATTATCCCGTAGAAAGAAATATTGCAAACAGGGTAAAAATATGTTTTCATTAGAGTGCGCGGGGATCATATTCAGAACCTCAAAGCCGTTAAATAATTAGGTTCTGTTGATTATATAAAACTTAAAATTTGAAGATTCGTATTGTTCATCTATAGAAATAAAAATGTAACAAGAGTTTGTTCAGAACCGCTAATCTCCGAAAGTCCTGCCCCGATAGCTTCCAAATTTTCACACGACGTTCCTTTGAAATACGGCACCAATGATATGTATAGATTGTGCAGATGTCACACCTGTGCCAGGTACACGCAACGGAAATGTAAAAAATTGTTTAAAAGGTAGGTAGATGGATTCAGAGAGAGCAGTGGGCCACAGGTATTATGTCATCCTTTATGACATAAAATACTCTGAGGGAGAAACACAGTAGGTAGGTAGGTAGGTAGAGAGAGAGAGAGAAATACAGTAGGTAGGTAGGTAGAGGGACAGAGAGAGGTAGGAATACAGTAGGTAGGTAGGTAGAGGGAGAAATACAGTAGGTAGGTACGTAGAGGGATAGAGAGAGGGAGAAATACAGTAGGTAGGTAGGTAGATAGGTAGAGGGATAGAGAGAAAGAGGGAGGGGGAGAAATACAGTAGGTAGGTAGGTAGGTAGAGGGATAGAGAGAGGGAGAAATACAGTAGGTAGGTAGATAGGTAGAGGGATAGAGAGAGAGAAGGAGAAATACAGTAGGTAGGTGGGTAGGTAGAGGGATAGAGAGAGGGAGAAATACAGTAGGTAGGTAGATAGATAGGTAGAGGGATAGAGAGAGAGGGAGGGGGAGAAATACAGTAGGTAGGTAGGTTAGTAGAGGGATAGAGAGAGGGAGAAATACAGTAGGTAGATACATAGGTAGAGGGATAGAGAGAAAGAGAGGGAGAAATACAGTAGGTAGGTAGGTAGGTAGGTAGGTAGAGGGATAGAGGGAGAAATACAATAGGTAGGTAGGTAGGTAGAGGGATAGAGACAGAGGGAGGGGGAGAAATACAGTAGGTAGGTAGGTAGGTAGAGGGATAGAGGGAGAAATACAATAGGTAGGTAGGTAGGTAGAGGGATAGAGAGAGAGGGAGGGGGAGAAACACAGTAGGTAGGTAGGTTAGTAGAGGGATAGAGAGAGGGAGAAATACAGTAGGTAGGTAGATAGATAGGTAGAGGGATAGAAAGAAAGAGAGGGAGAAATACAGTAGGTAGATACATAGGTAGAGGGATAGAGAGAAAGAGAGGGAGAAATACAGTAGGTAGGTAGGTAGGTAGGTAGGTAGAGGGATAGAGGGAGAAATACAATAGGTAGGTAGGTAGGTAGGTAGGTAGAGGGATAGAGAGAGAGGGAGGGGGGGAAATACAGTAGGCAGGTAGGTTAGTAGAGGGATAGAGAGAGGGAGAAATACAGTAGGTAGATACATAGGTAGAGGGATAGAGAGAAAGAGAGGGAGAAATACAGTAGGTAGGTAGGTTAGTAGAGGGATAGAGAGAGGGAGAAATACAGTAGGTAGGTAGATAGATAGGTAGAGGGATAGAGAGAAAGAGAGGGAGAAATACAGTAGGTAGGTAGGTAGGTAGGTAGGTAGGTAGGTAGGTAGGTAGGTAGGTAGAGGGATAGAGATAGGGGGGGAATACAATAGGTAGGTAGGTAGGTAGGTAGGTAGGTAGGTAGGTAGGTAGGTTGGGGGTTATACGGTGTTTGTGTGTATGTGTTTGTGTGTGCAGGTGTAGATCTACACACAGATTGGTTGGCCTTTTAACCAGACTGGGCCACAGCAACGTGTAGCGGGGAACGGCTAGTGGAAAATAGATGGAAAAGAAATGGCGAATTGTTTATTTTTTTAAAGGGAAAGAGAAATGGTGTCTTTTGCACATGTTAAAACACTAGAAATTGGAAAAACAGGGGAAGAAAAGTCAATAGGGCTCCAATTGGAAATAATGGAAATATAAGGTAAAATGAATAATGGTTTTTTTTTGGTGGGAATGGTTATAGCAACGCTCTGTTGATGAAAGATTTTTTATCCTGTAACCAAAATAAATCCACTTGTTAAAAAGTTTCCAAGAGGGTACAGTGGGGTCTCTAACATACCTGCTCGGGCATGGCGATCCTCTCCCCGTTGATGAGGGTGAGGACTTTGTTGTCGTCCATGACCGAATTCATGCTCTCGATCCACAGCGTGTCTACCGGCCCATCGAAAAGGATCCATTTTTCGTCCGGTTTCTCGTCTGCGGCAAAGACGGGGGGGAAACGTCGGTCGGAGCGTGCGAGGGACAGGAGGAGACTTCCGCGGATCCCACCCACCCATTTGGGCCTCATGCGCCAGGAAACGGACATGCTCGGGACGGTAGGAGGGTCCCATTGGCCGGCACGAAGAGCTAGGGTCCTAACAGCAGAGGCGAGATGACAGAGGTTAATGGCTGGGGGCGGACACCTGGGGGCGAAATAGGTGCGGCGAAGGGCAGGAGGAGAACGGTCCCATTCCGAGCAGGGAAGGGTGTCAGCCCCAGCATGCCAAGGAGGACTTGCGTTCCACCGATTAGTGAGTAGAATCACGGAGTCGGAAGGGACCTTGGAGGCCTTCTAGTCCAGCCCTCTGGTCAATCCGGAGACCCTAGAGAATGCCAGACAAATGGCCGTCCAGCCATTTCTCTCTATCAGAGAAAAATTCTCTCCCAGGAACCCACCATGTCTGGTGGCTAGGAAGGAATGGAAACTCACCAAGGAGGGAAGCAACCTGGAATTAAGGAGAAACTTCCTAAGAGTGAGGACAGCTCACCAGGGGAACTGCTGGCCACCAGAGATCCCCGGAGGCTTTGAAGACGAGGCCAGATGGAATGGTAGAGAGTTTCCTGCCTGGGCAGGGGGGGTTGGACTAGAAGACCTCCGAGGTCCCTTCCAACTCTTGTTATTGCGTTATATTGTATTGTATCATCTCCTGCTTGAGCAGGGGGTTGGACTAGAAGACCTCCGAGGTCCCTTCCAACTCTTGTTATTGCGTTATATTGTATTGTATCATCTCCTGCTTGAGCAGGGGGTTGGACTAGAAGACCTCCGAGGTCCCTTCTAACTCTTGTTATTGCGTTATATTGTATTGTATCATCTCCTGCTTGAGCAGGGGGTTGGACTAGAAGACCTCCGAGGTCCCTTCCAACTCTTGTTATTGCGTTATATTGTATTGTATCATCTCCTGCTTGAGCAGGGGGTTGGACTAGAAGACCTCCGAGGTCCCTTCCAACTCTTGTTATTGCGTTATATTGTATTGTATCATCTCCTGCTTGAGCAGGGGGTTGGACTAGATGACCTCCGAGGTCCCTTCCAACTCTTGTTATTGCGTTATATTGTATTGTATCATCTCCTGCTTGAGCAGGGGGTTGGACTAGATGACCTCCGAGGTCCCTTCCAACTCTTGTTATTGCGTTATATTGTATTGTATCATCTCCTGCTTGAGCAGTGGGATTGGATTAGGATTTATCAGAAAAGAAGAACCAGAGGAGACATGATAGCAGTCTTCCGATATCTCAGGGGTTGCCACAAAGAAGAGGGAGTCAAACTATTCTCCAAAGCAATTGAGGACGGGACAAGAAGCAATGGGTGGAAACTAATCAAGGAGAGAAGCAACTTAGAACTGAGGAGGAATTTCCTGACAGTGATCGGCAATTAATCGGTGGAACAGAAGTTGCCTCCAGAAGTTGTGAATGCCTCAACACTGCAAGTCTTCAAGAAAAGGTTGTAGAGCCATTTGTCTGAAACGGTATAAGGTTTCCTGCCTAGGCAGGGAGTTGGACTAGATGACCTCCAAGGTCCCTTCCAACTCTCCTATGGTATGATTGTATCTTTGGCCTGCCACCCTGTCTATTATTCTGCTATGCATGTTCTATGGTGGGGAAAATACAGAGCTAGACGACAGGTAGCCATAACAACGTTCTTTCTAGAAAACCAAGGTCATCCTTTATTCTTCCCACCTCTGCCCATGACCGGATCGGGAGGGCTGGAAGCTGCCAGCAGAGGGCAGTGGGAGATGGGACCACGGGATGGGACCTGTGGGTGTGTTGGGGGCCAAGATCTGGAGCTTCCAACTGGGTGGGGGAAAACCGGGAAGCTTCCGGATTCGGGGGTTTTTCCCAGATGGGCCAACGTGGCTCTCGTCATCAATGGGAAGGTTGAGGAATCCTTTGCCTCGGGCTCTGATTGACTTTCGGGAGGCTGTTCGGAACCCTGGCGGTGTGTATGGGGACCGTTGTACCTGCGCAGGCCGTCCGCATGACGCTGGAGAGAATGCCGTCCGTCCACTCGTTAGTGCTGAGGTTGTACTCCCCGTAGAGCTCACCCAGGGACACCGCTTTGGGGTTCAGGGGGTAGTCCTGGGGGGAGGGGAGGAAGAGGAGGAGGAGGAGGAAGCTGAAGTCAGAAGCAGGCAAGAGGCGCCCCAAGTCCGGCCAGGCTGAGCCCCCTTCCCCGTCCTGGTTCCTCCTGTGCCATCCTTGGGCAGGGGGAGCCAGGCTGCCCTTTTCCCGCCTTCCCTTCCCATCAAGGGTGGGGTGGGGGGAGCAACCATTTTTGGGTGGGGCTCTCAGAGCAAGGAAAGATTGGGAGCCCCCGACGCTCCTGGCCCAGTGGGGAAAGGGAAAAGGGAGGATGGAAGGGAGAGAAGGAGAGAGGGAGAAAAAGAGACAGAGGAAGAGAGGGAGGGAGAGAGAGGGGGGAAGAAGGGATGAAGTGATGGATGGATGGATGGATGGCAGGGAGGGAGGCAAGGAAGGAGTGAAAGGAGGGAAGGAGAAAAAGAGGGAGGGGAGAAACAGAGGAAGGGAGGGAGGGAGGTGAAAGAAGGGATGGATGGATGGCAGGGAGGCAAGGAAGGAGAGAGGGAGAAAAATGGGGGAGAGAGACAGAGGAAGAGAGGGAGGGAGAGAGGGAGGGGTGAAAGGAAGGAGGGAGAGAAAGAGAGAGAGATAGAGGAAGAGGGGAAGGGAGGGAGAGAGAGGGGAAAAAGGGATGAAGTGATGGATGGATGGATGGATGGATGGCAGGGAGGGAGGCAAGGAAGGAGTGAAAGGAGGGAAGGAGAAAAATAAGGCGGAGAGAAACAGAGGAAGAGAGGAAGGTGAAAGAAGGGATGGATGGATGGATGGCAGGGAGGCAAGGAAGGAGAAAAAGGGGGGAGAGAGACAGAGGAAGAGAGGGAGGGAGGGAGAAAGGGAGGGGTGAAAGGAAGGAGGGAAAGAAAAAGGGAGAGACAGAGGAAGAGAGGAAGGGAGGGAGAGAGAGGGGAAAGAAGGGATGAAGTGATGGATGGATGGATGGCAGGGAGGGAGGGAGGCAAGGAAGGAGTGAAAGGAGGGAGGGAGGAACATAGGGAGGAGAGAGA